>OU975463.1:1812500-2285000 GCA_918857605.2 Philereme vetulata | reverse complement strand
AAATGAAAATATTTTATTATTACTACAAAAACACTAAGTATATTTAAATAATTTAAATACAATTTACATGCTTATTAGCTAGGCTAAGTAGCTAAGCAAAGATAAATAATAACTACGTATGTAATATAAGTAATAGATGCATGAATTTTGCAGTCAACATTTATAGATATTTATAGTATTAGCCATCGGTTTTTTCACTAGGCGCAGCCTGTATCGAGGAAACAAAAGCTCGGAAAGTCGTTACTTTTGTTTGTTTGTTACATAAATCACGTCGTAACGTCTGAACCGATTTCGATGAAATTTGGTATGTACGTAGATTATAATCTGGATTAACACATATGCTACTTTTTGTTGACAAACAACGCGTGCAAAGCCGCTGGCGGAAGCTAGTATTATCAAAATCTTTGTATTAATACGTGAAGAGAAACCTTTGTATCCCATTTTAAGCTTATTGCGCGTTTGGCTTAGTAAAAGCTTATGGAGAAAACGGGGCAAATGCTACAATTAAGCTATGGTGAATTTGATCCACTGTATAACTGCACTGTATATTTGATCCACATAATATTGATAATATATGTATAAGTATGTAAGTACATATTAATTTATTTTTTATGATATTTATTTATTTAAAATTATTAATGCATATTATTTGATTAACGCCGCCGTTCTCTTTTGTTCACACAGATCCTGTCCATCCAAAGGTTGCCTGGAAGAGATCGCTTTTAGCGATAAGGCCGCCCATTGTACCTTTGATTTAATTTTGTATTCTCTTTTGTTTGTTTTATTTTTAATGGTGTGCAATAAAGAAATTATCTATCTATCTATCTATCTAATGCACCTAATATGTATGTATGTAACTATTTAGGGTTAGGTAATTTTTCTTTTTCTATTATTAAGTTTATTCTTTTTACACTTCGGCCAATCTTTCATTAAGCAATGATCCTCTCCATAAAAAGGGCGTCTGGAAGAGATCGCTTTGTTAAGCGATAAGAACGCTCATTATGCTTACTTTTATTTGTTTATTTCTTTATATCTGTTGTGTCTAGCTTGTAAGGTATAATAAATATTTTCATTCATTCATTGATTCATTCACTGTGCACTGGTAACTATTATAAATATAAATGCAGTTTATTACTATAAAGTGGTGGTAGGGACCCAGCTCAAGCATCAGCAAATGGTTTATTCATGCTGAAATATTAGGTTCGAGATGGAAATTATGAGGATTTCACTCTGATTTCTATCGAGTTTTCTGAACGCTTCTATTGATTTATTTTTTAATCGGAGTACGATTTAAAATAACAAACAAAGCTGTTTTGGAAATAAAATTACGTTCATCGATAATATTCTATGTTTAACCGATCAAAAATTATGGGGTACATAAGTATCTATTTTTTTATCTATATATTATTATAAGTATGTATTTACAAAAAAAAACGTATATAAGTATTATATCAGTTATCTGGTTCCCATAGTACAAGCTCTGTTTGTTTGGGGCTAGATAGCGCTGTGTGAAATGTCCAGCTATATTTATTTATTTATTTATCTGCGCATATATTAAGATTCTTTTTCTTTAACCTACTTTTTCCTACTTATTTATCTTTATACTAGTTAATTTTCTTACCGATGCAAGTCTTGTCAACGAGTATTTGTTTAAGAGTAGCAGAGTTCCTTGTGAAAAGGCTTGCCCAGGGAAGTACTACCACCATACCTATTTCTGCCACCAAGCAGCATTGCTTTGTTTCCATGAAGGGTTGCCGGTGAAATTACAGGCTAGTAAGGCTTTACAACTGTATGCCCCAAGTTGATGTACGTAGGGCAGTGCATCGTAGGACACGTTTCTAAGGTGCGTGACCTACGAGACAATTCTCTGTTACAGGCGATGGTTACCACTTAACATCAGGTGGGGTATAAGCGTGTTCCAACTACATGTAGCATAAAAAAGAGCAAGACAGAGTGGAAGAAGATTTTAAAGAGGATGACGAATTGGAAGAAACATTCAAAGAGGATCACGAAGTGTGGTGGAGCTTCTTGCGCGTATCTTACGCCTTCGAAATGGCTTTTTACAGCCCGCAAAACAACTCCTGGGGGAATCGGGACACAAGACAGGAAATAGCTCGAAGCTGCCTGGACGGGTCCTTTGTGCACTTCAAAATTCACCCAGAGTCACAGCAATTTAGCTACACCCTACACCATATAAGTTCAGAGGCTATGGTTAATGCCTATATTAAAAAACACAGCGGTAAGCGGATTTGTATCTCAACAGCGATATTATTCAACAGCGGTATCATTTATTTTAACAGCAAGTCACGATATATAGTCACAACTTGACGACCTCTGTGGCGCAGTGGACGTATAGCTGGCTGAGATGTAGGAGGTAGCGGGTTCGATTCCCGCCGCGGAACAAATTTTTGCATGATCTACAGATATTTGTTAAGGGTCTGGTTGTTTCTCTATATATTATAAGTATGAATTTACAAAAAAAAATTATATAAGTATTCTTTCAGTTGTCTGGTTCCCATAGTACAAGCTCTGCTTAGTTTGGGGCTAGATAGCGCTGTGCGAAATGTCCAGCAATATTTATATTTATTATTTATTTCGCGAGAGCGCGCGGGGGCGACTCTGACTGACTGATCGTCCTTCACTCGCCTTCGTGTGCGGCGGGCGCGCAGGTAGGAAAATGGATTTGCGGGTTTAAGGAATGAGTCACCTTATATGATCGATAGATGGCGTTACCAAAGTGAATTATGTCTAAACTATTATGTTATTTTGGTCTAAACCAATGTTTTAACCAATGGATTCATTTTTTAACCTGAGGAAAATGGTAAAAGATGGGTAAGTTTATTTTTAGGGTTCTGGGCCACAATGGCATAAACAGAACTCTAGTTTGCGACTTTGTCCTTCCGTCCATCTGTCTGTCACAGCTGATAATCTCAGCAACCACCGAAACTACCGACTTGAAATCTTGGAACCCGCACATGGCTGGTCTTGTTTCTATCAATCAACATCGGCTTAACATATAAATAAGTTACCAATTATCTTATCTATTAATATTGCAGTCGGACTTTGAAATGAATAACTAAAATAAATATTGCTGGACATTTCACACAGCGCTATCTAGCCCCAAACTAAGCAGAGCTTGTACTATGGGAACCAGACAACTGATAGAATACTTATGTACATTTTTTTTTTGTAAATACGCACTTATATATATATATAGAAACAACCAGACCCGGAACAAATATCTGTAGATCATGCAAACCATTGTTCTGCGGCGGGAATCGAACCCGCTACCTCCTGCGTCTCAGCTGGCTATCCGCCCACTGCACTACGGAGGTCGTCCATAAAGTCCATTTTTAGGGGTCCGTACCTCAAAAGGTAAAACAGGAACCCTTATAAGATCACTCGCTTGTCCGTCTGTCTGTCCATGTGTCACCACCGATTTTCTTAGAAACGGGTGGACCTAGCAAGTTAAAATGTATACCAGATACTGAAGTCTATAGTCCCTATTAGGTGTATAAAAATCAAGGTCCTGAGTCAACACCATAAAAAGATATGGGCAAATTTATATTTTCGCGAAAACTTGTAAATACCAAAAATTACCTTATTTTAAACTTTTTTCATTTTTCGGGAATTTCACTTTACTTGTGCTGTAATACCTTGCTTTTAATCAAAATTGTCAATTCTAGGTCAACCGGAAGTACCCTATAGGTTTTGGGTCGAAAATCTATACGTTAGCAAAGCAAAATCTTACAGCACAAATAAAGGAAACAATCCAAAAAATAAAAAAGTTGAAAATTAACGGGTGACTCCATACATACAAAGCTGACGCCAAATAAGATAGTTCTCTGAGTTGTATGGGCGCTCATACAATTTAGAGGACTAGCTTAATCGGCACCAACCTCAAATAAGGTAAATAAATAAAATAGTGCTATTGAATAAAATAAATATTTAAGTGGGGCTCCCATACAACAGACATGATTTTTATTGCCGTTTTTATTGATTATAGTTTTTTAGATTTTTATAGATTATAGTTATGATTATAGTTGTTTATAGATTATAGTTATGTTTTTTATAGATTATAGTTTTTATAAATAGTTTTTAAAGTACGGAACCCTTCGTGCGCGAGTCCGACTCGCACTTGGCCGGTTTTTATAAATGCCAACTATCTTGAGGTAGACAAAAACATTAGTACCTATTATTTCTACACTTCTATTGTTACCAAGTTAAGAATTTCTCAGTTGGAAAGACTTAGATTATGATTTTATACGAACAACCTAACCTACATTCGAGTGAATTATAGTTTTTCTGACATTGATAAAACTTTCCCAAAAGTCTTCCAACTGAAGAGCCAATCTAGGCACAAAATGGTCACCATTTTCGTACTAAGCCATCCGAAAATCCGTATTTTTTCTGAACTTACCAATGTGCGAAAGTCAAACTTGCTAAGAAGTTGATAATATTGACTTATTGGAAATTATCTAAGTCTGAACAAAGAATTTGAGGACTTGGAAGTCCATCATTAGACACTTGTGTGAGATCAAAGGACAAGTTTTAAGACTGGAGATTAGATTTCAACATGGATATAGCACGCTTGTTTTCTGGATAGGGCTTAACTAAACATGATACATAAGTTTTTTTTATGTTATTTGTAGGGAAACAGGCTTACAGCCCACCTGATGGTAAGCGCTCACCGTCGCCTATTGACACCGGCAACACCCGGGGTATTGTCGATGCGTTCCCTACACTGTAGAAACCTCTTTACATTTCTCTTGAAGCGTGCCATGTCGTAGCCTAATGGGAAAACCTCAGATGGTAGCTCATTCCACATCTTGCAAGTATGGGGTAGAAAAGATCGCGTGATGCGTGTGTTGCGCGATACCCAATTGTCGATGATATGTGGATGAGCTTTATTACGCTATCGAGAAGCGCGGTGGTAAAATCTCGACGACGGGATGAGATCAAATAGCTCCTCAGAACATTCCCCATAAGTAAGCAAGAGTGAAAGTGATAGAGAAAAGAAGAAGAGTGAAAAGAAAGAGTGAAAGCCTTGTGAAAGAACACGCCATGGATAGTACTACCACCATAACTAATTCTGTCGCCAAGTAGCATTGCTGTGTTTGTGTTTGAAAGTAGTTGCCGGTTAAATTACAAACACATGAGACTTTACGCTTGTACGCCTCAAGTTAATGGTCGCATGGCAGTGCATCCTAGGGTAAACTTCTAAGGTGCGTTCATGAGGTAATACTTTGTTATGGCGATGGTTAATAATTTGACTGAGTTTGCTAACCCTCTTGGCTATATCTGTGACCTGGGGCCCAATTCTACTAAACCAATCGCTTCACTATGACAATGGTATCGTCGCAAAATGGCCACTATAGATACCTTTTGGTATTCTACTAACACAATCCAGCACATGTTTGTCAAAAATCGCCGCCCGTAGTTATTACAATACCATTGAAAATTTGGCAGCTTATGACAGGAACAATAATCAATGATTATTTATCATTATTTTGACAAAGATAGTAAAATACCATAAGGTAGTGGCCATTTTGCGACGATACCATTGTCATAGTGAAGCGATGGGTTTAGTAGAATTAGGCCCCTGGGACCGTTCAAGTTAGTGTTGCCGATCGATAGTGGACTATCGATAGTCTATCGATATTCACAAAAATTCAATATCGATAGTATCGATAGTATTAAACGTCAATTGTGACGAAACTATCGATACTATCGATAGTATTGCATAAAAACTATTAATACTATTGATAGTATCGCTACTATCGATAGTTGTGTGCTATCGATAGATATCGACTTGTATATAATGAAAAATACTATTGAAATATATGCTACTATCGACAGTACACAACTATCGATAGTATCGATACTATCAATGGTGTCGATAGTTTTTCTGGAATACTACCGATAGTATCGATACTGTCGATAGTTGCGTCACCATTGACGTTTAATACTATCGATACTACCGATAGTGTTGGACGAAATCGATACTATTGCCTCATATCACGCTATTGATAGTATCGATACTATCGATAGAACAATCGATAGTGTAACTGATTTATGACGTCAACTATCGATAGGGAAACTATCGATATTTCGGCAACACTAGTTCAAGTATTACGTAAGCACTATAGGGAGGCAGAAAGGTCTATGATTTACTTATCTTTGATGAAATGGGGGGGGGGGGGGGGGAGGTCTAGATGGTGATTACGTCATCAGTAATATTGTTCGTAATAAATAATACTTAAGATTATAATATCTTAGTATTTGTTCCTTACTGTAGGTTTAATACCGTGTCAATAAAGTTTGTTTATATGAACATTATGTGCGTTAAAGTCCTCTATCCTAAGCATATTTTTTTTATATCTAGAATTATAACTGCTGCAAAAAAAATGCATATACCAATGTTTACGTAAGCATAGGAAGGGGTGGGGGGGGGGGGGGGGAGGGGTTATAAGAGCGTTGCTTTCTTTTGCTGACAATATTGGGGGGGGGTAAATAATGGTAATAAATCTGCTTTCGTAATACTTGAACATAACGTGGGAGGTGGGGTGGGGGGGGGGCTACGGATATCTTAATTTCTGATTCGATCTCGTAGAGAAACACTAAGCATAGCCCTCTTTCCCACTAAAAATCTCAGTTTTTACTGACTTTTCTAGTTCACCTAACTCCACAATGTCGTTTACACCCGGATAAAATATTCCGTCTGCAATCTGTTTTAGAAATACTTGTCGTAAGTTGGAGCCGCTGCGGGCACCAGTAATTGGTCACTGGATACCTTCAGCTCTCAACCTTACAGCTGTGTTTAAATTTAAATTTGCAGCATTCAAATCGGTTCTTGATTTTGAGATTACTGAGAGAGTTGAACGTGTTTATGCCGTCGAAATCGTCTGTAGAAATAACACTATTTCTTAGTATTGTTAGCTACCATCCTATTTAGGATTCCGTACCCATACTGACCTTATTACTAAGACTCCGCTGTCAGGCGGTCACCAGGCAGTATCTCATGAACCGTGATAGTTAGACGGGTGAAATTTTCACAGATGATGTATTTCTGTTGCCGCTTTATCAACAAATGTAAACTAAAAACAGAAATTAACTGCTCGTTTTCGCTCGATATTGATTGCAACAAGTAGACGCTATATATTCACATTAAAAATAAATAATGGAATTAAAAGATAATTAATATTTTAGGGGGCTGCCATACAACAAAAGTGATATTTTGCTGTTTTTATAGATAATAGGTACGGAACTCTTCAAGCGCGAGTCCAACTCGCACATTAATGTTCTCGTAAAATCCAGTCCATCCAAACGTTGTCTGGAAGAGATTGTGTTTAGCGATAAAATCGTTACTTGTGTTATTGCGTAATTGTTTTAAATATAATCTGTTATTTGTTACGTGGCATACAGTGTGAATTTGTTGCAGTTGGAATGCAATAAAGTATTTCTAACAATTTATTTGAAAAATAGACAATTTTGATGAACTTTATAGGTAATATTTGACCAAAATGTATTGTTTTAAAATACCTTAGTATCTTTTTGACCCGAGTGTGTTGTTGCCAGGCCAGTAATGACAAACGGCTAAAAAGCATGGTCCTTACTGTAGCCAGGCTTCAATCACTCCATAGAAATGAACTGATATTGCTTCTACAGTAGCAACGGCCTGTCCTCATATGTTGTATCCAACACATACAAACCGCGTTTCTATTATTAAATATTTATAGGCAATCTAGAGGAGCAGATACATTAACAACTATGGTATAGGTAACCAAGCCAGTTTGTTTCTATGGAATGCCAGAACCTGGCTATAGTGAGAGGCCTCGCCTCTGAGCCATTTGTCATCACTAAAAGCTCACTCTGGTCAGACAAGACACTGAGGTATTTTCTCCCGTCACCCTGAGCTGAGACAATACTAGCTGGCCCGCCCGCGACTTCGCACACGTGGTTTGTCAATAAAAGCCTCCTGCGCGTACTGCGCCTCAATCCCGGTTATCATCTATTTTTGTACCAAATTTCATCGAAATCGGTCAAGCAGTATATTCGTGGAAACGTAACAAACAGACTGAGAGCGCTATTTTCGTATTTATAATATTAGTATAAAGAATGTATAAAGAACATCACACTACATTAGTATCGTACCTTTTCTTTATGGATTTATTATCTAGGTTATTAGTTAGGTATAGAATAAAGAATAGAGGTCAGTGACATGTGTGACAGTGAGTGACACCGACTGTCAATATGAATGTATTTTTATTACGTGATAGTTATTTTAGATTAATATGAAATGTAAATAATTTGCAGTTAAATAAAAGTAAGTATATAAACTAAACTAGAAATGTTGTTTTTTGTTATTTTAGGTAAGTTACGAGTACTCTGTTCAAAGAAAATTGTGTTAAAACTTCCTATATAATTGTGTTGTGAATAAAGTAATTTTGTTATTTCAGAAAACGCAATTTCGTCTTTATTTCACGAAAGCATATTACCCTTATAAATGTTTATATGTCTTAGTTTGACGTTAAACCTACATTTATTACCTACTTTTAATAAACTATTATACAAAGTATTAAGAGGATATCCTTGAGCCTAATTGAATTAGGCATTAATGACGTAGGCAAGTTGAAAAGGGCCTCTGGCGATTTCGGACCTCTCACGCTTGGCCGATTCGGCCGGATATGTTGCTGGAAAATTAAGGAAATGGTTTTTAGATGAAACGTCCGGATAATAGGTTGTTTTCGTACTTTTTCTTCTGAGAACTTAATAATAAAATATTCGTTTTGTTTTCGGCGAACTAAAGATGAATTTATTTATGCGGAAGTCTTTCTATATGTTTTTATCTCTCTAGTTATAAGAAAACCTTATGTTAAATTATGTTGTTTCAGAATATTTTCTTCTGTTGACGTTTTTACATCATTTTGTGTTATAAAAAAACTAACCTAGTTTTAAAATTCTAGAAAATAGCTGTTCAATATAAATTTTTATTTACAATGACATTATCAATGAAATTAATTAAAAAAGGAAGGGAACATGAAACAGGAAAACAAAAAGCTTTTTTTCTGTTTCATGTTTTATACCGTTCTATTATAAGAGTAAGGAGAGTAAGGAGAGAACGGTAAATACATCTTATCCGGCCCAAATGTCAACCTCACCTGCACGAGACGGTGGCTCTTCGTCACTGCGGTGCTCCCTGCTAGATAACGGACGAGGCTTTGGCGACCGATCAATGGCGGTATACACCATACACCGAGTCGGGAAACCGATTATAAGAGGCTACAGCGGTCTTAGCGTCTAAATAACGCCTAAAATGCCTGGTGTAGAAGGCAAGGGGAAACCACTGCACTATGCTCCCAAGAAAGTCGTCATGAAAGAAAAAACTAAGAAAATCGTGTGGCCTGATGATCCGCTTAGCAACCGGCGCCGACCTGCGTCTGGGGCAGACGGTGTGAAATCGGTTACCGACCGTGTAGACCAGGCTTGCATGGAAAACGGACTACTGGAACATGCGTAAAGATGAGACAATCCCAGAAGATAGGCACTTGGAATGTAAGAGGCTTACTTAGGCCCGATAAACTAAATATCGTGGAGAGGGAGATTACTCGATGTGAAGTTAATATTTGTGGCCTGAGTCAAATGCACTGAAAGGGCAATGGTCATTTACTTACCGAAACACATCTTTTATTTTTCTGGAAATGACACTGATAGCAGAAATAGAGTTGCATTATTTCTTCCAAAGCACCTAAGGAACTATGTGATCGGATATGAACCAGTTAGCGATCGAGTGATAAGTATCAAGCTTATGGCAACCCCAGTAAACCTTAATATCATTCAGATCTATGCTCCCACCAGCGCTTCCAGTGAAACTGATTTGAAAAGCTTTTATACAGAACTGGAAAGCACAATCTTGAAGATCCCTGACAGAGAGATGCTTCTGATCTTAGGGGATTTTAATGCTAAGATTGGTGCGGATTCCCATCAATTTAGTAAAAGCGTTGGAAAGTTTGGACTGGGACAGCGCAACGAAAGAGGTGAACACTTGGTACAGTTTGCAGCTGAGAACGATATGGTTATTGCAAACAACTTCTTTCAAAACCACCCCCGAAGACTGTATACTTGGACATCACCAGATGGAATTAGTCGTAATCAAATAGATTACGTCTTAGCTAAATCACGATGGAAAACTTTAATAAGAAATACCCATACGCTGCCCGGAGCTGATTGTGGGTCAGACCACGAACTTTTGATCGCCAAGTTACAGGTAAAACTAAAGGCAGCTAGAAAACTTGACAAGAAGCTAAGACACGAAGTAACCGATAACGCAAAGTTTATGGCTTCATTAGAACAAAACTGGAACAAATAGACCAGCCAGATTCCAGTTATGAAACACCAGATCAGCTGTGGAAAAGAGCCAAAAACCTAATTGAGACAGCAGCTAATGAGTCCAAACTTCCTGTACATACACACAAGCGACAACATTGGATGAGTGACAGTACGTTGGCACTTGTTGAGGAAAGAAGGAGGCTAAAAGTTTCTGGAATTCAGGTGAGGAAACTGAACGAAAAGTCAGCACGGATCCAGAAAGCCTGTAGACGAGACTTGAACGCCTAACTACGGAATGTCTGTGAAAAAGTCGAAGCTCACGCAGATAATCATGAATCCAGAGACCTACATCTTAAAATCAAGTTAATTACAAAATCACTTTTTTCCAGAACTTGGGCTGTCAAAAACTCTCGTGGCAAAACAGTGACAGAGTTAGACGAGATTTCAGAGCTGTGCAAAGAATACTGCGAATCTCTTTTTCAAGATCAGTAATCACACTGTTTTGCCCAAACGGAACCCGATGACAAAGATTTGGAGCCCGTGATTCTTGAGGATGAAGTCAGATCTGCAATTAGACATCTGAAAAGGCGTAAAGCTACAGGAAAAGATTCCATAACGATAGAAACTATAAAAGCATCGGGAGAGTATGGCGTCCGAATGTTCGCAAGCCTCTGCAATAAGACATGGCAGACGGGGACTAGGCCGCAGGCTTGGGTCCATACTGTTTTAGTCCCACTTCACAAGAAGGGTTCTACAAAAATGTGCAGTAACTATCGCCTAATTGCTCTTATATCACATGCAAGCAAAATTTTACTGCACATTTTAAACGAGCGTCTGAAGTCGTACTTGTCTAAGGAAATAGCACCTGAACAGGCGGGGTTGGTGAAGGGAAAGGGCACTCGTGAGCAAATTCTTACGGTGCGCCAAATTATTGAAAAAGCTCGCGATTTCAACAAACCAACCTACATCTGCTTTGTCGATTTTTTGAAGGCTTTAGACTCGGTAAAATGGCCGAAACTGTGGGGGACACTTTTGGAAATGGGTACACCAAAATACCTTGTACACCTTCTCAGATGCCTCTACGAGAACGGAACGGCTTCGGTCAGAACAGACGACATGTGGTCAGGTAATTTTCATCCCAGTGCAGGAGTCCGTCAAGGATGCATTATTTCTACGCTCTTATTTAACCTTTACACAGAGTTAATAATGAGAATTGCCTTCGAGAACTGGACGGACGGTAAAGCGATTGGAGGGATGAAAATCTCGAACATACGGTACGCAGACGACACCACCTTGTTTGCAACTAGTATTCGCCACATGGAAGACCTTCTTCGTAAGATGGAAACAATTAGCCTCGAGTTTGGACTCAAGATAAATATAACAAAACCAAGATGATGATTGTGAACCGCGTCAATAACAACTCGCCGGAAGTCACAGAAATTGCGAACTGTGATGTTGTCAAATCATACGTTTATCTTGGAGCATTGATTACAAACAATGGAGGATGCGTTGACAAAATCAAGAGACTTAAGAGACGTATGGCGATTTCTAGATCAGCAATGGATAAACTGAAAAAGATATGGAGAAACAGGAACATTACGAAAGCCACCAAGGCTCATTTTGTAAGAGCACTAGTGTTTCCCATATTCCTGTACGCTTCAGAGACATGGACTCTCCGGGAAAGTGAGAAAAAGAAGGTAGACGCTCTCGAGATGTGGTGCTGGAGAAGAATGCTTGGGGTATCATGGACAGAATTCCGTACCAATCAGTCCATACTTCAAAAACTCGGCATCAAGCAGCGTCACTCTTCCACGGTACAATCTCGCATCCTCACCTTCTTTAGACACGTGTCGCGCCGCGGGAAGCTCTCCATTGAACGCTTGGTGTTGCAAGGGAGGGTAACCGGCAATAGAGCGCGTGGCAGATCACCTATGAGATGGACGGATCAAATAAGGGCTGCCATAGATGTTCCTTTGAACGAGTGTACCAGAAGAGCAGCGGTGCGAGAAGAGTGGCGAAGGGTAGTTAAGCGCGCCACAACCCTAACATGACGACCACGACCACTCTGCCAAGAGTGCTATGACTAAGAAGAATTATAACCTATACAACGACCTCCGTGGCGCAGAGGGCGAATAGCCGGCTGGTATGCGGGAGGTAGCGGGTTCGATTCCCGCCGCGGAACGAATGTTTGCATGATCTACAGATATTGGTTCCGGGTCTGGTTGTTTCTCTATATATTATAAGTATGTATGTACAAAAAAAAATGTATATAAGTATGCTATCAGTTATCTGGTTCCCATAGTACAAGCTCTGTTTAGTTTGGGGCTACATAGCGCTGTGAGAAATATCCAGCAATATTTATTGATTTATAAATATTATCTCAATATTTAACCACAAATAGTTAGGTTTTAAAAACATATTTTGATTTTTTTAATCTTCCAACTTTAAAAGCGAGACTAGATTATTTCAAATAAACCTGAAATTTGGGACATTTCTAACATAAACTATAACTTAAAAAGGTCCCGACAGAATTGCCCAACATTGAACCGCCGAGTATTTTGCTGAGGTAACCAAGTTATCAAGTAAAAAAAAATACATTTATTTAGGACAACAGTACAGTACAGACAAAACAGAAGGTAATAAAACATTGAAAGAAACATTTAAAATAACATAATGAAAAATGGTAGGTACCTACCTATAAAAATACAGAAAGACATATAAAACAACAGAATAAACAACAACAATTGTCGCGTCGTTGAGATGTGCTTGCGACAGATAGAGATAGGATTAGAGAAGGGAAGTAGTTAGAAAAACAAGGTTAGTTTAATACATATATTTTCCTATAATACTAACAGACAGAATTGATTAATCAAATAGGAGCTAAGGCTAGAAGAGCCTTAGGCCTAGCTATGGGGGTGGGTTTAATTACTCTCTCTCTTAGGCAGACCTTCAGACAGAAGCAAGTAGGAAGATACGCGGTGGAATAGTGTTCCAGCCGAACACGGGACTTCTCTGTAGATAGGTAGCGGCTCCGGTGACCACGTGGCAAGGGGCACGTGTAGTGGCAAGGGCAGATGCGTGCCTCGACGTGGGCCGTGTAGGTACGCTTCCCGTAGAAGCCAGTAGGTAGGCTTGTCTGGTCGTATAAAAGAGACAGAGACCGTGTGCAGAGAGTGTCCAGGCCGTAGAAGTGGTCCCGGAAGTGAATAGTATCCTGTACTCAGAACCCAAGTTTGGGTTTTAACAGTAGATGTAGTCTGTTTGAAGACGGTTTTAGAAAGAATGATGCACGCTAGCGCGTCCGTATTTATACTCAAGCCAACGCTGATAAGTAATTTCTGATGAGTTAAAAATAGCATCGTACGACTTTTTATGACCATGCGATTACAGAGTAGGTAAGCTAGAAGCACCTTAGAATTTATTCTGGTTCACTACAGAGCAAGCCAACAAACAGACAGTCTTAATTTACCTTGGTACACAATAACCAACAAGTTTTCGCATTTATTAGCAAATCCTCGCAGAACTTAAAGTGTAAAAAATCAACCGCCAATAGGAATACGCGTAGATTACGTGATATGATATTGTCAAGGTACTATTGGTTGATACTTCGGTCAGGCACCACAACTATACAAAATGTGTTGGCGTGATCACGGGTTAATTATTTTGTTCGTTCTGTACACTCTATCTGTATTATCGTGGTATTGTAATTTTTGATATATTTTCTTATTTTTAGTTGCTATAATTAGTGAAAGGTACTAACTTATTCGAATCAGAAATGAGGAGATACGTAGGAGAACTCAAGTCACCGACATAGCCCGACGGATTAGCACTTTGAAGTGGCAATGGGCAGGCCATATAGCGCGCAGAACAGATGGCTGATGGGGCCGGAAAGTTCTCGAATGGAGGTCACGGACCGGCAAGCGCAGCGTAGGACGTCCACCTACAAGATGGGCAGACGACTTGGTAAGAACCGCAGGTCGGCGTTGGATGCAGGCCGCTTCCAACCGCAGTTCCTGGAGATCAATGAGGGAGGCCTTTGCCCAGAAGTGGACGTCCTACGGCTGATATGATGATGATGATGATGATGATGACTAACTTATTTAGTCCCGATACCTCTATGTTTGCGATTACATACACAATTATTGTTACTAATATTTTAATCTGTCGTAACTTAGTATTCGTTCTGTACCCAAAGTGTAAAACAAATGAAATTAAATGTGGCTTTTATGGATAGTCGATAAAACAATGTTATTTACCTGGTAATCCTGCTTATTTTATAAATAACTAGCTGTTGCCCGCGACTTCGTACGCGTTACACTACTAAATGTGTAGGTAACCTAGACATAAAGAAAACTCGCTGTTGCAACTTGACTTGACACATTATAATCTACGTACATACTAAATTTCATAGAAATAGGTTTAGCCGTTACGACGTGATTGAGTAACAAACAAAAAAATATTCTATTTCTTTTCGATATACACTGTACAAGTATATATATATATACCTAAAAAAAATCTACAAATTCATATTTATATATACCTATATATATATAAGTATTTGTAGGATCAAAGGAGACGGTTTTACAATAGTTACCTATTTATGTAGGATACTAATAAATAAATACCCAGACCTAAAAATGTAGGATTTTTTTAGGTCTGGGTATTTATTTATTAGTATCCTACATAAATAGGTAACTATTGTAAAACCGCCTCCTCACACGTCTTTTCAATCCAGTCCATCCAAAGGTTGCCTGGAATAGATCGCTTTGAGCGATAAGGCCGCTCATTGTACCACCATGTGTTAGTCTAAGTTTTCTAGGTTAAGTTATTGTAATTTGGTGTAACAATAAAGAATTATTTATCTATCTATCAATCAAATATCTATCTATCAACTCTTCTTAGGGTTAAGCTCTGTAGAGCGCTTTATACATGCGCTCTATTTCTGTACTGTTTTAATATATTTTCTTGTGTACAATAAAGAATAAATAAATAAACAAACATCCAAACTTTCGCATTTATTAAATTATTATAGTGGGATAATATATTTATTTTCATTTATTGAAACTGATCAAAACAAAATTACCGTTGCTTCAAAGCTAGCTTTCAGTTTGCTATTAACTGTTCCCATAGTATAAGCTTTGTTTAGTTTGGGGCTAACGAATGGTTGTGAAATGTCCACATTTATTTAATTATTAATTTATTTATTATTTATAACTTTGACGATCTTTGTGGCGCCGTGGACTAGGAGCCGGCTAAGACGCAAGGGGTAGCGGGTTCGATAAATATCTGCGATTTATACACAATCTTTTTTGAAATTGATTGCAGGCAGGATTTTTGTGTTTTAAAAAGGGGTGATTGTAAAGTGATGTGTGGATGAACAGTTGGTTCCTGCAGTTTCTAAGAGGGCAAATGAACACCACCTACCTTTGCTGGACTTTGCAGCGACCGAAGAGAAGTCCAGTTGAATTTTAGTGGTTAACAGTTGCACTGTACTACAATGAGTCCACACACACGATGCCAGAACGTCTAGCGTGAGGATATGACACGATCAAGTTGATAGTAAACAGAACGTCTGTTCACCTCAACGCGCAAAAGCTTCCTGGTGAGGCGCGGTGCGCGGGTGGCACGGGCGCGCGCGGTCCACCGTTGAAAAGATAGGTGGTTTATCAACTACCCTCAATTCAACTGCAGAAACTGAACAATCTGTATGATCTACTGATACTTGTTTAGATATGGGTGTTTTTCTATATTATTAAAATGTTTTTATAAAAAAAGAAGCTTAGTTTGAGGCTAGATAGCGCTGTGAGAATGTTCAGCATTACTTATTTATTATATTACGTGCAGTTAATTAAAAAAATTTCATCCAAAGAATGCCGAGAAAATATTGTGCTTTATGGTATTTCATACGAGCAACGACAATAAAACAAACGAATTTCCATTCATTCAAACACAGCATAGCGATAACATTTTTGTTCGATATTTTCTGCCTGTCCGTCCTCTACATCGCCATATTGCTAATTGGAAACGCGCACCAAAACTATTGTTCTCTGAAACTACAATCCCAATCTATCAAAACGAGAAGAGCTAATAGAAACGAGAAAAGAGCGCGTTAAAAAGGAAATGCGGCCAAATCCGACCACAGTTTCCTTTGTCCTCGCAAGCCGCAACATGGCCACCCTAATTAACCCTTTCACGGTGACTAAACTCACGTAAGACTGGGCTGTATAATTAATCACTGGTTCAAGTATTGACAGAGGTTTGACCACGTCTGAGTATCTATGCTAAAATTATGGTAAAATTATCATTTATGTACATGAAGACCACTTCCCAAAATGTATGATAAAAATCCAAAGGTCGTGGGTTCGTTCCCCACCTGGACTGCCATCTAAATGGCAGTGATTGAAATGAGATAAGATTCGGAAACTCAAAAATCTTTAACCACACGCCGGGTTTTACCGATATTGAAATCAATGAAGAAGTTGGGGCTTTCCAGTCGCCTCGTTGCCTCATGTACTCTGATAAAGTCTTTGCTGCTCTAACGTTGTGTTCTAAAGTAAGGAGTCTCTTCAAAAACTGTGTAACGCCTTTACGGAATTTTCAAGACAAGTGAGATTCTTAATAATAAATTGCTGGAACTTATCTCTGAAAGATATAAACCATATTATTAAATAAATATTGCTGGACATTTCACACAGCGCTATCTAGCCCCAAACTAAGCAGAGCTTGTACTATGGGAACCAGATAACTGATAGAATAGCTATATAATTTTTTTTTTGTAAATACATACTTTTAAAATATAGAAAAACAACCAGACCTGGAACAAATATCTGTAGATAATGCAAACATTTGTTGCGCGTCGGGAATCGAACCCACTACCTCCTGCGTCTCAGCCGGTTGTTCGCCTATTGCACCACGGAGGTCGTCGATAATCAGTTACTTAACACGTTCTATTCCCATTAAGTTCATTTTCCAAATTGGTCACAGCATTGTACAAGTGTCAAGATAATTTCGAGTGGCGTTAACCCTCGGTTGAACCCGACGTCGCCGGCCATCTTCATTCAAGAAAAAGTTGAAAAACGTTATGATTGGCTAGATAGATGGTGTTGGCTTTCAAAGGTTTTCAAAATAATTTATTATTCATACTCATGTCCTCCGTGTATCGTCTTGATTTAGAATGTAACTACTAACTCAACCATACTAGAACTAGTGGTTCTGTGAGAATAGTAGACCTCGCGTCCCAAGTCTAAAAATAAATTTCCGCAAAAAAGATAATGAAGTCCAATTTTAAATTTTTTGATTGCCCTATTCAGAGGCACTGGGGTGAGGATAATTACGGGCAATATAAAACACGTAGGTAATTAATTAATTTATTTATTTGTCTCATGTTTATTTTAATTTTAACTTACTTACTATGTATATAATAATATTGATTTCATCATATCAGCCGTCCACTGCTGGACAAAGGCCTCCCTCATTGATCTCCAGGAACTGCGGTTGGAAGCGGCCTGCATCCAAATATTGATTTAAATTTAATTTATTTATTTTGACTGTACTTAATTTGTTATAACTTATTATGATTAAGGATAATAATTATCTGAAATAAATGATACAATATAATACAATTAAATCGAATTTCAGGTGCTTGACTTTTCCAATAGGCTTACCTATGTGGACTTTTGAGCAAAATATTGGTATAAGTTTTAGCGATTACTCGCGTTGGTCCTAAGAAATCTAATCTGGTGTCTACGAGTTCGTCTCGTGAAGGCGGAGAGAACTAGTCTGATTGGCATAGGTATAATTTTCCAAAAAAAAATTAAGAATTGAAGTCCCTCTATATGTAACGGTATAGCAAACTTCCCCGATTTTCCCCCTTTGGAATTTTTTCCGTAACATCTTGTGTAGAATGAAGTCCTTAGTGTGCTTCTCAAATTTGATTGAAATCCGTCGATAAATAACACTACAGAAAACTTCCCCCCTTTCCCCCCTATTTTGCACGCAATCAAAAATCGCGATCGTCTAAAAATTTTAAATAAATCAAGGAACATTGTGTGTAAATTTTCGCTAAAATCGATTAATAAAATTCGGGATGTTGGCGAGAACAAACAGACGGACAGACAGCCGGAGAAAAGAATTTCTGGCCAATCTCGTATCTGAGATGTTTCGTTCGCTTCGTTCGCTCGTTCGAATAATGTTGTCAACGTCATTTTAACTTGTCAAACGTTAAAAAAGACGTCTATTTTTTATAGTTTGTTATATATAATGAGGGTTTAATCATCATGATTATGAGACCCTTGAAAATACACTTAAACCGAATCATCTTCTTATACATAACTTAATAACCTTAATTAACATCTGAGCTCCGATAAGGGACAAGCCAAGATGTTATAATACCAACAGAAAACAAATCGACATCGAAAAGATTACAAAACATTATTCTTTCTGCTTTGTTCCGGACACATTTCACAATAATATGATAAGCATCTTCTATCACATATCACATCACAGTTCGGAGAACTACTCTTTCCCATTATATATCCAGAAACATTTAGAGGAATGTGTCCCGATCGAAGCCTCATTAAATTTACTATGTCAGTTCTGGCCATATACGAACCATCAAACCACGGCGATCTAGCTAGGCCTGGTTGCACCGTCCTGTACAATATACCCTTACTCGGCGATCTCTCGTCAAAATATTCCTAATGCTATCTATGGACCTCACTGAAAGCTTGAATAGGCGGACCTATAAAACCACCTTAAGTTGTCTGGGTTAAGTAAATGTTATTTTATGTATCTATATAGCGGTGGTGTCAAGTTGAAGCATACGCTGGGAGGAATCTAAAAATTCTAGTGTCCTAGTACTTGGGACCAGAACCTTTAGATGGAGTAGACTTGCCCACCACTTTGCATACCAACTATCCCTTTATTTTAGTCAGTTGTTGTGAAAGTGTGTCAAATACAACCTGTCTTGTTATGTACGACATTTATTTAAAACACAGATACGGAATCGTATTAACTGATTTTAGAGGTGGGTTAAGTACCGATACCTTGAATATTTATCCAGCAATCGATACATTTCTGATAAACATTATGCAATTTTTAACGTAAATCGGCGGCGCCTTCGCGACAATAGCGCTTAGTCAGTTTATCGGTTACCTACTTACATGATCAATGAATATGATTTGTTTACCTATTTTATACAGACTGTTGATATTATTGATAGTTTAGGACATGATACTAAGGTTGTTTGAAATATTAAAATTTTCTATGTAAAAAAACTTATTTTATAACAGTACTTAATATGTAATGTCCACACGCCTACACATCAAGCAATACATTTCCAGTATAAGCTGATCTCGCATTGTGTAGGCTTTTCGTAGAATAAGAGGTCAGCTTGTAACGTGACAATTCTTATTGTCGCGTTACATCCTTCAATTAACCAAACATAAACACTTTTTTTAATACGAAACCACTATTACACTCATATGCCACGACATCTAGCGGAATGGTGGCGTACTCACTGCCCAAACACTCGATTCTCAAACATCGAGATACAAACGTCTTCTCAACGCAGTTCGCCAAGTCTACCGCAGATGGCGTTGCATATACCTTGTAACTATTCAATACTTACTTTCATGGATGAATAATCTATTTTAATTATTCAAATCAGCTTTATTTACCAAATTAAATAATCCTTTTCTTATTAGAAACAAAATAGAAATAAAATTTTATATAATAAATCACAAAATTCAATAAGTGTCTATAACTGAGGCGGGACTGATGTAAAAGTTGTCTTTGCCTAGAGTGACGCAAGATATGTGTCAAGATTTTTACTATGTATATGGTATCACCAAGAACTATTGCATCAGCATTCTAGAACCTTTTGGAAACATCATTCGTTTTTAATTTTTTATAAGGCCGGTAGTTTTACTTCGGCTATAAAAGTAAAGTTTCGTCCGTAATCAGCCTCTTTACCCCACCTGGATTCAACTGTGAAACTTCTAATCTACGAGCTACAAACTTATTTTTATTGGACAGTATTTCCTTGCTTTTTCAATCGTGAAATCGAATCAATTTCCAAGTCGCGAAGTCTTTGTCGGTTTCTCCGATTACTGTGGACTTATACACCTGACGCCCGTCAAAGCTATATCACTGGAGCCATCGAGAAGCGTGGTGTTTTCTTGAGTCGCCTTGTTAGCTTCACAAGTCTACCGCCGCGAGCCCGTTCTCCATACGACCTGCTTCCTGCCTCGACAGACCCAAAAGACCTCGCCTGCGCAGCTCAAGGCCCACTGCACCTCTCCAAAGCGGACTCCAGGGACGTTCGGCGAAAATACCACCAGGTGTTTCTTTTCCAGTATTTTATCCGGGTTGAGCCCTTGTAACTTTATTCTCTTTTTTTCTGACGCTAACGTCAGATGGCGCCCACTTCTTCAAATTAACTAGAACTGCTGTACCAGCTCCTCAAATATTCTGTAATTGCTGCACTGTAGGCCCTAAGCCGTAGAAATTCTAAGCTCTTCAAGCCAGCGTCGGGCTATACTACCCTCGCTATAATATATTAATTTCATATCTGTGAATCTGTAATCTAAATTCTATAAATTTGTAATCTCTAGCCTTAGTCTTTAATCTAAGTAATAGATACACCGTTAAACCAAGTCATTTCTGATATAACCTCTGTTTATCTTGCCACATATATAAGAAATAGCATCTAAGAACCTACTCGCTCTACCGACTTTCTCTTGTTCCTTCTATTATATGTACTAAACCACAACCTAGTTTCATTTATATCTCATTACTCTAAATATTAGTTACAAGCTTATACTAGAAATTTATAGCTTGATTTGTAGCCGTGTGTACACACGTGTAATGGCTAGCCTAGCCATTAGCCTTACACGTGTTTTCATTAAATGTCGTACATAGCAAAACACATAGTATAAGATGGATCATTGTCAAAAATAGAACTACAACTTACTAATTAACAAAAAAAGTCCTTATTCCCAGACGTTAGAATATAGCATAGTCGTTTTAGGTAACAATACAGTGCTCAATTCTACTCACAAATCGCTTCACTTTCGTCTCAAAATGGCCACTATAGTTTTTTTTATTCCCTTTTGGTATTCTACTACCACGATCTTGATTAATACTTTGTTATTGATTGATACTAAGATAAATAAGTACTTTGTTTTATAAGTGAAATATACATACCTTAATAGGTATGTACCTAAGTAGTAAAAACATTAAAAATAAACAGTTATTTATATAAACTAGTGATTCGCCCCGAACTGAGATCTCGCGAGACTCCCAAAATAAAAATAAAATGTTCTTAGGGTTACTCGCGCAATGAAGCCTTAACGTATTTAGTGGCTAAATATGATTTAAGGAGTTGTCAAATCATACAAATAGGTACACACGGCTCCACATCAAGCTATACATTTCCAATATAAGCTGACCTCTTATTCTACGAAAAGCCTACACAATGCGAGGTCAGCTTATACAGGAAATATATAGCTTGATGTGTATCCATGTGTACGCAAAATATAACATGTATACGTTTGCTACGTTTAGGGATCGTTGTGCAAGCCGGCCTTAATCTTCGACTATGTAATGTCACGAAATGGAACCAAATAACTTGACCTACAGTTTCATTCAATTTACAGGTAACAAGAGTTCATGTGTTTGGTTACTATTTTTGTGGTACAAATTGCAGTTTTTGGATTTCAGACTTTTGCCTATATTTGTGCTACTAAAGCTACAAGCATACCAAATTTCAGCACTGTGAGGTCACTGTTGTACTCTGTGAATTTTATCAAAATTCAGTTTTTATTATGTCAAAGACTATAAAGTTTAAACTCAAAATAAAAGAGTGTCAATTGTACTCACAATGACCATTTATTAGACATGTCATTTGACCGGATAGTCACATTTTGTTTTTTTTTTACCCCACTTGAACCCCAATAACTCAACAACCCCCCCAACATTTTAGCTCATTTAGTCACACCAAAATTTTGCCGTCACTACCTAACTATGTATCAAATTTCACGATGTTCAGATCAACGCTTCGAAAGACAACGCCGATTTGCCCAAGTTGACTTAGAGATCTCGCTTCGCTCGATCAATATTATGATGAAAAATTACTTTTATGATAGACTAGCTGACCCGCCGAACTTCGTACCGCCTTGACATGCATATGACGTGGGCTGCCAATGAACGCGACGTTCGTCACCGGTATAATTGCCAATCGGTCATCATTAGCTGCATCTAGGTATGAGAAAATAAATATACTTGATAACTTATTTTTACGTGATTTTTTCGGATTTTTTTTAGTTATTCTATTCGGTGCGGAAACAAATCCAACCATTCAAAGATCACCAGAATCGGTCCAGCCGTTCTTGAGTTATAAATGGTGCAACTAAACCGAATTTGTTCTATATAAATAGATACTCTGTGTAACCATGTAAACGTTGGTATTTTAATGTTAAAGTTGATTGAATGAATTGATTAGTTTATTAAATTGTGTAATTTTTAATTATAAAAAGCGCCCTCAGTAGATTGCGATGCTCGTAAAGGGCAAACGAGTACAAAGTTCAATTACCTAGTTTTTAAAACCTTCATCATCATCATCATCATATCAGCCGTAGGACGTCCACTGCTGGACAAAGGCCTCCCTCATTGATCTCCAGGAACTGCGGTTGGAAGCGGCCTGCATCCAACGCCGACCTGCGGTTCTTACCAAGTCGTCTGCCCATCTTGTGGGTGGACGTCCTACGCTGCGCTTGCCGGTCCGTGGCCTCCACTCGAGAACCTTTCGGCCCCATCGGTCATCTGTTCTGCGCGCTATATGGCCTGCCAATTGCCACTTCAACGTGCTAATCCGTCGGGCTATGTCGATGACTTGAGTTCTCCTACGTATCTCCTCATTTCTGATTCGATCCCGTAGAGAAACCCCGAGCATAGCCCTCTCCATAGCTCGTTACCTTATTGTAAAACCTTATTGTACACTTATTTATGCAAATGAATATCTAGTATCATCACCATCTACAGCCTGACTTCACCCACTGCTGGGTATAGGCCTCCCCAAGCTTGTAGCATCCACCACGATCCTGCGCTAGTCTAACCCACTGACGGCCCGCGACCTTTACGATGTCGTCCACCAATCTCGCTGCTGGACGTACTACCCGTCTATACCCGCTCCTCGGCCACCATTCAGTCGCTGCCTTGCTCCATCAGTTATCACCACGTCTAGCCAAGTGTCCCGCCCAAGACCATTTGAGCGTATATCTTGTATTCATCATCATCATCTCAGCCCACATCCACCCACTGCTAGGTATAACCTCCTTGTTATCACGCCATTCTCTCCGGTCCTGTGTCAAGCGCATCGATTGCCTTCCTGCAACTCTCGCGATGTCGTCCGACCATCTGGCTGATGATTTGTGCCCTTCTCGCGGCCTTGCCGAGTGTCCAGCCTATCTCCACTTCAGCTGGTTGATCATTCTACCCACATCCACGTCGTATTCGAGCTGCGTCGTGTTTCAATGTTGGGTATATGGTCCAACAGTGGTATATCTTGTATTATTTTTCATTAACTGCCGTTGATGACAACTCCATTGAAAATTTTGCAGCATAAAGGTAAGACCGCATTAGCATTAGCAAGTGACCGCGGCCCTGCGCAGCGCAGCGCTGCACGTCACTTCACGTCACCTATCGCACTACAGGTTTAAGAGCGGCGCAGCACTGCACGTCCCTTCACGTCACCTTTTTTGCCTCTCCAACGAGCGCAGTACGCAGACGCATTGAGCGTCGCTGTACCGCGCGGCGCAAGCGGCGCGTTGCTGCACGTCACAATATTGTTTTAGAAGTAACTATGCAGCTACGCGCAGCCACGCCTACTGCAGTGCTCTAGTCTGCTCTAGTGCGATACGCGCTATTCAAAATCATTAAAACAATATTTTGACGCTTTGTGGCGCGGCGTGCAGCACCGCGCAGCGCCGCTCTAATACGGTCTTACCTTAATACAGGAACAACAATCATAGCCGTTCAATAATGTTAGGACTCCTTAATAGTTTTTCTTTTAAATTGTTTATTATGCATAATATGGTTGACAGCATGTGCGTATTGACCACGGTTTTCTAACGGATTATGCTAATATTAGTCTAATAGGTAACTTCAAAGGAATAGTGATGACGTGGGGAATGGAAATTAGCCTAAGGTCGGCCAGGGACTGATCCTAGACAGAATTAAATTTAGCTACGAGGGTTTCGGTTTAAGTTAGGAAAGTACATTTATTATGATTACACATCTGTTTGAACTGTGATGACGAATAACTCAAGCCATTGCTAATTCCCGGAGTTTTATTAATTAGGAACTGAGACGCATGTTTCAAATCGGCTAGAAATACAAATACAAAATATACTTAGTAATACAATATCGTTTAAGTAGACCACAATACTCTAATTGCCAAGCTTGGAGATTATCGGGATAGAGGAGCTGCACTGCGTCTTATAAAACCTTATCTGATCAATAGGAAACAGTTTAATGAATTAAAAATGGCTTGCTAGGGGGCATGTAAACGTGAATTCTATGTAATTTGAAGTACATAAATCAATTATTTCACTGTAGCTAGTTTCATTCTTGAATATTCTATAAGTAAATAAATAAAATAAATATTGCTGGACATTTCACACAGCAATATCTAGCCCCAAACTAAGCAGAGCTTGTATTATGGGAACCAGATAACTGATAGAATACTTATATACATTTTTTTTGTAAATACATACTTATAATATATATTAAAGGGAAACAAACAGACCCGGAACAAATATTTGTAGATCATGCAAACATTTGGTCCGCGGCGGGAATCGAACCCGCTACCTCCTGCGTCTCAGCCGGCTATTCACCCACTGCACAACGGAGGTAGTCAAGCTACTGTAATAAAGCTCATGTGATTCGGTTTTAGAACCTCTAAAATTAGTTTCATTGTCGGTATATAAACAATTAGCATACCTCTTCTAGAGATGAACCTTTTCAAAGCACAAATGAAAGCTTGTCAATAAATCAGTCACAAATTTCAGATGAATTGCGCGAGTAGCTAAACACACAAATAGGCATATATAACCTTTAGAATACCTACAGTTTCTAGCCATGGAACTTCTTATAGCTATAACTCCTCTGAAATCTATTACCACATCCGTAAACGCGCCGGTCAACTTGACTCTGGATGCAGGAAGATCAGACATTTGTTGTCCACAGACTTTCCCTCTATATCTAGTGCATCCTACACATGAATAAATGCATTTCTTTACTTCACCTCTACCATTAATAGGCCAGTATTTTAGTCTAATGTTCTATAATGTGTTTTGTATGCCAGAGTGTAGAAGTTTTTGATGATTGTGCTTTACCAATTGCTGTGTAACATGTTTTTTGGCGGGAAGTATGATATGGTGGGCTTGATTGTATAATGTCGGAATGTTGTATACGACCTCCTACCCTTAGGATGTTGCCTTCATCCAAAAACGGGTTCAGTTTTTTTAAGTGGGCTAGATGTGAATGTGTGGTGAAATATCTGATAGTTGTGTTTGTAAGTTGTTAGTGTGAGAAGGATCTATGTGCGAGTTCTGAATGTGTATGAGACTTTTATTAGTCTGTAATTCATAAATTTCTTTTGTAAATGTGTGAAGCTGTGTTGTTTGAGTTACAAAATTGTGTGCATATTTGAGTTCTGAAACTGATATGTGTGATGTGTGTTTCTGAGTCATATTTTTCAAATTATGTATGAATCTTATAGGTATGAGATGACTCTAATCAGTTTTTAAAAAAAACGTATACCAAACACAAGACAAAAAAAGTTTTTTGACGATAAATTATTTTTTCAAAACAAGTTTTTATAAAATTCATAATCGGCACCACAAGCAGATTCAAATGAGCCTAAACACTAGTAGCCTACTATAATCCATTCAAAAGTTCCGTTGTCTAGCATCCGTCTCCATCATAAGACCACCTCTATGGTACCATATTATTGCATTGTCACCAAATTTACATATGTATTCCAAATTTCGGCTCAATCCGTTGAAAGGAACAGCAATTCAGTTGCAAGATTCCACCCGAACAAACATACATACATTGCAAGTTAATAAAAAGCTTGTAAAATTACGTCACTCAGCGGTATGCCCCTGTAACGTATAGCAACTGTAGCGAAGATTTTTTTTTGTAGGAGTGTCGTTGAGTTGCAGGTTTAACAGGATATTAAACAAGTGTTCACATCGAAGTACCATTTATTTCTAAACTTAATCAATTATACGATTTAACATGAAGGCTTAACCTAATGCTAACATAGCGTTTCTTACCGTTGCGTATCTGGGTTATTGCTGAATTGTCAATACGCCACATCTCCCCTAAAAAGTGGGATCATCCCTCCCAACGAGGGAGAAAAAAATTTTTTTTTTGTTACACAATGGTAATAAACACAAACATTTTCCGTTTCGCTCTTCAAATTCGTCCGTTGCGCTCTTCTAAGTCCTTGAAACTTAAAATTCCTATCCCCTCTTCTAACTTTTATGACAACTCCTTTACTGTACAAGCTATCCGTTTATGGAACTCTCTTCCTTCTTTTATTAGATCTGCTAAATCCCTTCCTATCTTTAAAACGCTATTGTTTAAGCACTATTTGTCTGCATCAGAGAGCTGAGTAATTTTATTATGTTATCATATATGTCGTTGTTACTGTTTGTATTACAGCTGTTTTATATTTTATTTATTGTTAGTATATTTAATATCATAGAATGTTTATGTATAATATTTATGCTAATATTACCTACCCTGGTATCTATTTCTTCTGTTTTGCTTATGTAAGTATACCTACAATTAAATAAAAAGCTTATGTTATAAAGCTACCGTCCTTTAACGTTCTCGTAAAATCCAGTCCATCCAAAGGTTGTCTGGAAAAGATCGCTTTTAGCGATAAGACCGCCAATTGTACTATCGCGTGTCTAGTTTTAAGTGTTTTAATTATGATTTGTTAATTTAAGTGTGGTATACAATAAAGCGTTTTCTATCTATAATTTTTTTTATTGCAAATCTTAATTAGGTGTTTATAAAATGTATTTAAACAAATAAAATAATAATCTTAACTTAATAGTAACTACTGATTAAACAACTTAGTATTATTCTTATGTATAACATACCTACTCCTTATTATTTTTCATTATTTTTACATTAGGGACAGTAGGCTTGGTCCTCAATTACTTCATAAGGACCGATATATACATTTTCAAGTTTTGTACCAGTTTGATTTTTATCAAAACTAAATCTCCTTTTTGATAATAAATAGGGTTAGAGTTATTAACATAGTTGATTTTTCTTATTACTTTACATTTTATCAAAAAGAAAATATGAAAGAAAGAAAATATATTTATTTGAACCCACTTGATATCACACACAATAAAAAAAACAATTAAAACAAAGGCAAAGTCAAGATTCACTCAGACAGACAATAGTGGTGTTGCGTGGGGACAAAATGGTCCCTGTCTCAGCATAAGCTGTTTCGTACCACGATGGATACGATGCAGCGCTGGTTTTCTGACAGGACCTAGGTGACGACACGATCATTTGAAAAGACAATACAAAAAGAATAAAATATAAATAACATGTAGACAAATTAAAAGGAGAAAATACTCAATAAATTAACAATACATAAAATACACGAATTGCAAAATAAATAGCCACGAACATTATTTAGGCAAATAGGTACTTTAAAAACAAACAACAAAAAAAACAAAGAGAAAACAATAAATAAATATTAAAAATATAAAAGATACACTCCTCAAACCTAGCACCATCTACAACTCCCAGACGTTATATAGAATTAATCACAGACTTCAAAAATAATTATTATTTATTTTTTATATATACAAAAATGAGAATTAGGAAATGATGGCGGCAGATTCAAACTGACCTTTTATTTCTCTGTGTAATTTCTATATGATTTTCATAAGAATTACATTTTTGTTTATTTTTTCAAATAAAAACTTAATATGTTTCTCTCTAAAATTATTGTTTTCTTCAAAATAATTGCACCGTAATGAACACCGTTTTTTTCCTGAGCCTATTACCGTAATTTCCCAGAATCTACCGTATTTTTGAGAGGTATCACCGTTGACTAGATTTTAGACATGGCAACACTGGTTCCGTCCGTCACTCACTTCACATGTGGATTGCGGTGTCAGTCGTTTAGGTTATTGTATTGTAGGTATACTTTGAACAAAACAAGAATAAATATACGAATATAAAACTATTAAAGGTTTGTGGATCAATTAAAAAATGGAACAAGTGTTCAAAATTGCTAGAATTATGTGGCAATGACTTATCAAAGAACGGGTGGAGCGAAGTTACCCACCTCCAGGCCTGTCGTACATACACAGAGGTAAGTGAAGAGAGACAGTGTTTGTGTGAGTTTTTATAAAATTTTCCCTTGCTTCTTCCTATGCTTTTTGTAATCTATATTTTAATTCCATTGGGTAACTGTCAAAATTATACAAAGGATCAAACTGGACTGTAGATTACTAGGTAAGTTACATAGTTTTCCAAAAACTAGTTCGTATGGAGTATATTTTGTTTCTGAGTGTACTGTAGTATTGTAGGAAAAACACCAAAATGGAACCCAATCGCTCCAGTTTAATTTATGGTTATCACATTGGATCCTGAGATAAGCGCCTAAGCATTTGTGTGAGTTTTCAAGTGAACCCAGGGTCTCATGATGGTATGGGGTTGAGTTAAGTTTTTTAATGCCTAATAATTGGCAAGTTTCATTCAATACTGATGACATTAACTCCGTTCCGTTATCTGTTTTAATTTCTCGTGGGATTCCGTACCGTAGGATGAAATTATTTACAAAAATCCTAAACACTGTTATTGTATCTTTCCGTTGTATAGGATATGCTTCTACAAACTTTGACAAGTCACATTGAACTGTTAAAATATATTTATAATTAAGATTATCTATTTCTATGGGCCCCATTAAATCTAAACTTATCCACTCAAAACTTGAAGTGGCAGTAGATGTTATAACCATTGGTTCTTTAATATGTTTGTTTACGTGTTTTTTAAATTGGCAACTTTTACATTTTTTAACAAATTCATTGACATCGGTACTCATGCCTGACCAAAAGTAGTATTTCTTTATATTATTTACCATACGATTCACACTTGCGTGGCCGCTGGTCAGTAGCAGGTGAAAATCATTTAGAATATCTTTTTTATCATTATCATTATAAACTCTTATGACGTCTTTTGTTACGAGGAAACGGGGTTTCTTTATTTGTAACCTTTTTATACTACTTAATAATATTTTAATGTTATTTTCTTTTTCCTTGTTTTTTATCATTAAAATGTCCTCTTTATTTAATTGTTTACTAAATTCTTCTAAATCCCTCGCTTACACCTCTACGGTTGATGACGATCGGGTATTTAGGTAAATCGCTGATTGCGATGGAACATATAAGTAATTTCCCCGATTGGAAATAACATTATCTCTATCTTTTAGATGTTTTTTGTTAAACTCATCTGTAAAAACTAACTCAATTACATCGACTGGTTTTTTAAGAATTTTGACAGCATGAGGTTTATGAGACCTGCATACTGCGAGATACCTTTTTGTCTGTTTGTCATTATTTGTTGAGTTATTTAATTTATCTAATTCTTTCCTCTGGTGTCTAGTTAGAACATTGACAACATGGCTTTGAATTTTTTTTAAATCCTTGCATGTCAAAGTAATTCGACTTAATGCGTCAGCAGCCGCATTGCTTCGTCCCGGGACGTACTCAACTTCAAAATCGTACTCTTTTAAATATAGGCGGAATTTCGTTAATCTGCTTGTTGGGTCTTTCAAACTACAAAGATACACCAGTATTTTATGATCAGTGTAGATTTTGAACTTCCTGCCGTATAAATAAAGCTTAAAGTGATTGACTGCCATACAATAGCAAGTAATTCTAACTCGATTACCGGGTACCTAGTCTCTGCGGGTTTCAAGTTACGGCTTGCATACGCTACAACCTTTCCGTTATTATTAGATAAAATTGCACCTAAACCTATTCTAGATGCATCGGTTTGTGACTTATAAATGTTATTGTCTGCAAAATCTAGATATTGTCAAATAGGTGGATTTATCAAACAAGATTTTAGATTTGGGAACGCAGTTTCACAATCTGATGTCCATTCAAATTTTGCGTTCTTTTTATATAAAACATTCATCGGATGTACAATGTCAGCGAACCTTGAAATAAAACGTCTGTAATAATTTGCAAATGCTACAAAACGTTTTATATCATCGCTGCACATTGATGTTGGGAAAGTTTGTACTGATTGTAATTTGCTTGGGTCAGGAAAAATGCCATCGGACGTTATTTTGTGCCCCAGATAAATTATTTCTTGTCGTGAAAATTCGCATTTTATTGGGTTTAATTTTAGGTTCACTTTTCTCAATCTATTTCATATACAAATAAGGTTTTTATTATGATTTTCTAATGATTTTCCAAGCACAATACAATCATCTAAATATATAAAACATTTGTTATAGTTAAGCCCTGCCATGGCTATGGTCATAAGTCTAAAAAAACGCTAGGGCTAGTCTTGAGACCCATTGGACACCGTTTCATCTGGTATTGTTTACCGGCTGTAAACGCTGTACACTTACGGGAACTCAGGTCAAAGGAAAGTTGATATATTTTATTCAAACTAAAAGAAGTGTATTTACGTGAATTCTCACTGAGTTGGAAATGGTAATAACTCTGTATTAGATCTAATTTTGAAAAATAAATGCTACCTGAAAGTGAATCCGATATTTCCGTGATATTTGGTAATGGAAACTTGTCATCTTGAATTCTATTATTTAATTGTCGGTAATCAATCACAAGTCCCCATTTCTTTTCGTTAGTTTTATCTGCCTTCTTTGGAACTAACAATACTGGGCTAGACCACTCAGATGTTGTTTCCTCAATAATATCATTAACCAGCATCTCCTGAACCTGTTTCCTGATTTCGTGTTTAAGAGCATGTGGAACTCGGTAAGGCTTAATATAAACGGGAGTGATATTTTCTTTTAACTTAATTAAATGTTTCATCAAATTAGTAACTGTTAATTTATCTCCTGGCAAGCGAAAAACGTCTGAATATTTCGCACAAATATTTTCTACGCTGGTTTTCTATTCATTTTTAGATAGTTTAAATTAAGTAGACTAAATAGAGTGTTAACACGTCTAACTGTTCTACTTTCGTTACTAAATTGGCAAACATTAAACTCTTTTAGAGAATTAATATTTAAGTTTATTAGTAGAAAAAATTACTTTTATTTCCTCATCGTTTGTGTTTAAAATTCTTATCAGAATGCAACCCTTTATTGGTTTTGTTATTATACCGGCAATAAAAACTCCTTGTTGAATTTTATTTGCTAAAATGACGGTCTCCTCACTATGATTACAAGGTATGTACCTCACTATTTCACAGCGTGGAGGTAACAAATGAACGTATTTATCGCTAATGCTAAGTACGCATGGCAGGATCGCCATGTAAGGAGTGTCGTTGAGTTGCAGGTTTAACAGGATATTAAACAAGTGTTCACATCGAAGTACCATTTATTTCTGAACTTAATCAATTATACGATTTAACATGAAGGCTTAACCTAATGCTAACATAGCGTTTCTTACTGTTGCGTATCTGGGTTATTGCTGAATTGTCAATACGCCACAGTAATAATTTAGATTGAAACCAAGTCTATTACATTAAAATGCAAACGTTCTGATAACAAAACAGATCGTCACTGAGTTGTGTTCATACCTATCTAACGTTAACATTTTTGTGAAGTTTTAGTCGACAGACACTTGTGTTTATAATCTGCCGTTTTAAAACATAACGTTTATTTTTAAACTTATGGTTGCAAAAAAGTCTGAGTCTAAGCAGGTTGTAATAAATTGCACTGATCTTCCATTGACGCAAGAAGAAACTTACAAAAAAAATGCTGGTCATTTCGCACAGTAAGATATTAATTCAAACTAAGTTAAGCTTGTACTATGAGAACCAACTATCTGATACTATACATTATATACTATTTTTTTTGTAAATACATACTCATAATTATATAGAAAAACAAAATATTTATTCCGCGACGGGAATCTAACCTGCAACCTCCTGCGTCTCAGCCAGCTCTTCGCCGATGGCGCCACGGAGGTTGTCAAAAAACGTAAGAAAAAATTTGAGGAGACGATATTTATAAAGAAAACGAGTATGCTTTAGACCACACGACAGAAGTTTTCTTTTTCAAAACATTAATTTATAAAATTGTTCAAGAACGAAATGAAATTACGAAAAATAATCAAGAAATCACCGTTCGCATAACGCTAGCAAAGTCGCAAACTAACTACTAACTGAGATATATATATTTCATATACTGGCTATGGAAGAAAGAAAATGTGCGCGCGCACTGCTCTCTCTTGCCCCTACAGTGTTATACAGACAATAGGCCTGCACTGTGCCTTGGATATACGAAACATGAAAGAAAGGCTATGAAAGAAAGAGATAAAGAAAATGTGTGCTCGCACGTCTCTCTCTTGCCCCTACAGTAATATACGAACCGTAACTCTCTCTCTCTTTCTATCTTCACTAACTTATATCCCCTTCTCAACTTCCGTTCGCTTCGCCCAATCAAACTTTTTGTAACACTCTCGTCACGCATGGTGAACGCGTGACGAAAGTGTTATGAAAAGTTACGAAGCTTACTCTCCAAGTCAAGCGTGCGTAAAGAAGTTTCACGTCAAAAATTATAACTACCCTTCCAATAACGGCCTCCATGGTGCTGTGGGCGAACAGCCGGCTGAGACGCAGGGGGTAACGGGTTCGATTCCCGCCGCGGTACAAGTGTTTGCATGATCTACAAATATTTGCTTCGGGTCTGGATGTTTTTCTATATATTAAAAGTATGTATTTACAAAAAAACAAAAGTATATAAGTATTTCATTAGTTATCTGGTTCCCAGAGTACAAGCTCTGCTTAGTTTGGGGCTAGATAGCGTTGTATGAAATGTCCAGCAATATTTATTATTATTATCATTAATAAATCAAAGCACTTACTCGGAAGTTCGCACTATGATACCGTTACGAATTTTCCGCATTCTCAAACAAAACGTTAGTCATTATCCCATACCTAGCAACCCAAATCCCTGAATAAATCAAAAATCGTTCATTAACGTCCTACATTGCAGAATATCCTGAAAAAGGCCCGTTTATTTTTTACGTCCCAGGCCCAAGGTTACATTTACTTGTCAAGCAGGTTACCGGTTTCTACTGGTTTTCTTTTCAGAACACTGTTGTGCCAGGGACAGCATTTAAGATTTTTGACCAGGAAAAATATATGATTGTATGATAAAAATACTATGATTGATTGATGGAAAATACTATATTCCACTTAAAAAACTAGAACAAAGGCGAACTTTATGCTAAAGAGTCTCTTCCAGATAACTTTTGTGTATTTTAAATAAAGATGTATAGATAGTACACATAAAAGGAAACTAATGAATACAAATAGAATATTATTTTTATTGCTGGACATTTCACACACCGCTATCTAGCCCCAAACTAAGTAGACCTTGTACAATGGGATCCAGTTATTTGATAGAATACTTATATACATTTTTTTTTGTAAATATATACTTATAATATATGGAAAAACCACCAGACCCGGAACAAATATCTGTAGATCATGCAAAAATTTGTTCCGCTGCGGGAATCGAACCCGCTACCTCCTGCGTATCAGCCGGCTATTCGCCCACTGCGCGACGGAGGTCGTCAATATTATATGTACATACACCACAAATAAACCTACTTAAATAGGTAGATTATATAATAGACTAAACTTAACCAATATCAAATTAAATACGTACTTCACACACACACTACTTCACATCATTCCACATATTTACAAAATAGCTGTTTCTCACAGGCTTCGCACGTGTTTTTTTTTATACTACTTATATGGCAAACGAGCATGCAGTCCACCAGATGTTAAGTGGCTACTGCAGCCCATGGATATCCACATAGAACTCAAAACAAGGTATTATGTTGTCTTGATCTCTATGTGGATACGTTGCCATACTATAGGACTTAGCTGTTATGAGTATGTGCCAGTAATTACAGGAACATACCATTACCATCCAACCGGAACACAGCAGCACAAGTACTGCTATTTGGCGGCAGATAAAGGTAAGGCGGTGGTGCCCACTTCCTCGAGCCCGTTCACAAAAGCTCTACCACCAGTTATGAGTGATATATAAAACAATAATAAAAATAAAATAAAAATGTGGACACTAAAAAATTAATTCATCAAAAAAGGATTAAACTAACATATTGCAATCATACATTACGCTCACATAACCTCAACCACTCAAACAACACTTTCGACCATTACAATTTATTAAAAAAATATTAGGTAAGGACTCATGGCACTGGACGAGGGACGAAGGTTAGAAGGGGGAAGGGGGAAATGTGTGTGCGTGTATGTGTAATAGTGGACGTGTGTTGGTGGGTGTTGGTGAGTAGAGTGTGCTGGTGTGTAGTGTGTGATGGAGTATGGTGCATGTAAGAAATAAAAAGTATGTAATTAGATGAGTTCTTCTGTGTCGCAATAAGTAAGGTTTTGAAGGCATTTATGAACCATTTTTTTACATACGTAAGTGGAACAGTTTTTTTAAGTCACATGCTTTACAGATTTTGTTGTATGTGTGAGGAAGAGAGAATGCAGGACTGCGTCTGCCCATGAGAGATTGTATGCATGGAAGAGGGATTATATAAGAACGCCTGGCCATTAGATCCTCGTAATCCGGGCGGAGCCTAATGCTTCTGTGAGTCTTTATGCAAGCATTTATGACAAAGAGTTGCCGAACTCGAAGAACCTTGAATTCACTGTACAGGTCAACGGTGGGGAAGCGAAAAGGTTTTTTCAGGGTGACTTTGATAAGTGCCCGTTGGGCTCTTTCCAACTGAATGAAGTAGCTTTTTCCAGCACTACCCCACACAGGGATACAGTATTGTATTATCGATTGACAAAGAGAAATGTAAACTAATCTCAGGATATCTTGGGGAGAACAGTCACGAAATTTTCTTACTCGGTCGGACAAATCAGAGAGGTGTTGTTTGTACGTTAGATTTTCATCTAATGTTATTCCAAGATACTTTATTGAGGAGATCCGGTCGATAGTGCTGCAAGAGCAGGGGGAGTTGTTAATGGAACATGAGTGAATGAGAAGAGCGAGGGATTTAGGGGGCTAGCTACCGCAGTCTTTGAGAAAGCGACACATTTGGTTTTTTTGATGTTCATCGTCAGTAAGTTATAGCTGAGTGCTGAGTGAGTAAACGTTCTCCCAGCTGTCACCATAGAAAATGATCGCTGTATCGTCGGCGTATGTTATCACTGCTATTACTTCGGCATTATTTAGTGGAAGATCAAGAATGTCGTTGTTATATAGGTTGAATAAGGTTGGGCCCAGGATACTTCCTTGCGGAACACCAAAGTTAATGGGAAGCTGTTTACTAAGCTGGTTGGAGATTTTGACGCATTGCGCACGATTTGTTAGGTAACTCTTGAACCATTCTTGAGAGACTCCACGTATTCCGACGGACTCTAGCTTCTTCAGAAGCAAAGTCGCAAAGTCTGCGTACTAAATATTGTTGAATAAACATTATAAAGTAAGCAAAAATACCATATTTTCAACACCGTAATGCAACAAACAGTTCCTTCAGTTAAAAAAATTATCAACGCTCCTGTACAATAACTTATAACTGATGCGAAAGTGGGCGGCATTTACTCTGAAATAAAAATATTAAATGAAATCTTTGCAAAGATGAAAGATTGTAGTAAGTTTAGTAATAGAACTACAGATTAAAAATGGCCGATTATTTTTAAAAATATTAAAAATAACTTACCAAATTTATTTAAAGTAATTCCTGCTTTCTATTCCCGCCACTTCAGCATTCACAGAAAAGATATTTTCGGTAATGAATTCGAAATGGCGAGAAGAAATAAACAGATGTAGTATGTCATTATTAAAATATGAGCTTTTGTTTTCATCATCTTCATCCACATCCCGACTTCATCCACTGCTGGGTATAGGCCTCCCCAAGTTTGTGCCATCCGCCACAATCCTGCTCTAGTCTCTTCCATTGACGGCCCGCGACTCTAACGATGTCGTCCACCCATCTCGTTGCCGGACGTCCTACCCTTCTATAGCCACTACAGCTTTTGTTATACATTAATTTAAAAATTGAACGTGATAAAGCTTAAAGGTAACACTATTATTTTAGACTAAAAAGTGGCATAATAATATCTTTGTTTAATTTTGGTGTCCCATTAAATATTATATTTTTTATAGCTTATTTTGAAATATACTATATTTTCTCGAAAAAATGTTGGCAACCCACATTCACAGTCCACTTTCTGTGTAGATGCGGCGGCCCAAGGAAACAATCGGTGTAAGTTATCTGCTAGGAATTCGTATTTCATTTTACTGGGTCCATTGTTGGGGCTTGATAAAGGACGGCCCCTTAAGCTTTCAACCTGGAATACCAACGCTTACCTGCCGACAATGATATTGAAAGTGTAGAGGAGACACGCAACAAATATCTCCTTTTGGCCGAGTACTAAACGAATTTTTAGATTAGATTTTGTAGGTTCGGACGCCTTCAAGAGAGTTGTAAATAAGGCATTAAGTTTTAGACCACGCGCCGGTGAGCTTGTGTTTCTAAATGTTAAATATATAAAACCGGACAAGTGCGAGTCAGACCCGCGCACGAAGGGTTCCGTACTATCTATACTAATATTATAAAGAGGCAAGATTTGTACATGACTGCCGCCGGTGACGCAAGCGGATAACTATCACAGTTCATGAGATACAGCCTGGTGACAGACCGACAGACAGACAGAAAGCGGAGCCTCAGAAATAAAGTATCGTTTTACCCTTTGGGTACAGAACCCTAAAAAAAGGTTCTTTCATCATCATCATCTACCCAGCCCGACTTCACCCACTGCTGGGTATAGGCCTCCCCAAGCTTGTGCCATCCGCCCCGATCCTGCGCTAGTCTCACCCATTGATGGCCCGCGACTCTAACGATGTCGTCCACCCATCTCGCTGCCGGATGTCCTACCCCTTCTACAGTCATTCCCCCGCCACCATTCAGTCGCTACCCTGCTCCACGTCATCACCACGTCTTGCCCAGTGTCCCGCCCAAGCGCATTTGAGCTCCATAACTCGATTCCCAACGTCATGAACCTTCGTTTGTCTACGGATCTCAACGTTTGGAACCCGATATATGAGTTTGATGCCGAGCATGGTATGTACTCTCCAATAAGATTAGATAAGAAAAACTTTGTCACAACAAAAACACAACTAGTGGTTCGCTCCGAACTAAAATCTCGCGAGTCTTCCAAAACACAAAAATATTGTTAGGGCTACTCTCGCAACGATGCCTAAACGTATTTAGTGGCTTAAGTATGATTTAAGAAGTTGTCAAATCATACAAATACGTAAAATTTAAACATGCTTAGTCGCTAAATATGCTAAGGGATCATTGTGCAAGCCGGCCTTAATCTTTGACTAGTAAAATAGTGCCTCAAAATGCCGAACCAATTTACTTTACCTACAGTTTCATTCAAATTACAGGTAACGGGAGTTCATATTTGTTGGATACATTGTTACGGTGTAGGTACTCACAAAGACCTTTTAGTTGACGTGTTATTACAGTGGACAGGATAGTGCCATTTTCATTTTTTTACCCCTCTTGAACCCCAATATCTCAGACACTCCCTCCCCCCGCACATTTTTAGCTCATTTTTAGTTTCGAATTAGATTATTTTTAATTAAATATTTTTGGCCACAAAAAGTAATGAGATCAAATAATGAGCCAAGTCTAAGTGAATAAAACAAAACGAGTTGCTTGGTCATTAAACATTTTGTAAAAAAATATTTATTTAGATTAATAAGAAAAATTTTATAAAGAGGAAAGATTTGTTTGTATTGAATAGGCTCCGAAACTACTGGACCAATTTAAAAAAAATCTTTCACTGTTGGGAAGCTACACTATCCCCGGGTGACATAGGCTACTATTTACCTAACTGCGCAGAAGGAGGGTAATGTTTTATTGAAAAACTACGCATGCGAAGCTGCGGATTGGTCAGCTAGTTATATATATTTTCAACGTTTTAATCGTTCCTAATACCAAGACACAGAGGTTCGAAAATATTGTCTTACGCCAAATAAAATGCAAACAGAGTTTTTACAAATTTATTTGACTAGTAATGAACTATTTTTACACACAGACGGACAATGAAGTGATCCTATAAATAAAGGTTCCTTTTTTTCTTTTCAAGTACGAAACTCTAAAAAAAACTTTCCCATCTGTTATTTTACAGACATTTTAGTCTATGACAAATCTTCGAAAATAATTCGCCACCTAAAAGATAACTCCGCTTTGGACGAAACAAAATTAAAATTCATAAATCTGTGACGCACACTCGGATGTGATTTCGAGTAAGAGTTTTTAAGATACCGGTCACCGTTCTATTACGTTCATACACAGAAGAAAATCTCCTTTGTTACGTGATTAGCATTATAATTACTCCTAAAAAATTCAGTATAAAGCTATCGAACGCTGGTTTTAATTCCTAGTTATCCAAAAAGCCTACAAATCGCTTCAGAGTTGTACCACAAAACAAGATAAAAAAACTTAAGATTGAGGACAGGAAGTTCGTTATGTAAATCCAGACATTACTATAGATACGGGGCTTATCACGTACCGTCTTATCGGTGTTTCGACCGACAATGTTTCGGTTCAATTTGTGAACCTACATCAGGGTGAGTGCGATCCGCTCCGAATAACTTCTCGCCTTACACCCGTATTTATAATAATAATTAAAATCAATCACAAAAGTTTTCTGAGTAAAATAAATCCAGACAGTAATATGCATTATTTGTTTTTCGCTTTTGTTTATCAGTTTTGTTGTGGAACTTGTGATAAACTATCTCAATGATCTCAAAACAAAATGCTGAAAATCAAGTTTACTGATTACTGCCGTTATACATATATTATGATGGTCCCCATTTTTTTAGAAACAAAAGCTTTAGAATTGGACATTTTACAGTTTCATGTTCAGAATAAACGCTAAACCAACTCTAAGGATTTGAGTTAGGTATTTTGCAGAGCACCGAATTGCATATTACATGATTAAGCTACTATGAAATGCATAATATTCTCACTGCAGACTAGAGCAGATATGATGTGACGCAGCTGACAGAGAAAAAGCTATGTCTACACCAGTGCGCTTTCATGTTCATATTCATCTTCAACTCAACGATTCGTCTTGCGTCAAGCGTATGCAATATTGACTGCCATAAGAAACAGCTTATCGTCTACACCTGTGCACCTTGATCAGTCGTCAAGATGTACGCGTGTGAAATTTTAGCTATCTGTGCGGGATCTATTTTTTTTTGTTACTTGTGGGAAAACATGCTTACGGCCCACCTGATGGCAAGCGATCACCGTCGCCTATTAACACCGGCAACACCCGCTGAATTTCCAGTTTTAGTGTTAAGTGCAAGAAAAAAACGCAAAAAAAGGAGAATCTGGATGAAAGATTATTTGAAGAAACGGAAAACAATCTTCCGCCATTTTGTCTGGTGAAACGCTCGGATTGTTGCACGCCAACAAGCCGTTGAATGTTTTCGAACAAGGTTAAAGCAGATGCTATTGCATGTGCTATGGCGCTTCATGCATACGACAGAGTAAGTTGAAAGATATAACGCAAGATGAACATGAAACAGTACTGGTGTAGACAATTCTTTTTCAGTTTTTCTTACTATTTTTTTAAAGAGAAATCGATATTTTTTTAGTTTTTAACTTGATGGTTTAAAAGTCTTCCTTTTCCCACCTTTATACATTCTTATGGACACAATTATGTAATCAAAGATGATAAAACCCCATAGTCTGATGTCGTTTAGCCTCTCGACAGCTAATATATATATTTTTTTATACTACTTATATGGCAAACGAGCATGCAGTCCATCAGATGTTAAGTGGCTACTGCAGCCCATGGATATCCACATAGAATTCAAAACAAGCTATTATGCTGTCTTGATCTCTATGTGGATACGTTGCCATACTATAGGACTTAGCTGTTATGCCTACGTGCCAGTAATTACAGGAACATACCATTACCACCTAACCGGAACACAGCAGCACAAGTACTGCTATTTGGCGGCAAATAAAGGTAAGACGGTGGTGCCCACTTCCTCGAGCCCGTTCACAAAAGCTCTACCACCTGATATGATGTAAATTTTGCGATATCAGTCATTCATTTATCCAACTGCGGAGACCCATTTAACTATTAGTTAAAGGATCGTTAAACACACATTTTTTTTCACACAAACTTTGTTATGTAGTGTAAAAGGATAACTTAAGAAGAATAACCTGCCTTGTTTCTTGCCTGAACCTTTCCTGGCCTGGTCGCAGAGGGAAAGGCGTTTTGGATGTTTCAAAATGATACTTGTGATTTTCTAATACTATAATATTATAAAGAGGAAATATTTGTTTTTTTGTATTGAATAGGCTCCGAAACTAATGGACCGATTTCAAAAAATTATTTCACTGTTGGGAAGCTACACTATCCACTAGCCACATAGGCTACTTTTTACACAACTGCGCAGAAGGAGGGTAATGTTTTTATTGAAAAAAAATGTGCGAAGCTGCAGATTTGTCAGCTAGTAATAAATAAATGAATATTAAACTTCAATTGAATTTGTAGTTGCTCAATGAATGACATTATAATGACTCGGGGCTAAAATATGTAGACCAAGGAAATGCCGGACACCAGTAGGAACATGTACAGCCGCTACTAAATAAATCGTTATCTGACGAAACCCGGTGTTCAAGTGTACGAGTAAGTAAAGTTAAAATCTATGACTACCGTAGCCGTAAAATTACAGGCGAAGCCGTTAAATGCTTGTCCTAATTATCGTTCTATGTTTAAATTATGTTTTTTTCCAGTATTATCATAATCATGAAAATGAAACGTTCACATCTGAACTTTGGCCTCTGGATCGGATCACAGCGACCGATCTTATTCAATTGCACGCAACAACTCCTTGCTCCAACGGTAGCCTTTATCAGGACGTTTTTGAAGTAATACTTCTTTACGCACACTTGACTTGCGGAGTTGGGTGAATGCGTTACGAAAAGTGCGAACGGAAGTTGAGAGGGATATATGTGAAGATAGAAAGAGATAGAGTTACGTTTCGTATATTACTGTAAGGGCAAGAAAGAGGAGTGCGAGCACATATTTTCTGTCTCTCTTTTATAGCCAGTTGGTTTGTCGGATATCTCCTATCCCAAATTAGCCTAAATTATACAAACTGCAAAAACAAAACACTCCTTCATGCTGTATGATAGAGTTCATTTTGCTACAGATAAAAAAAGAATTTACGACGTTTCGTATTTTGAATCTACCAGCTTCGATTTACAAAAAAGTTCAGCTATTCCACAACAGATGGCTGGCAGCAGCAGAAAATAACTTATGTACTTACTGTATGCGTCTCGATGGAGCTAAAGAAGTTTTACTTCAGTCGTGTGGTCTAAAGCACACTCATAATCATCATATCAGCCGTAGGACGTCCACTGCTGGACAAAGGCCTCCCTCATTGATCTCCAGGAACTGCGGTTGGAAGCGGCCTGCATCCAACGCCGACCTGCGGTCGCTCAACGAGCTATGGAGAGGGCTATGCTCGGGGTTTCTTTACGGGATCGAATCAGAAATGAGGAGATACGTAGGAGAACTCAAGTCACCGACATAGCCCGACGGATTAGCACGTTGAAGTGGCAATGGGCAGGCCATATAGCGCGCAGAACAGATGAAGCACACTCATATTTTTTTATTTACTGGTGGGCTATTCTACGCTGTGCTTTCCAGTACATGATCATCGTTCACCAGAATTTTATTTTATGCCTATGTCTCCTAAAAACCCCTCAAAAGTTATTCCCTTTAATATATCGCCTTTCTTTGCATTGCAAGTTTGCAGTACGCAATATCTCCAAATAGCGGTTTAAAGTTATCCCGAACAAAAGCATGTTTACCGTCGCCTGTCGAAACTTGCGCATTGATATGCAAAGGCTCGAATGCTACTTCGTTCTACTTACCTCTTATGCGCTAACCGCGGGGTGGTGACTCTAGTTTTGAGTGTTCTTAGGATTTTTTAAAGTAAAAACTTCTTTAGTTGCGTTGGGCATTTTTTAAAACAATTGAACTCGCGACACTTCAAGTTGTTGAAGTTTCCACCTTATTTTTCTGAAATAGGCGAGCCTTTGACGGCGTGGTGATGGCATGTTCGAAGAGTTTACTCTGGACTTATTTCATAGATATTATTCATAGTGTTATGAATAGGAAGGAAATGCTGTTAATAGACCTTAGTATTAGAAAAAAAGACCTGGTGACCAGCAAACAGCTGTCCACGGTCGAATGAGTTTATGCTCTGAATATATGTAGGTTCAGACCTAAATTGTCAAAACCGACTGTCATTTAACTCCATTTGCTAAAAACAGAAATACTGAGCTCCGGACACGACGGGCTCAGTGCCAGGCTGTCCCAACTTTTGCACCAACTAAGCAAATGTCTCGTGTCCCTCCATATCTTGTGGTTAGCCATCCTGAAAGTATCAAGGTTAACGTAACGTTAACGTAACGACGTTAACGTTACGTTAGCCTGTCCCAGTTTTTATAACCATTATTACTTTTATTACTAAAGTTCAAGACGTTAGCAAGCGTATATTGCGACTCAGATGGAGTTAGGCAGGACATGTGGCCAGGCGCGATGATGACAAGTGAAGGAGGGTGCTGAATGAGTGGTGGCCTAGAGATGGAACCAGAAACGCAGGTCATCCGCCGGCAAGATGGGTTGACTACATTATAAATAAGTGTAATAATGGTTGTAAAAACTGAGGCAGTCCGACGAAACGTTAACGTCGGTGGTTACGTTAACGCGGGCGGAACGCGACCACGGCTGTTGAAACACAGTCGAAACGTCGGGATAACAAAAAATAATGTACATCCGCGATAAATACCCGTTTTAATCAGTAATTATGTACATACATATTTTTTACAGCTAATACAGTAAGTAGCTTAGGAAGTACATGTACCTACAATGTAAGGGCACTGCAAGTTGGGTATTTTTTATAAAAAACTATTTTCGAGCCAGAACGAGAGATTTAGGTTCCTTGAAAGTCCTTTGAAATCCGATCACAAGCAACGCTCTACTGAAATCAAAAGCGCTGTGCCTAGTCGAATTCACAGAACTCATCAGCTTTTGCCTAAAAGCGACTGCACACTGTACTGACAAAAGTGGAATAACGTTTTGGGTAAGAATTATATCTACTTCCAGCTTTATATACTTAAAAGGCGTTTGTCCTTACATACAGACATACATTCTGAAATAGATGTGCCCGTGAGAACCGTCACTGAATTTTGCTTTGGCCTCTTAAAGCTTATCAAAAATCATGTCTATCTCTATTATTATCACTTTAATATTTTAAAACCATCTCAAAAAGTATGGGACTTAAACCCGCAACCTTTCTCTTGATACGAGGATGCACTATCCAATTGTACTACTGGGCTATTTCACGTTAGGGTCGAAATTACTGATGATTAAGATTACGACTAAAGCGCCGTTAGCTCCATCTACAGGAAACCTTATACAGTTTTTGACCTTCTCAATGCCATTCGTTGCCAGTACATTGACAAGAGATGTCGCGTTGCTTATTTCAAATAGTATTTATTTTTATATTGTTGCCCGAGCAGATACGGAAAATTCCAAGATTTTAAAACCATCTCAAATTTTATAACTATAAATATAAAAAAATATAATTACTTATATTAAATATTATGTCGTATTAGGTACTAAAATAAATTATACGTCTTTAATCATTTATTAACATTAATTGATACGGTTATCCTATTTTCAAATTGTGCAGTAGAATTGCCAAATCTGACAGAATAAACACTTCAAGGTATACTTTTAGATAATCTTGTAAGGACAGGGTTAAACTAGTACGAGACACGGTCTTTAGTTAGACGTGAACCGATTTATTCAATAAAATGATAACTTCCTTTTATGCAGTCGAGTAAAAAATAACATTTGTCGCAATCTATCCGTATAACAAATATCATCGAAATCGGTCCAGCCGTTTAGTCGTGAAAACGTAACAAACATACAGAGAGACAGAGTTACTTTCGTATTTATAATATTAGTATGGATGTACACACGGCTACACATCAAGCTATACATTTCCAGTATAAGCTGACCTCGCATTGTGAAGACTTTTCGTGGAATGCGAGGTCAGCTTATACTGGAAAATATATAGCTTGATGTGTAGCCGTGTGTATCTTGACTTAACAAATGCCTTTCAAACTTTCGCGATCACTGTACTTATTTACTGGTTTTTTCTACTTATATGGCAAACGAGCATGCAGTCCACCAGATGTTAAGTGGCCCATGGATATCCACATAGAATTCATAACAAGCAATTATGTTGTCTTGATCTCTATGTGGATATGTTGCCATACTATAGGACTTAGCTGTTATGCCTATGTGCCAGTAATTACAGGAACAAACCATTACCATCTAACCGGAACACAGCAGCACAAGTACTGCTATTTGGCGGCAGATAAAGGTAAGGCGGTGGTGCCCACTTCCTCGAACCCGTTCACAAAAGCTCTACCACCAGTGAAACGGGTATTTATCGCGTATGTACCTTTTTTTATTTGTTATCCAATTTGGATCGCGGGCAGAGTGCCTGCGGCTACGGCTGTTGCAACACCGTCGAAACGTCGGGATAACAATAAGGTAAACCAAACGCGATAAATACCCGTTAAAATCAGTAATTATTTTATTCACACACCTACCACACAAATGTCAAGTATTAGTAGTTTTAGGTATACAAACATGAGTGATTTATCACGTACCGTCTTATCGGTGTTCCCACCGACAATATTTCGGTTAAAATCGTTCTGTATTCATAATAATGATTGAAATTGGTAGCGCCATCTGTTAGGGCCACACACAAACAACAAATCCTTAATTATATATATTATCTGTCCTTCGAAATTCCTGCGAAGGAACCTTACAATCGTCGTTAGCCAATGAAAATGCAAGAAAGTCTACTCACTCATTCAAGACCGACCGGAAGAAAGAACATTCATTCTGAAAGCAGAGATTTTTTTTCTTCTTCATACTCCCTCCAGCGAGTCGTGACGTATCCAATGTAATCTCAGAACAAACAAATCAGATTCAATCTCAGCAATCTACCGGTAGAATTCAACTGTGTGAAAAATAAACAAATCAGAGGCAACAAATTTAAAGTGTCTGTGGTGAAATTGTACTGTGGGAACCAGCCAGGCGCCGAGACGCCCAGAAGACAAAAGGTAAGGTCGCATCCCAAATTTCCACCAGAAATCAATCACGAAAGTTTTCTAAGTAAAATATACAAACTTGACCCTTTTTTGTCCTGTTTTAAATCCCACAGTTGTTTGTAAAGTAAGATCCTCATTAAACCGAAGTCGTTGTCACCGCGACAATTTATCCCGAGGCGTGTGTCAGCTGAAAAGTTCAGACACGCGAATGCAGAGCTTTGCTGTCACGTATTTGATACTATAAACGTTTTCTACGCAGTGACAACTTCAACAACTATGAAATGTTTTGGTTTTGGATATAACTTTTGTTATGTAGAATTAAAAAGTTTATATTTGAGATTCTCGGGAGGAATCTTGACGGATACTACGGCCTGGAGCCCAATTCTGTTAATTTATAAGGCTAGTGGTTCGCCCCGAACTGAGATCTCTCAAGTCTCCGAAAAACAAAAAAATATTATTTGTAGGTAATCTTTATCTATCAAAATAGTGCCACGAAATAATAACCAACTACCTTGACCTACAATTTCATTCAAATTACAGGTAACGGGAATTCATGTAATGTGGTTCCGTGTTTTTGGGGTACAAATTGCAGTTATTCTAGAATCCAGACTTTTGCCTGTATTTGTGTCACTTATGCTACACGCATACTAAATTACAGCACTGTGGAGTTACTGGTATACCCTGTAAATTTTGTCAAAATTTAGTTTTTACTATGGCTATTTTTATTATACTCAAAACCTATAAAGAATATGTGAAAAAATTAAACGGAGTCTGAATGTACTAATACCTTATACATTAATACCTTTCATATGACGTCCTATTTAACCAGTTAGCCTCATTTTAATTTTTTTCACCCCTCTTGAACCCCAATATCTTAACAACCTCCCAACATTTTTAGCTCATTTAGTCACACTAAAGTTGTGCCACCACTCCCTACCTATGTATTAAATTTCACGATGATTGGATCAACGCTTCGAAAGTTATCCTCAGACAAACATACATACATACATAAATACATATAACGCCGATTTGCCCAAGTTGCTTTAGAGATCTCGCTTCGCTCGATCAAAAAAACTCAAAAAAAATCAAGTCTTACCTGTCATATGCTGCCAAATTTTCAATGGTGTTGTCATAGCAACGGCGACAAAAAAACATTGTATTAGTGGAAACTAGAATACCAACATATATCTATAGCGATTGGTTTAGTAGAACACAATATAGAAATGAAATGATATAACTATACTAGAAAAAACATAGCTTGATCTCTGGGACAGCTGTCAGTAAAATCGCGCCTATGAAGTTCTGAATTTAACAGTACGGACAAACGTACCAGTCAATGTCATACTTTATGAGCATGCTGAGCTAATTATAGTGATGAGCGATGAATCATCGTGACCACAGACTATAAACTATCGATATTTTGTATAAAACTTAATTCAAAATTAATTTATCATTTAATTTAAAAAAATAACATTACTGAATATTTAAAAAAAAACATTATTTACAATAGTGAGTAAATAAAATCTAAATTCTAACCTACTCGTAACATTCCTTCCGACAACTTTGGGGTTCGAGAGAAGTTTGGCCGCGGCGTGTTTTCTTCCGCACGATGGCGCCAACGTGCTGCCATCTTATTTGACATGACCATTCTCCTCAGTACGAGTGCTAACGCCTTGTATACGCCACGTGTTTTCCGTTCTCATCACTTTTTTTTGTTACTATTGCTGTTAATTTGTTAAGTTTATTTATTTTTGTTAGTTTCTTTGTTGTTATTGTTTGTTGGTATAATGCCAAATAGTACGAAGAAAACTGTTTTGAACAGTCAAAGTCGTGAGTTTGTGATTCGCTTGCGTGAATATTTTGAGCTAGAAAACCAAAATGTTGGCTATTACCGCCGCTATTACCCATGGCAAAAGTTTGTGACAGAGTTGCAGATGCTCTTGGCATTGGACGTGCGACAGTAATTCGCATCAGTAAAGAAAAATATGGCGAATCTTCAACCGCAGTATTGACTGAAGACAAGGAAAAAAAGCTTTCAACGCCAAATAAAAAAAGAAGAAAGGCAGCTCCTGTCACAAAAATTGACGATTTTGACGCCGCTGCGATTCGCAACCATGTATATGGTTATTATACACGGGGCGATTTACCTATATTAAAAAAACTGGCGGCGTCCCTAAAAGACGCAGACTTGTTTAAAGGAAGCTTGCCGTCACTATCGAAGATTTTGAAAAATATTGGATTTTCCTACAAAAAAAGTGACATAAGAAAAATTATAATGGAACGAACCGACATTGCTCTTGCTCGAGTGAATTTTCTCCGGAAAGTCAAAAAAATTACAAATTGGGACAAAGTTGTCTTTCTAGACGAGACATGGCTAAACGCCAATCATACCGTATCCAAAGCTTGGACCGATGATACGGCACAATCGACCACCAAAGTACCCGAAGGCAAAGGTCAAAGATTAATAAAAATAAATAAAATAAAATTCATTTATTTCAAGCAATTATGTAGCTCATATAGGAAAGCGCACAACACAATAAGTAAACTAATGTTTATACAGGGTTTTTGAGAGCATGCCTGTGACAGCAATGTCTGGTGTACGGGCAGTCTAATCTGCCGGCTATCATTGCCAAGACGGTGTTGGCGCTGGCCCGCAGCCTGTGCACCAGGGACGCGGCTCGCTTGCGCATGACGGTATGGAAGCAGTCGACCCGCGCCGCTGCGAACATCCCTGATGCACTGCAGTAGCGGGGCAGCCCCAGCATCGCCCTGAGTGCATTGTTATACTGGACGCGGAGTGCGCTGTACACCGCCTGCGTATAATTCGCCCACAGGCTGCACGAGTACAGAGAGGTACAGTACTCCCGAAATAAAGTCAGCTTAACCCCCTCTGAACTACGCGCAAACCTGCGAGCAATCATTTTCGCACACACGGACAGCGCCCTCCGCTCCCGTTCGATGTCTTCATTGTCTTTGAAGTCTGTAGTGACAACGTGCCCAAGATATTTAAATGTATATACTCTGTCTAAGATAATCCCGTTAAGACTTAAGGTTGGGACACTTTCGAGACATTTCGTACCGACCTCAAAGACCATGAACTGACTCTTTTTAGGGTTATATTTTAACCCATGACCAGTGGCGTATTCCTCACACGTCCTCACCAGCTCTCTCAATACACAGACCGAGGCGCTCAGCAGCACCATATCATCAGCATAACTCAAACTATTGACGCATACACCATCAATATGACATCCGATATGCCGGCTGCTGAGCGCCACGATCAGCTCGTTCAAATAAAGGTTAAAGAGAGCGGGAGAGGTCAGCCCCTCCTGTCTCACTCCACACTCCAGCCGATAAGGTTCTGACATTGCTCCCGCCCAACGTACGGTATTTATCTGGTTCCTGTACCAATACTTTAAGATACCTCATTACTCATGCTGGAACGTAATCTGGTTTTGTGCCTAATTGCCTATTGGCATTCAAATCTACGAAGACCAATGAATAACATGAAGAAATGAATTTAAAAAAATTAAAAGAGTGGTTTTTAAAATAATTAGATAATTTGAAGGAGCCACATTATATAATTATGGATAACGCCCCATATCACTCGGTCCAAAAGCACAAACCACTAACTTTGGCAAACAGGAAGTTAGAAATAATTGCATGGCTTCAAGAAAAAGGAATAGAGGCTAATGAAACAATGCTTAATAACGAATTATTGAGACTCGTTGGTCTGCACAAACCCAGCACACCAACGTATGTCTTAGATGACATAGCCCAAGAAAAGGGTCATAACGTCATTAGACTGCCTCCATATCACTGCCAGTATAATCCGATCGAGCTTATCTGGGCCCAAGTAAAAGGTTTGTTTGCTCGAATTTCAGTTAGACAGATTCTTTATGTATTAACTACTGTATAATTTATTATGTTAAAATATGTTTCTCTTTCAAGGTTACGCTGCTAGACATAACACAACACCGCCTTTCAAGGCAAATAAAATGTTGCAGTTACTAAACACTGCGGTTGAAAATGTATCTGTAGAAGATTGGAAAAAGATTGTTACCAAATGCAGAAAATTAATGGAAGAAGATTGGGAGCGAGACGTTCGATTTGATAATATTTGCGAACAAGAGTTCATTATAAATTTACAAGATTGCTCTAGCGATTCTGAAAGTGATTCGGATATTGATTTGTGGTGTACTCCTTTGGAATAAATAAATGTGTGCAAATATTTGTATGCATGAATATGGGTTTTTACACTGGTCTGGTCGTGTCTCGGAAAGCACGTTAAGCCGTCGGTCTCGGCTGCCATACGAATATCTAATGGCAGTCGTTACGGGTTGTTGGAGCCCTCAAAAGTCCAACAATTGGTCTTACTGCAGAGCTTCTATCGATAATTACTATCGATATTTTTTTCTGTATCATAACAACCCTAGGAATGTCAGTTTAACAAAGGTCGCAGAGATCAAGCTATGTTTTTTCAAGTATAGTGGTTCGCCCCGAACGTGAATCTCCTTTAACAACAAAAAATTAATATTCGTAATCTTGTACTATCAAAATATTGCCCCGAAATAAATAAACAAATATCTAATACTCCCCAATACCAAATACTCGTGTAAATTGGTTACTCTTGTTTTGGGTACAAATCCTTGTTTTCAGACTTTTGTCTATATTTGTGTCACTAAAGCTACACGCATACCTACTAAATTACAGTACTGTGTGGTCATTGGTGTACCCTATAATTTTTTTCAAAATTCAATTTTTATTATGGCTAATAACTCAAAAACTGCAAGGACTTAACTTAAAAAAGCCTACTATAAAACATCGGATTATTAAGATGGTAATTTTTTAGAAGTTTGGGATTGAAATTTCTTCAACTCGTTCAAAATGTTACAATTTAGACGTAATTTATTTCCTGCATTGTTATGCATTCTAAAAGGATCTATAAAAAACAACCAACCTTGTTTCTTGCCGTTCTTTCCTGGCTTGGTCGCAAAGGAACATGCAGTAAAATTGACGTTTCAAAGTGAAGTGATTTTAATGAATAAAACATTTTGACTTGTCTTTGACTTTGAAAGTAAAAACTGGGTCGAAATTTACTAATGAAGACCTTTCATTTGACGTCCCACTTGACCTAATAGTCTCATTTTTTTAACCGTCTTGAACTCCAATATCTCAACAACCCCCCAATATTTTTGGCTCATTTAGGCACACCAGGATCGTGCTATCATTACCTACCTATGCATCAAATTTCACGATGATCGAATCAACGCTTCGAAAGTTATTCTTCGACAATCATACATACATCCATACAACGCCGATTTACGATGTTGATTAAGAGATCTCGCTTCAATCGATCAATAACCTTTTACTTTTACAGGCGGTCTGTCTGAACGCGGCTTGTATTTGTGGCAGGGATTTTGCGGATTCAGATTTTTAGACATCCGCAGAGGCGGATGCGGATGCGGATGCGGATGTTTAAAGGCGCGCTTTCATCCGAGGTTGCGGATGAATGGGATCTTAAGATTTTTTTTAAGATTCGTTTTGGTGCAGAAACAAAACATAAATATGAACTAATAACTGCAGAAAACTCGCATAACATTCAATACTCACTGTATACTCATAATAACACTCAAAATATGCAATGTTCATATGCTTAGCAAAAGTAAACACGTTATGATTTATTTACGAGACACAAATGATAAACGCATCAGATCGCACCAAAATCTTCGCTCTTTCTTTCGGTCGATCAGCACGCATACGGCACCCGCCACTCGCAAGCCCCACCCAATTCATTTGTTGTCGTGACTTGCGCTGCATCCGCATGAACATCCAGATCGATTATTACGGATGCGGATGCAGATGTCCAAATCGATGCGGACGCTCCGCATTTGCGAATGCGGATGCAGATGTACAATACAATGCGGAGGCTCCGCATTTGCGGATGCGAGTGCAGATGCATAAATCGATGCGGAGACTCCGCATTTGCGGATGCGGATGCAGATGTCAAAATCGATGCGGAGATTCCGCATTTTCGGATGCTGGTGCAGATGTCCAAATCGATGCGGAGGCTCCGCATTTGCGGATGCGGATGCGAATATTCGCAACATCCCTGATGTGTGGGAATTTACTGTAGGATTGTGCTAAGCCAATCGAACCGGACAGAGACAACAGCTATACGTAAATAACTTAGATGATGTCTCTCTGTCGTTTGTTAGCTATAGTTGGTACACACAGCTACACATCAAGCTATACATTTCCAGTATAAGCTGACCTCTCATTCTACGAAAAGCCTACACAATGCGAGGTCAGCTTATACTGCAACTGTATAGCATGATGTGTAACCCTGTGTACAAACGTTCGTAGGTAAAAGTAATGAAAAAACATTACTCAGTACCTAACTAAGTAATGTCTTTTCATTACTTTTATTCAATCTAGTTTTAACTTTTATTTTGGAAGAAAATATATTTGTTATAGTTTTTTTTATTCGCGTGAACAAGATTTAAAAAATATTACATGCGAATGGCACACACACGCAGAGAGCGGCGGCGGCGGTGTCAACGTTAGGCGGTTGACACACTGCCACGCACCACGCTGCATGTTGCGTGTCAACGCACCTAAGCGCGTACTTGCGGGAGGGCAGATCTTCATCATCGTGCGAGTTTTTTACGCACTCACGCGCGTAGTTGCGTTTTGTGGATTCACGGCGGCTCTGACTCATTTCATTCAAAGCTGTTCGCTAGTGCTGTTCCAAAATAGTTCAAGCACTTCCAAAATCACGCACGGCACTGCGGGACTTCGGTGTGCCATACCTTGCGTTTCGCCCCGCACCTACGCGCGGGGGCATTTTCTGTGTGTTGGACTGCGCGTGTTTTCTATACAAATGGAGTTCTACTTACAAGCAACGTTAGAACACGCATTCGCGCAACATGCAGCGTGGTGCGTGGCAGTGTGTCGAGCGCCTTAGCCAGGCTTCGTTATGGGGGACAATGAATGAGTGTCGCTTCTTCACGTAGTTTTTTTTCCTTTACTTTTCTATTCTTTGCTACCGGTTCCTGCCTGATGGGCATGTTGAAACCTTTCGCAAAAACTACGGGGGAAATTCATTCCAAATCTACAAAACTATTACGGCCTACTGCTGCATTGCGGGGGACAATGAGTGTTGCTTTACGAGGTTTGATTTAACATTTATTGATGGACATGTTAAAGCCTTTCGTTAGAACTATTGAGGAAAGCTCATTACAAATCCAGCAGGTGAGAAAAAAATGAGTAAAAGTGAGTGGGACTTCCATATATCAACATGATGCGTGTTAGCTCGTTGCGGGGGGTTCGATGGGAGGATTAGAATGAAAAATCCTATTAAACAGCTCTTCAGTATATTCGGCGTTTTATATTTTTATTACATGCTGGGCGCTCTAATACCACGGCGTATATAAGGTACTGCAATATAAACGAATTTTATTGAAAGGACTGTTTCTACGCACTAAATAAAAAATAAATGTGTATATAAAATGTTCTTGTTATAATACAGAAATCTCGAAACAATCGATAACATGCTGCTCGACAAAATGCTAGAGAGCTATCGCCGTTCTAAGAGGCCCGATTTGAAGTTGTCAAAATACAGAGAGTAGAGATGGGACCTAGAGTAGAAATAATAAAATTGGTAAAAAATCCGACACTTGAGACATTTTGATTACTTTTGAATTGTATTAAAAGTTTGTTATCGTTTAGTTTAACTCAGGTTAAATTAATACCAAACTAGCTTGGCTATACAAACATAATTTGTATCGTTTTTCATTCAAGAAAATATTTACAATAATGATAAGTAAATTAGACTGAAAATTGTTTACTGCACTTATAAAATGATGATGAAAACCTCTCATTGTAGGTGCATCATTTACTGGTGGTAGAGCTTTTGTGAACAAGCTCGAGGAAGTGGGCACCACCGCCTTACCTTTATAGGCCGCCAAATAGCAGTACTTGTGCTGCTGTGTTCCGGTTAGATGGTAATGGTATGTTCCTGTAATTACTGGCACATAGGCATAACAGCTAAGTCCTATAGTATGGCAACGTATTCACATAGAGATCAAGATAACATAATACCTTGTGTTGAATTCTATGTGGATATCCATGAGCTGCAGTAGCCACTTAACATCTGGTGGACTGCATGCTCGTTTGCCATATAAGTTGTATAAAAAAAATACAAAAAATCAATATCTATAATCAATTCATATGTAAAAAAAAATTAAAAAATATAAATACGTTTCTGTTTTTATAAATCTAATATTTAGATTTATATAAGATTTTTTCTTATAATCGATTTTCGCAACAATCTTAAGTAAACTAAATGTTTAGATTTTTTGTAATAATCGATTTTATTTGATTCCCAAGTGATTAAAACGATCGCAACTCTACGGCATTGAACCCAATGATACAACATTGGAATAGCATCGGTTAGCATAATAATTTTAACATTAGTTATAGTAGATTTTAGGACTTCTTGTGTAGACGTTCGTTCAAATTTATCAGGGCGAGAAAAATGACAGACGTCAAATCGAGCTTGTAATAATGGCGCAGGTATAGCTAGGTACGATGCCACAGATTACTAAAAAGTTACTACGAGTCGTTAACGCCCACTAGTTCAATTACCCGCTAGTTCAAGGACGTTAAATACTCTTTAAGAGTAACCTCTAAAGAGAACATGTTTGTATTGTCTAATGACAAAAAAAGCTGTGAACGTTGTATATAAAGACATTCTGTAGTATATTTAGTATCAGCATTGCACCCGTGCGAAGCCGGAGCGAGTCACTAGTGTAGAGATAAAGATCAAGATGGTCTCACAAATATATTCCGCCATTATTTTGTAGTTTAAATTGCAAGACTTTGTACTCAGCGGCTCCATACCTAATTACTACGAGACCATTACCTAATAAATAGCATCTCACAATTTAGAGCTTGGAAATTAAACTGTAGCACATTTATATACTACAATATGTAGAAACAGCCGAGTTTAAATGCTATGCATATTATACAAAGACTTAAAAACATACATTACATATTATATATACATATATTATGTTTCATAGTAAACTGCACAGGATCTCTGAGGGAAAATGTAATATGATTTCAATAGTCAGTGATTTCTCATTTTACTTCAAAATTTAATCAGTTTTTTTATAAAAATTTACGTGATCTGTCACTGTTGACATTTGCTGTCACTTATGATTAACCTTTTTGCATTAAAATGGCAATCAAAATGCAATTAAAATCTGAGTAATCAAGAAGTCATATAAGACTTCGTTATAATTATTTACAATACCTATACAAAATACAAAAGAAACTGTTGAACTCTCGAAAGACCGATGCAAACGATCTATAGATAGCTCAACTGTTCCAGATCCCTAGCAAGCGTAAGTGTCGAAATCACTGGCTGTACTGCCCCGCTGTATTGCAATGATTCTTTATTTTATAAACATGTTTTTTTTCCTAACCTGTCTCGTCCCACTGCTGGGCAAAAATCCCCCCCAAGTCCACCAAGCATCCCTGTCACTTTTTCCCACCATCCTCTTTGGAAGATGTCGAAATCGTCCCGCCAACGCTTTCTCGGCCGACCTCGACGTCGCCTTCCGTCTTCAGGCATCAATGGTGTTGCAATATGGGCCCATTTCTCGGAGTGCATTCGAGCAACGTGGCCCGCCCATTCTCACTTAAGTCTAGCCGATCTCTTCCCTACATCTGCAATGCCGGTAAGTGAGCGCAGCATGGTGTTACGCAATAAAAATTTATTAAAAAAAACCGATTTAGAGGACATGTTCAAAGACGAGCTTAACACTAAGAAGAGTTTTCTTTCAGCAAACCGTGGAAGCTAGAGAGAGAGATGATTTTAAAGCTAGGTTTTAAACGCAATGATTATGCGTTGACTCAGATAAGCATCAGCTCTTGGATCAAAAGTCTCTTTAACGATTTTCGTATTCAATACATACAAAAACTTAAAGGAGTACATACAAAAACTTACACCAAAGTTGTAACACGTACACGCCTTCATGATATTGTATATATTATACATTTTAATATATTTATTTATTTTATCTTCAGTTAAAAATATACCTCTGCTTTTTATGTAAGAAACACAATTTAGGGACTTATTCCACATTAAAAATCCCAAATAGTTGAAAATAAATTGAGCAACCGCGAATGCAACTGGCGCTTATATTTTTTTATTTATATATAAAAAAATAGGCTTTCGTTTGACCACGATCTCGCCTGATGGTAAGCGATGATGCAGTCTACGATGGTACACGCTTGCCTAGAAGAAACCTATTCACTCGCGACTCAAAGATACCCAGGTTGTACATATAGCTATCTGGAAACACAGACACTGGCAAGTCGTTCCACTCTTTGGCGGTGCGCATAATAAAGGTCGAAGAGAACCGCTTTGTGCGAATGGGAGGTATTTCTACCATATAGCGGTGGCGCACCGCAGAGCGTCTGGTTGTCCGTTGATAGAGAGGACTCACACTCCCTGAAATGTACTCGATAAAAAACCGAGAGGCTAGAAACCTTTCGTCGATGCTCCACACGGTCTTCTTTAAGCGTCCACTCCATATTTAAAAATGAGTAAAATTCTAAAAAGTATACATTTTTATTTTCATGAACAATTCGAAATTCGAATTCTAGAAACTTTTTTGTGGCCAGCATTCGAAAAGAAAAGTTTTTACTGTGTGACAATACTTATGACCTGACTAGGTATATTATGTGTTAATCCAGGTTATGATCTACGTACATACCAAATTTCATCGCAATCGGGTCAGCCGTTCTGGCGTGAAAGAGAAAAAAAAAACATCCATACATCCAAACTTTCGCGTTTATAATATTATATATATATATACTGTACAGTGTACACTGTATATATACATGTACTGTATATATATATATATATATACATATATATATATATACAGTGTAAACTCCGTGTAACGTCACTCGTTTTAACGACAAACTCTCTAAAGCGTCGAAATCACTCGGCTTTGGTTGGTTTAGCTTGTCTTGCATACAATGGTACACTCTGTATAGCATTACACCCACTCTCAATAACCACAACAATTTGTAATAAAAAGTTATTTTTAAGTTGCCAAATTAGTAAAAACTGCGCAGCTGTGTATATCCTTTTGTCGTTTTATTATCCTAGACCATAATAAACTCTACTGTCGGCATAATACACACCAAACTTTCTAAGAAATCCGTTCTTTTGTTTACAAAATGGGATTGCTTGCACGTGTAGCTGCAGACTGTTGTTAGTAGAAGTGATGGATTTTATCTATACGTTGTCATATTCTTAGTAGCTCACAAACATTCAAATTGTAAACATGGCTAGTAAGAGAAAATCACTGTGTATTGACGAAAAAGTTTTGATGATACGCGCGATAGAGGCGGGAGAGAAAATTAAAACAGATTTTTATTGTAGGTACTATTTAACAAGACAAATCCGAAATAAACGTTTTCTTTTTCTAATACAGATTTTACTTCTCTCCATTTAACGACAACTCTCTATAACGTCAAAATATGCTCAGTCCCTTGAGTGTCGTTATATAGAGTTTACACTGTATATGTATAATATTATACCTATATATATAATAAATATAAATTATTACTTTTGTTATTTTAATAAGGCACTTTAACGGACGTCCGTGACGTCAATGCACATTTGATGGCTTAAAACCAGCGTTGAGCAATAAGTTTATTGTTCAGGATAATGCTGAGCCATTCTCCTCTTTCGGCGCAGGCTCATAGTGATCTATGTTGTACGTGTCTTTTGTTGTTGTTTTATTTAATTGTTTATGTTAACATGTTTTTAATTGTCTGTCTTTAATTATCCACTGTATGTAGTTTCTGTGTGTTTGTTACTTGTGTCGAAATAAATGTCTATATCTGTCTATCTATCTTTGCAAGGAAGCTTAGGGGAAAAAATCCACCAATAGGAAATCGAGGCTAGGCAAATGAAGCGATACTATTGGTTGGTTTGGCATACAACCGTAGCTTCTCTGGTGTAAAGGTAGCCTTACTCTGGCAATTACAGAATTCTAGTTGAAGTAACATGTCAGCCACACTCCAGAATCTAATTTGACGTTCAGCGATTTAGCGTTCTCGAGGTAACGAGGCCCGTGTTGGACCAACTAGGCCGCTTCAAGCACTTCCTAAGTGAGGCTAGACTAGACCCCGCTTCGTAAACCTACGAACTGAATGTCCATGACTTCGTGTGGAATAAATATTTGAATAGCAGGGAAGTACTACCACCGTTCCTATTTTGCTACCAAGCAGCATTGCTATGTTTCGGTTTAAAAGATGATAAGACTCTTATTCTAATTAATTTATAGACAACTAAATTATACAACAATACAATAAAATTTTATAATACAGTAGACATTGACATAAGCAAATTTATGACGTGTAGGAATGAATGATTGAACTAAAATAATGTTTTAGGTGGTGTAACCCTATAAAAATAACACTAGTTTGACAATCAAGAGATGATCCTTTTGTTTTTTTGTTAATACATACTTATAATATATATAGAAACCATCAGACCCGGTCAAACCTTATAACAATAATTAATGGCTGTCTATTCACATTATTGGCGATATCTATCTCTCCACTAATTTATAGTTACAAGAGCTATCAAAGAAAAAACTTGCTCGCTAACTCGTTTCTAGTTTCTAGCTCAACTCGCATCTCGTTATCGTCGCTGGTGGGATAAGTGCCTAAGGATGGTCAAATATTAAAAATATATGCTTGAGTGAAAGGGACCATAGTAATTAACCCTAACGATTAAGCTCTAAATAACGTCTATTTATCTCAAGTCTCAACCCTAATATTTTCTAACTTTCCCGTACATTGTGTTCATAGAACAATGTGCTTTTAACATAAAATACCTTGAAAATTATAACAAAACCGCCTAATTAACGCCTATTACTCTAATTTCTAAAACCGGACGAAAATTGTAACATTAATACCCTTAATTTGAGCAGAATGTTGCGGTCAACTGCTGACGTATTATATGTCGGCGCTTTGTGGCAGAAAGCTGGGCAGGGCATTAGTTTGAACTGCCCCGGATTGCAGTAGCAAAGTGGTTATAGACTCAATAATGGAGATCGGTTTAAAGATGTTTATTCTCAAAATAACTTAATATTAGATACAGGTTCACTTTTATGAGACATAGTTTTGTAATACCTAGGTGAAACCTAAGTATATTTATAATACATATTAATTAGTGCTGGTGACAAACAATGCGTTTTATTGAGCTATAGGTACTTGTTACTTTTTTTTTAAAACTAAATAGATCTTCGTTTGACCACAATCTCACCTGATGGAAAGCGATGATGTGGTCTAAGATGATGCACGAAGATCTAGAAGAAACCTATTCACTCTTACCTTAAAGAGGCCCGAATTGTATTCTTTAGGAAAAACAGACGACGGCAAAGCGTTCCATACCTTAGCTGTACGCATCAAGAACGTAGAACCAAAACGGTGTGTGCGAATGGATGGTAGGTATATCAACTAGGTACGGATGGTACTGAGCCGTACGTCTGCTTGTCCTTTGATGGAAAGGAAATGGCGGGACCAGATCGTATACTTAGCATAGTTAACGATAATACAAATCACAAGAATGCAATATACTATTAACAAAAAAAGAGAGAAGAAGTGGGTACGTTTTACTAAATAATTACTCAGATCACTGGCGTTGTTTTGATCGGGAGGAGTAAGATGTGAGTATGATGAGAGTGTGCGAGCTCGCGAGCTCGGTCTATGTATGGTTGAAGGTGCCTAGAACACTGACCACTGTTGTGTAGTTACTTTATACAATCCGAATGCAAAAATCAATGTGTGCGTAAAGATACTGTAGGAGTAACATAATTGTTTGAATATGAATAAGCTCAGAGTCGCTCAACGAGCTAAGAAGAGGGCTATGCTCGGGGTTTATCTACGAGATCGAATCAGAAATGAGGAGATACGTAGGAGAACTCTAGTCACCGACATATTCCGACGGATTAGCACGTTGAAATGCCAATGGGCAGGCCATATAGCGCGCATAACAGATGGCCGATGGGGCCGGAAGGTTCTCGAGTGGAGGCCACGGACCGACAAGTGCAGCGTAGGACGTCCACCTACAAGATGGGCAGACGACTTGGTAAGAACCGCAGGTCGGCGTTGGATGCAGGACGCTTCCAACCGCAGTTCCTGGAGATCAATGAGGGAAGCATTTGTCCAGCAGTGGACGTCCTACGGCTGATATGATGATGATGATGATGATGAACATAATTGTTTTATTACAACATACTTTTGAAGTTTTGCTAGATCATGATGATATCAACATGATCACCTTATATTTATATCATTTGTTAAATAAATGATAGGCTCGCGTTTAACCACAACTCAGTGTACAAGTAAACACGCTTGCCTGCAAGAAACCTGTTTACTCTTGACTTAATCCCCAGTAACAACTCTTAAAAACGCGGTATGACACCGGAACATAACTTTACATCGGCTTATCAAAGTGTTACCTATGTTTGATGTTTGAGAAAGAAAGCTTAAAAAGAAGAGGATAGAATTTAAACTGTGATCATTATGATTATTGTTTTATAATTGGCGAAAACATTTTGAAATTAACATTAAAAGATTTTTCAAAATTTTTGGATGTGTTGCGTATTTTAAAAATAAATAAGATATTTCCAGAAATGCCCAATATACAAATACAAATATTTTTATTTTCCAAATCATAATTAACATGTATATATGTACACACGGCTACACATCATGCTACGAAAAGCCTATACAATGCGAGGTCAGCTTATACTGGAATAGTATAGCTTGATGTGTAGCCGTGTGTACATAATGAGCTCCGCACTAGATGTAACACCTGTATCGCGGATGCCCTGTGTAGATTTGCAGAAGTTAAACATATTAAATGCGAGACCAAACCGAGTAAGTATAAATTTTGACTGAGAACAGAGAAACAAAAACAAATTTATGTAATATACAGATAAAAGATAAGCATTAATGTTATTGGATAATAAAACTACTAGGACAAAAAATTGGGAACTCGTGTAAGTGATGCATTTGAGTCTGTTCAATAATAATGATAATCTAATATGTTTCAAAACATTCCCTCATCAACAAGTTTGTTTCAAAACCTGGTGTTAAAAGTATAAGACCGCTCAAAAACGTACAAAGTGAGTTATGGACATTAATCTAGGACCGATATTTTTTAGACATTGCAAGGTTCGCCATGGTTGAGAATGCGATCCTCATAGTCATGTCGTTACCGGAGTTGGGGGGGGCAGTTGTAGATGGAGAACTAAGGCGTGTTACATATTTCTTTGAAATGGAGCATGGTACAGCTGCTGTAGTGCTATGTATTCTAGTATAAGTAGAAAGGTTCGGCCAGCTCGCTGCCTTAGACTCGATAGAACGTAGGGCTCATAGGCTTATAGGTGAGCAATATATGGTGGAGACTAAAACTCAAAGTCTCGAACACCGCCGTAAAGTTGCAAGTCTATTGATCTTTTACAGAATATGTTTTGGGGAATGTGCCCAGGAACTATACGATCTGATCTCACAATCTCTTTTCCATCAAAGGACAAGTAGGCGCATGGCTCAGTACCATCCGTACCAAGTTAATATACCATCCATTCGCACTCACCGTTTTGGTTCTAGCTAAGGTATGGAACACTTTACCGTCGTCTATTTTTGAAGTGAAACTTCTTTACGCAAGCTTTAGTAAGGAGTAAGCTGATGAATTCGTGACGAGAGCGTTACAAATAGTGTAATTGGGTGGGACAAACGGAAGTTAAGAGGGAGATATGAGTTAGTGAAGATAGAAAGAGAGAGAGAGTTACTTTTCGTGTATTACTGTAGGAGCAAGAGAGAAAGAAAAGCGAGCACACATTTTCTTTCTCTCTTCCTAACATAGCCAATGCATGAAATATAGTCAGTAGATTGTTTGCGAGTTTGCTAGCGTTACGCGAACGGTGATTTTTGATTAGTTTTCGTAATTTAATTTCGTTCTTGGACAACTTTATAAATTAATATTTTGAAAAAGAAGTTTTACTTCAGACGTGTGATCTAAAGCACATTCGTTTTTTTTCCTAAATACAACAATCCGGGCCTCTTTTAGGTAAGAGTGAATAGGTGTCTTCTAGATCTTCGTGCGTCATCTTAGACCACATCATCGCTTTCTATTTCCCCACATCATTACTGCCGTTTGCTTCGGTAGTCCTCGGTACATGCAAACACGCAGTGCTTACTGTGTTTCTAGCAGGTTCACTCAATCCTCCCGTAATGATTGACATAAATCACGAAAGTTTACTAAAACAACGTAAAACTAAAGAATACAAGCTGTTTTCCGCTACCCTGTAGCCGGACAAGGAATAACACTAAGCCATTGTAGACGAGCGACTAAATCTGGCCAAGTTACGCTGTCGTAAGTTCTAAACTTGTTAGTCAATTAGCAAGCTGGTGATTTTAAGGACTTAGAAATTAGAGTTACGATGCATTTAGCAGAGTTAGAGTAACTGTTTTACTAACCAGTGAATAACTATTAAATTTAATAAAAGCACGACCCCCTCTTTTTGCGTCGTGGATTAAAAACTGACATAGTTCAGAACCACACCAAATGAACTAGTTTTCTATAAAAAAAAACCGTGACCGAAACGCTCCATCCGTTTGAGAACATGCCACAGACAGATGGACACAGGAAGACCAAGTCGTCAAACATATACCAACATATATAAACCTATATGAGGTTAAGTGGGAGTCGGACTCGCGCACGAAGGGTTCCGTACCATCATCATCATCATCCACAGCCCGACTGCACCCACTGCTGGGTATAGGCCTCCCCAAGTTTGTTCCATCCGCCACGATCCTGCGCTAGTCTCACCCATTGACGGCTCGCGACTCTAACGATGTCGTCCACCCATCTCGCTGCCGGACGTCCAACCCTTCTACAGCCATTTCTAGGCCACCATTTAGTTGCTACCCTGCTCTACCTGTCATCACCACGTCTTGCCAAATGTCCCGCCCAAGACCATTTGAGCTCCATAATTCGATTCCCAACATTGTGAACCTTCGTTCTTCTACGGATCTCGACGTTTGGAACTCGGTCTAAGAGTTTGATGCCGTACCATTATCTATAAAAACGGCAAAAAAATCACGTCTTTTGTTTGGGAGCCCCCCCGTAAATATTAATTTTATTTTAATTGAATTATTTATTTTTAAAGTGAATAATATAACTTAATATTCTGTGAAAATTTCAAGCGTCTACCTGTTGCCGTTATCAATATCGAGCAAAAACAAGCATAAAAATCATATTTCTTGTATGGGTGCCCCCCTTAAGTATATTTTATTCTGTTTTTAGTATTTGTTGTTACAGTGGCAATAGAAATACATCAACGGAAAAAAATTCAACTGTTCAACTATCACGGTTCATGAGATACAGCCTGGTGACAGACGGACAGACAGACAGACAGCGGAGTCCTAGTAATAGGGGTTTGACCCTTTGGCTACGAAACCCTAAAAAAGAATATTTATGTTCGATTCTCGACGCATAACAAATCTTTGCATAATCTTTAAATATGTGTTTCTTCGGGCCTTATAGTGGTAGTACTTTCTGATACCCACGATACACAGGGAATCCTAGATTGGGGTCAGAACGATGTAACTATTATTATTATTTAATCTGGAATATATAGCTGAAATATCGAAATAATCATCAAAATTCTGTAAATCATGCCACCATTTGTTCCGCGGCGGGAATTGAACTCGCAACCTCCAGCGTCTCAACCGCCTAGTCCCCAACTAAGCCATCGAGGTCGTGAAGATAGGTAGATAACTCTTAATTGATACACCACGTGGTGGTACAATGGGCTTGTAGCTTAAAACAATCTCTAAGTTGACCGAAGTTAAATTGCGGAAGTTGGGGTAATTTTAATGCTAAATTTTTCCTTCTAAGACTAATTTCAAACTACAAAGCGATTCGAAAGGCTCCACATCAGTTGCAGAGTTTCAGCGAATATCAAAATTAGTAACGACCAACTGCCTTCCACTATGAGAGATTTCAGTTTAATGCACACAGAGGGCGCTTTCACAAATAAAACAGGTGACTAACATTGCCATCAGCGCTTGTAACATGATTCCAATTCTAATTCTAGGGTGGGGGGAATAAAAGATCTGCACTGACGTCCCGCATTGGGGTGTATTGTGCATTACCCCCCTTCTAACCTGACCCCAGCCATCCTAACTCCTTGAAGTAACGGAGTAGGACTTTGGGTTGGTGGCAGCAGCTTTCCAGGGTCGATGTTGAAGTAGTAGTGGTGTTAGTGGAGGATGAGGATTTGATAACCCCTCGTAGACCCGTTCTTAGTTTGGCGTCGTTTGTGGCAGTGCAGTGGAGTATCACGTACTCCACAGTCTCTTCCTCCCGAAGGCATCTGCGACAAAGGCCACCGTCCGTGGCTCCGGTCTTTAGGAGGTGATGGTTAAGTTCGCAGTGTCCCGTGAAGATTCCCTCCATCATTCTTAGATCTTCGCGTTTCATCTTTAACAGGGTGTTTGTAGTTTTTCTGTTTTTTTTGCCGGAAGCATTGTCTTTGTCTGCTTGCAGTCGGCTCTACGTTCCTAGTCTTTCTGGTGCTCCTTTTCGGAATTCATCCTCAGTCTGTTTTTGATTTCCGCAGTTGGCTGATTGGAGAGATTAATATCATTTGTGTTTGGTGTAAGCTTGGCTCCTTCTTTTGCTGAAGAGTCTGCCTTGTTGTTCTCTGGACAGGAACCGTGAGCTTTAGTCCATTTGATGGTTACACTATGTTTCTCAGCCAATTTCTGTAGCACTCCGCGACAGATTTTGATCGAGTGTCGGATCGTCTGAGAGCATTAATAAGTGCCACGCTGTCTGTTTTGAATATTAGTTCTACCTTCTGGTTTACAGTTGATGAGTGAGGAGCAGACCCAATTCTTGTTGATATTTCCGTTGCTGCCAGGAAGAGTCGGAGTAAAATTGTAACATGATGTAAATGGTTATTTTTTGTACGGAAAGGTAACAAATAGCATACTCGTTTCTTAACAGGTAAAAACTACTTTTGACTGCTAAAACCTGTCAAAACTAGTTATGACTAAAGACGTCTCAGTCAAAACTTTCTTTTGACTGAATCCCCTTTGAGTGCCGGAAGGGGATTATTGGTCAAAAAGCCCAGAAAACCCCTTAACCATTTTTTTTATTAAAAAGCTACCAGCTACCTGCAAAGGAACGGCAATATATAAAACTATTTGTCCTTAATAAATTGGAAATTTTGCGACCAACTGCTGTTGCGTTGCTGTCGCTTATTTTAGAATATAACCCAGCCGGAACCTGCTTCCTATGTTAATGTAAACACACACAGAGGCACAAAAGTGCAGCCTTGCCAGTGTCCCTAGTGCCCACTGTCCGTACTAATTTCTGTTCTAAATAAATGGCGCTTTCTACGTATATTACTTACATAGTAAGTAGCTAAGTAGACATGAGATATTAGATATTTATATCTATGTACCAATTGGTAGGTATGTTACTTAAATCAGAATATTATCATAAATGCAAGGTATAATAAAAACTTATAGATAAATCTTAAAAGGAGATAGATTTTTTTTTAATATACTAGCTTCCGCCAGCGGCTTTGCACGTGTGGTTTGTAAACAAAAAGTAACGTATGTGCCAATCTAGGTCTTAACCTGTCGACACACAAAATTTTATCGAAATTGGTTCAAACGTTATGATGTGATTGAGTAACAAACAACCATCCAAACTCTTACATTTATAATATTAGTGTGTTATGAGATACGAGTCTATCGAACAAACATGTTTGAACAGTTCTTTTTGAGAATATATCATCATGATCATATCAGCCAATCTACTGCTCAACATCTTTCTTTCCGTTGCTCTTGAAATCTATGTAGAATATAAACAATTACATGATAATATATAACAATAGGAACGGATAAATCATTTATAGATCATTGCAAACGAACTATAGTTAGCACAACTGGTCCAGATCCAGGTCATTTCAATTAATTTTATCATCTAAAATATATTAAAATAATTTCATCATTAATTCCTACAAAGCATTCGTAATTATTTCTATGTAAAGTATCTCATCTCAAAAGATATATAGCAGGCAGAGATAGCACGCAAGACACGGGTGAAGGAAACAGAAAACCGAAACAAATGGAAACTTTTGTAAGAGGCCTATTCAATGCAATTCAAATTCAATATAATTTATTTCAGATGATTACATCCATAAATTGTTAGTAAAACCTGAAATCTTAAAACTATGCTAGTGCAGTTGCTAATAATTCATATTACTTAATTAAATAAACTATTCAAGTCAAATTCTAGTAAAGATTAAAAAAAATTACTGAATTATTTTGAGAATCAGTCCGCCATTATAACTGTATTGTATTAATTTTATATCAGATATTTATAAACCCCAATCACAATAATTAAAATAAATGAATTAAATTAAATCAATATTATAACATAGTAGGTAAGTTAAAATTACAATAAACAACATACAAAAAAATAAATTAATTAATTACCAAAGTGTTTTATATTGCCGGTAGTTATCCTCACCCAGTGCCTCTGAATAGGGCAATCAAAACGACCAGCAATCATCTTCAGAATACTGTTGGGACTACCGCGCAATCTGTCAAAAAGAGACGCGATTCTTTTCCGCATGATCGCGTGAAAACCGTCGACGTGCGCGTTCGCGAACATACCTGACGCGCTGCAATGTCGCGGCAATCCCAACAGCACTCTGAAGGCGTTATTATACTGTACACGCAGGACTCCACAGGCTGCTCGAGTAAAAAGATTGGCAGTATGCTCTGAAAAGAGTGAACCGTCGAAGGGGTTCCTAATTAAAACTTATACCTAAATATATCAAATAACTATTATAGTGACTGTTTACGACCGCATTGGAAGATGCCTTCAAGCTTCTGGAATGGAAAGGACTGGGCATCAATATTAACGGCGAATACATCACTCACCTTCAGTTTGCCGACGATATTGTGGTCATGGCAAAGTCGATGGAAGAGCTCAGCACGATGCTCGAAGGCCTCAATCGAATCTCCCAACGGGTAGGACTTAAAATGAACATGGACAAGACGAAAATCATGTCAAATGTCCATGTCGTCCCTGCCCCAGTTATGGTTGAGAACTCGGCTCTTGAAGTTGTCGACGCGTATGTATACCTAGGACAAACAGTCCAATTAGAAAGGTCCAACTTCGAGAAAGAGGTCAATCGTCGAATCCAACTCGGATGGGTAGCGTTTGGGAAACTTCGCAACGTTTTTTCGTCCAACATACCTCAGTGCCTTAAGACGAAAGTCTTCAATCAGTGTGTGTTACCAGTGATGACATATGGAACCGAGACGTGGTCCTTCACTATTGGCCTTATGAATAAGCTCAGAGTAGCTCAACGAGCTATGGAGAGGGCTATGCTCGGGGTTTCTCTACGGGATCGAATCAGAAATAAATAGATACGTAGGAGAACTCAAGTCACCGACATAGCCCGACGGATTAGTACATTGAAGTGGCAATGGGCAGGCCATATAGCGCGCAGAACGGATGGCCGTTGGGGCCGGAAGGTTCTCGAGTGGAAGCCACGGACCGGCAAGCGCAGCGTAGAACGTCCACCTACAAGATGGGCAGACGACTTGGTAAGAACCGCAGGTCGGCGTTGGATGCAGACCGCTTCCAACCGCAGTTCCTGGAGATCAATGAGGGAGGCCTTTGTCCAGCAGTGGACGTCCTACGGATGATATGATGATGATTATGATGATTATAGTGAATAAAACTTTGTACTTATTAAGAATTCTATAAAGGCTTTTATTTATTATTCTCGGATCTTCACACTTGCATAGAATTTCAAAGGAATACACGAACTAATTAGTGAGTTGGTTAATTCAATGAGCTTTTTATGGAAATAATTTTCTGGAGGATGGGACGCTGCATTCATTTATGAATTTAAACAAGTGTCAATCTAGTACGGCGCTTGTGAAAGAAAGAAAAAAAATATTTATTCAGACCACCACAAATGGACACAGAAACAAATGACACAAACAAATATAATATAACTAAAAATGTTAAATGTGGTGAAGAAAGGGTCCTCAGCTCAGCATTTGCTACAGCATGTTGCCATACTGCAGCGCTGGTATTCTGCTGAGGCCAGTGTTGACCTCACGGACACCCAGACATTTATACAACTTTTAGATTTAAATCATGTGCATTACAATTTTCCAACATTATATCTAGCACCTACAGATCACTAACTCAAAAAAGTCATACAAACCATGACCGACAATTTATTATTAATTCGTGCCTTGTGCTTATTACCGCTCGTCATAATGCTCGCGTAGATGAGCTAACGCAAACGACCGCAAATGCAACGCGCGGCGCTGGCATCGGTGACGGAGTAAGCATCTGAGTCGGCGTCGAACTATGCATCGGAGTAAGCGTCGGCGTTGGTGTCGGAGTAGACGTAGGTATCAGAGTAGGGGTTGGCGTCGGTCTCGGAGTAAGCGTCAACGTTGGCGTCGGTGTAGACATTGGTGTCAGAGCAGGCGTTGGAATAGGTATCAGCGTAAGCGTTGGCGTTCAGATTTCAGATTTATTTCGTACACCTTAATGATAACATTGGTTGTTACAGGCATGTCAATTTTTACATTATAAAACTTATAATCCAGAAGTCCAAGCTCAAGATTTGCCAAAGGGCAATGGAATGCAGCGTCCTAGGATTCCGGAGAACCGATCGGGTGAGGAATACCACGCTTCGTTTTTTAACTGGCATCGCTGATGTGGGAGACAAAACCGCGAAGTTCAAGTGGGATTGGGCCGGGCACGTTAGTCGAATACTTCCGGAGAAATGGGCTAATATCAAAACACCTTGGGTACCGGAGGATGGACAGCGACGTCGGGGTCGGCCGCAAAAGCGTTGGCGCGACGACATTAGTGGATTCGAGAAGGAATGGTGGGAATCTGCCAAGGATCGCGATAGGTGGAAGGAGTTGGGGAAGGCCTTTGCCCAGCAGTGGGAAAATGTAGGCTAGCTAAAAAACTTATAATAATTAAATTAAAATAATAATAATTAAAAATAATGTCAACTAAAAATTATAATGATAGTACCTATAATTATAAATAGTGTCATAACAAAATACTAAAAACAAAACAGATAGGTAGGTAGGTCGATTTACAGATACATAAAACAAAATTTAGTTTAGTGCTTTCGTTTGCGCTTTCGGTGCACCTGTCTTAGGTACAGTAACATAAAATGGTTCTAGTTTCAATTGGTGTCCGGGGCATTTAAGTTGTTTCGTAAACTACCTACATTCGTGTGTAATTTATTTTCAAGTATTAAGGTGATACAAGCCGGCTATTATATAATGCTGGCACGACAGAAACTTTGCTAGTTATTTTTGTCGAGCCAAAATCTAAAATTCTAGTGAATCTTGGGCGCCAGGGCGACTAAATGTCACACCAAATGTGACATTTAAGTGATTCTGATTTTAATTGCTATATTGTATATGTCGCGCGTACTGCAGTATTTTATATATATCTATATATGTACATCGATAGGAATGCTTATGGTCAGCACCCGCGTCAAAAATAAACATTGAAATAAGTATTTAGAACCTCCATGGCGCAGTGGTCGAACAGCTGAGACGCAAGAGGTAGCGGGTTCGAATCCCGCTGCGGAACAAATGTTTGCATGATCTACAGATATTTGTTCCGAGTCTGGATGTTTTTCTATCTATACAAATATTATAAAGAGGAAAGATTTGTTTGTTTGTATTGAATATGCTCCGAAACCACTAGACCGATTTAAAAAATTATTTCACTGTTAGGAAGCTACACTATCCTCGGCTGACATAGGCTACTTTTTACCCAACTGCACAGAAGGAGGGTAATGTTTTTATTGAAAAACTACGCGTGCGAAGCTGCGGATTGGTCAGCTAGTATATTATAAGTATGTATTTAAAAAAAAATGTATATAAGTATTATCTCAGTTATCTGGTTCTCATAGTACAACCTCTGCTTAGTTTGGGGCTAGATAGCGCTGTGTGAAATGTCCAGCTATATTTATTTATTATTATTTACTATATTAATATTAGCCCATTGTACTATGCTTAGCATTAACTAGTTCTCTAAGTATTCCTGGTATATAAATAAGCGTTGCTTTATTCTATTCTATCCTATCAATAAAATTATTTAGATTTAGAGCGTGATCACACTGGCGAGTTTCGAGCGTGATACCATCGAAGCGATTTGTGAAGGTACCTCGAAGTTACATTAGGTAAATTATACGCTACGTTCCTCTATAATATGACTGACTGAAGTGTTTATCTATTGAAGAACGCGGTGTGCACGTTCACAAATAATCTCGCTGGAAATACGCTCGCAACTATATTATATATTATATTCTTTCTATACACCTATTCGGTTTTCGTCGTAAAATGTTTGTGTTTCGCTTTGTCGACCTAATATCCCTTTCATCCCCTCTCTTTTAAAATTGCTTAGAGTAAGTAAGTATGGAACAATATCGTTATTGTCTATTAGCTTTGCCAATGGTTTTAATACTATTTTGTAGTGCTTCCTATGAAGCATCCAAACATCCAAACTTATACATACTGTTATGCCGAGTCTGTTACAGAATAAGTAATAGTCAAGTAATAGTCGGCTTCTCGAAGTTATACCTACTGTGTCACAGAATAGGTAGTAATCGGTGTGAAATATACCTACATACCACGTTTCTACCTACAGTGGCACAGAATAAGAAATAGTAGTCAGTCGCAATACCTACACTTTTCTAGTTACTAGGGGAAGCATCGAGAAGGTTCTTGAAATAATGCGCGGTATAAATAGTGCGTAAAGACGCCCGAAGGAGTCAGTCTAGTTTTGGCGATACGTGCGAATATTTCGGTGACTTTTAGTGGCTTATTGTGCGACCGTGTTGTGAATTAGTGTGTTGTGAACTAGTGATTAAGTTCGTGTATTTATCATTTCAGTGTAGAATAAAAGTGTTATTTTGGATAGATTGATTTTCATTATTTTATCCCGAACCCTCACCTCGTAACAATATCTACTAAAACATTAATTAAGCAGAATTACGATCTGTCAGTAAATATCCAAAATCAGTTTTCGGTATTTACGATCTGATTTTAAAGTTCATTAGAACTTAGCACCCTCATGTTACGAAATGAATTCAACACAGTAAGGCAGGGTCGGATTAAGTATTTGGGGCACATCGGCTTAATTTTACAGTTTACAAACGAGGCTTAAGTTTATTGATATATTCTCGAAATCTCCACCGCTACGTCCCCACCGGTGCGTAGAGGTCTTGTAACTGGGCTAAAACTACAAACATACGTACATATATTATGGGGTACAAATTGCAGTTATTCTGGATTTCAGAATTTTGCCTTTATGTGTGTCACTAAAGCTAGACGCATACCAAATTTCAGCACTGTGCGGTCACTGGTGTACCCTGTGAATTTTGTCAAAATTCAGTTTTTGTTATGGCTAATAACTTAAAAACTACAAGGTTTAAACTGAAAATAAAAACGGGGTCAAAATGTACTTATAAAAACCTTTTAGTAGACGTGTCATTATAGGATAGTTCCATTTTGTTTTTTTTTACCTCTTTAGAACCCCAATATCTCAACAACCCCCTCACATTTTTAGCTAATTTAGTCACACCAAAATTGTGCAATCACTACCTAACTATATACCAAATTTCAGGATTATCAGATAAACGCTTCGAAAGTTATCCTCGTACAAACAAACATACATACAACGCCGATTTGCCCAAGTTGATTTAGAGATCTCGCTTCGCTCGATCAAAAATGTATATATAATCTGTCACCCTAAAACCATTTGCTGCAATAGCACATACACGCCTATTTGCCTGTTTTTAATTTTTCGCTGACTATATTGTAAATTTATTATTTCATTCTATTGTTCCTATGTTTGTTGTATGTAATTTTCTGTTTTCTCTTACTTGTGCTTTCTTTTTGATGTTATACCTTATGATTGTATTGTGTGAATTTGTATGTGCTATGGTAGCAAATAAATGTATGTCTATGTCGATGTCTAAAAATCAAATTACCCCCAATAAATTATAAAGGACCCTTTTTTAGCCCCTTAGTATGTCCCTGAAGCCCTATAGTGCCGTAATAGAAATACTACACATTTATTTTGGCTGACACGATTTGTGTATGACACACAAATTGAGTCGCCAAACTAATTTGTGACTTTTGGTCCGAAATATGTGAAGGCACTATGGGTTTCCTCGTTAAAAGTTGGGGTTAGGGATCTAAGCTGCTAGATGTGGCTATAATATAAAGGGTGGTGTCATTATTTGTTTATATTTTACGCTCGAAGTGTTGATTTTGTTGAACATTTACTAAACTAAAGTAGAATAGATTTTATTTCTAAATCAAAACTTTCATTTATTAATATTTGTTTAGAATAATAATTTTCTGTGTTTTCTTTTTAATTACTTTTCCATCAAATTCTCTGTACCAACTCTTGATCGTCAATGTGTCCTTTAGTAGTTTTTTTTCAAACTTTCGCGATCACTGTACATGTCTGTCTGATGTGTTCTTTCTATTATTATCTTTATTATTTTGTCATGTCTTGTCTTTTACTAACCAATTATGCATAAGTTGTACTAACAAAATGGACTGTAAACCGTCTTAAATAAAAACTTTTGATTTGATTTGATTTGTACATAATTACTACTTTTTTTTATGTTATTTGTGGGGAAACAGGCTTACAGCCCACCTGATGGTAAGCGGTCACCGTCGCCTATTGACACCGGCAACACCCGGGGTATTGTCGATGCGTTCCCTACACTGTAGAAACCTCTTTACATTTCTCTTGAAGCGTGCCATGTCGTAGCCTAATGGGAAAACCTCAGATGGTAGCTCATTCCACATCTTGCAAGTATGGGGTAGAAAAGATCGCGTGAAGCGTGTGGTGCGTGATACCCAATTGTCGATGATATGTGGATGAGCTTTATTACGTTGTCGAGAAGTGCGGTGGTAAAATCTCGACGACGCGATGAGATCAAATAACTTAAATCGCGTATGTACCTTTTTTATTAGTTGTCCTGACGTTTCGGCTATGTTGCAACAGCCGTGGTCACGGGCGGACTACAGCTACTAGTACTTGGAGCTACCGTCGAGAAGTGATGACAGCTGCAGCAACTACCCTCACTTGGTCTTCAGAATTAGAAATCTCCTCGTTCATATTACGACCCACTGCACGTATATACGGCGGTGCTTTTAGCGACGATGCCGCTTAGTCAGTTTAACAGGTACCTACTTACATGTTGAACTAATATGATTTGTTTACCTATTTTATACAGGCTGTTTAATTGATATTTTCGGACTTGATAATGATTGTTTGAAAATTTAAAATATTCTAGGGTAATGAATTTGAGAAAAAAATGTTTTACAAGACTATTAGCCATTGTTGCCACGTGTTACCGCTTCCATGATCAGAACTCCGTCTCAATGTAAATACTCTCGTAAGCAGCAGGCGGCTTGTCAGGAGGCACAGAGAATATTTTGTGACAGTCGGATAGATGAGGAAATGTTTCGCTTTGTACCCCCGCGTTCCATAGGGATTTATTTCTTTACTAGCGAGTGTCTGTGGAGTCCCCTGCTTTTTAATACCGACCATCAGGACAGAAACGTGACAAACAAGAAGAAAATCATGACGAATGTCCATGTGGACCCTACCTCGGTATCAGTTGGGAAGTCTAATCATAAAGTTATTGGTCTAACTAGAACAAACATCCAGTTAGGTTAGGTAGGTCCAACTTCGAGAAAGATGTCAGTCGAAAAGTCCAACTCTGCTGGGTAGCGTTCGTCCAAAATACTTCAATGTCAAAAGTATTTGATCAGTGTATATTACGTGTTAAGAACATGACACAGAAATGTTGTCTCACACTATGGCCCGTATAGCACAAGATAGCTCAGCGTGATATGGATAGGACCACAGAACATAAAAAAAGGACTATGTTTGGTAAACAAGATCCAATTGACGACCTCCGTTGCGTAGTGAGCGCATAGCCGGCTGAGACGCAGGAGGTAGCGGGTTCGATCCCGCCGCGGAACAAATGTTTGCATTATCTACAGATATTTGTTCCGGGTCTGGATGTTTGTTTATACATTATTAGTATGTATTTACAAAAAAGTATGTAAGTACTCTATCAGTTATCTGGTTCCCATAGTACAAGCTCTGCTTAGTTTGGGGCTAGATATCGCTTTGTGTAATGTCCAGCTATATTTATATTTAATATCAAAAATGAGGAGATTGATAAACAAAGTTAAGTCACTGACATGGACCAGAGGATTAACATGCTGAAGTAGCAGTGGGTGGGGAACATAGTATATCCAATGACTGTTATGACGATGATGATATCAGCCATAGAACGTCCACTACTGGACATAGGCTACTCCATAGATTTCATCTACTGAGGAACGTCCCACGCTGTATTTCTGCCCCAACGGCCGACATATCTTTTTTTTTATGTTATTTGTCGGGAAACAGGCTTACAGCCCACCTGATGGTAAGCGGTCACCGTCGTCTATTGACACCGGCAACACCCGGGGTATTGTCAATGCGTTCCCTACACTGTAGAAACCTCTTTACACATCTCTAGAAGCATGCCATGTCGTAGCCTAATGGGAAAACCTCAGATGGTAGCTCATTGCACATCTTGCAAGTATGGGGTAGAAAAGATCGCGTGAAGCGTGTGGTGCGTGATACCCAATTGTCGATGATATGTGGATGAGTTTTATTACGTTGTCGAGAAGTGCGGTGGTAAAATCTCGACGACGGGATGAGATCAAATAGCTCCTCAGAACATTCTCCATTATAAAGGCGGTAGAATACACTGAGCGATCCGATGTCACAGCGTTGACTCAGCGGTTCCAGCCTGTCGGCGAGTTTGGGATCACCGATGATCCTAATGGCTCTTCTCTGAAGGGAGTCAAAACGAAGCAATTGGTACTTTGGAGCTCCGTGCCAAAGATGGAACCAGTATTCTACGTGCGGCCGAACTTGCGCTTTGTACAGCAATAGCCGTTGTTGTGCCGTAAAATACTGTTTGGCACGGTTAAGGACTCCAAGTTTTTTGGAGGTTAGCACAGCTTTTGCTTCTAAGTGACTCCCATACTGGACCTCATTAGAAATTTCGACTCCCAGAATCCCTAAAATCGCCGAGACGGGGAGAAGAATGCGCTGGAACCGTGGAGCTATTTCTTCGAGCTATGTGATCCGCTCATTGCCACTTTCAGCTTGCTAATCCGCTGGGCTATGTCAGTGACTTCGGCTCGTCTACGAATCTCTTATCTGACTTGATATCGGTTTTAATCATGTTAATAAGCAGTTAGGTATATTTACTTAATTAAAATAGGCATGGCCGTATAGAATAATTAAAAATTGTATTTTTTTTATTATTGATAGCGAAGCGCTGATCCACTACATCACCTGATGGTAAGTGATGGTATGATCGAAAATAGAGCACACTTGCCTAGAAAAAACTTATTCACTCTGGACTTGAAGACTCCGAGATTATACTGGTCTGGAAAAATATACGCCGGAAGAGAGCCACTCCTTACTTGTGCTTACTTGTACTTGCCCGTAAAAATGCAGAGCATGCTCTTGAGCTTGTCATGGAATGGCATGCGAATAACAATCCTACTCTTAATATTAGTAAAACTAAATATATCACATTCTCTCCCAATTCATCCTCACAACCTTCTAATCAGTCTTTTAAAATTATGGCCCATACCTGCAAAGGCTCCATCTTATGCGTGAACCAAAGCTGTATCTCTGTCGCTCGAAACACTAATATTAAGTATCTAGGCGTTTATATTTATGACACCTTGAGTTGGAATGTTCATCTGAAAACAATTGTTCCCCGAATACGAAAACTGATATATGTGTTCAAAACTCTCAGAGATGTTACTTCACCAGCCACTCTTAAAACTGTCTATTTCGCGCTTGCACAATCCTTGTTATCCTATTATATTACGGCATGGGGAGGTACTTTTGGAACTCACATGCTACAACTAAAGAGAGCTCAGAGATGCATCTTAAATGTCATGCTAAATAGACCCTACCGATACCCACAACACAATTGTACAATGACTGCTCTACTTTAACTGTGAGCCAACTGGCTGTATTGCATGTGATGATTCGGAAGCATTCCCAAATCTCCGATGATCCAGAAACAAATGCTGGTAAACGCTTAAATTACAGAGTTTGGTCTATTGTGCGACATCGGCTGGTTCTAGCTGATCAACACTATCACGTATTGAGCTCGAGACTATAACAAGGCAAATAAATCCTTGAAAATATATCAACTGTTCATAAATAAATGCAAGGTAGCTTTAACTAATTCGGTAAAAGAAATGTCATACAGCGACAAAGAAAATTTGTTTGCTTATATAAAACAAGTGGGCCCACCGAACTTCGTACCGCCTTGACATGCATATAACGCGGGCTGTCATTAAACGTCACCCTGGTAGAATTGTCAATTGTTGTCCCCGGCCATCATTATACAACCATACTTAGCCATAGACAAAATTAGGTTTAGCTGTCATTTGCTGTCATAGCTGTTTTGTTATTCCATGTCAGATGCGTTTTGGTTATACGACGTTTTATAGTGACTTGTATTCTCTTTGATGTCCCACGGAAACGACGGGAACGGGATAAAAAGTATTCTATGTCCTTTTCCTGGTTCTTAGCTAACTCCCTACTAATTTTCAGCCAAATCGGTTCAGCCGTTCTTTAGTTATAAATAGTGTAACTAACACGACTTTCTTTTATATATATAGATAATAGCTCCTTCACGTTTATAAATATTCCATTCTGCGTATACCTGAATTAATCACAGTTACCAATAACTCAGTGTTCATAATAGATTTATACTTATAAAAATAATTTTGCTCACAAATACCATTACATGATTTAATTCTTTTAATTTAATATCTATCAATTGAAAATTATATTTAATTAGTAGGAAAATAACATTTTTCGGTTATTTGCATGTTGTTGTTAATGTGTTTTTGTAGATATTAGCTTAAATTTTACAATAATCTATGGATCTTTTGGAATTTTAATTTTATTACCTTAATGTATTGTAACTATGTATATATTTTAATATATTATAAATATGTCACTTCCATGAAAATGTACATTTATAATGATATCAAAGGGATAGCACGAATTACCAAAACACAAGTATTTTTTTAGTACTTAGTTTGGTAAGCAGGGCTAAATTGTAATTTCTAATGTACTATGAAATAAAGAATTTTTAATTTTTTTTGGAACGAAGTTCCTTATCGCGCGTTGCGAAAGAGGGCTAGACGGAAAAAATTAAGACCAAAAGTTGTAACGACACTTTTTGCTATAGTTGTAAGTCGTGCGGCGAGCGCGTGTTTCTCTGTCTGTCTCTCTCTCTCTCTCTCTCTCTCTCTCTCATAGAAAGCAAGCCAGTTATTTTCGTTTCGTCTTTCTATTTCGCATTGAACAGTGTGGTGTTGCGACGATTATTTTTGTTGAGTGTTTACAGGTTTTTTGTAAATAATAAACAATCAACAACTAAATATAATACTACCCTCGATGCAGTTTTTTCAAGACATTTAAATAAAATAGAATCCCAAACATATGTTTCCTACTTCAGATACCACAAGCCAATTATTACTAAAATTGAGCCTACTGATTAAGTTTATATTACATTATATTTGTGAAAAATAAAAAAAATATTATTAAAGATAACTTAAAAAAATAACATTTTATTACAATTCTTTCACTAATTAATCGAAAGGAACTTCGTTCCATCCGGGTGTCCCTTGACACCTCTCTAGTTTTTTCTTATTTTACAAGAAAAGTTGAAACAAACCGTTTGGTACTGCAAAGTGGGATGCCGACCAGGTATGGGTGGTACTTCTCGGTACGTCTGTCCGGTGGTGGAAGGGGGAAAGATGGATAAGGTTGTGAAGATCTTACAATTATTCACCAAAATGAATCTTATAAAAAACTGAAAGTCTGGCGTCTGTGCTCTAGACTTTGTAAATTGGCTTCCACTAAGGAATCATCACCAAAGAATCCGAGCCATCCCAGAGATGGCAGTAGTACTACATAGGTACATTAGCGGACTTGTGCTTTGTAGAGACTGAGCAGCTGTCTCGGTACCGTCGAACCTTAGCTAGGATTGTCAGCTTCATAGCAACCATTTTGGCCCTAGATTCGATGTGCGAGCCGAAGCAGACTTTCAGTAATTGCTTAATCACGCTGATCTGTTACGAAACAAACTCATTTTTTGTATTATTTTCTTCTTAAAGTTATCTAGTTATTTTCATACCTATTAAAGTAGTTTGTACATTACTTACAATTTAAATATTCTGTAAGTCGAGTTAAGTTGCTAAGTAACCAGTCCCGGGAGAAAAAGTTGGCTACACTGAGTATAACCCTCGAAACAAGTTTTACTTAACTTATCGCTAGCGTTCTACTTAACTTCGACCACTCGGAGTCTAATTATACATTTCCATTACAAGATTGAGAGAAATCTGGTTTATTAAATTTATAACAAGCTAATACAGGAGTTTGGACTCCGTTTTCATTTAGAAATTACTAAAATCATAAAGTGGCTCTCAGGAAATCACACTTATAATATAAATGCGAAAGTTTGGATGTTTTTTTATTTGTAACTCAATCACGTCGTAACGGCTAAACCCATTACGATGAATTTTGGTATATAGATAAATAGACTGTGTGGGAACAAGGAGCGCATGAAAAACAGAGGTCACATTTTTATTTTTTTAAATATTTCTCTGTTAGTGTCTGAGGCCGTTGCAGCTTAAGAGGGCATTCCAAAATCTGACGCTGTTAATTTTAGATATTTACGAAGTCGGCCGGCCGTTGAACTTGCTGCGTGGCTTGCGGATGTGTGAGTTTGTGTCCTATACACCTTACTATAGGACAAGAAATGTTGATCCTTTGTCATGTCGATCAAATGAAAATGTTAATTTATAGTGTATTTGGTATCTTCGTACCTATCTTCATTTGTAGTTTAAAGTATTTATACTTTAATTGTATTGGTTAAGCGCTTGACTACTTAGGTACTCACTTGATGGTAAGGTGTAAGAGGGAGCCAGCTTGCCTAGATAGAACGTGTTCACTCTGGACTTGAAGACTCCGAGATTATAAAGGTCTGACAAGATTTCTACAAGTAAAATAACTAGTGGTTCGCCCCGAACTTAGATCTCGCGAGTCTTCCACAAAACAAAACAAAAATATTATTCACTAATCTTTGACTAATTGATCGAGCAAAGCGAAGTTTCTAAATCAACTTGAGCAAATTGGCGTTGTATATGTATGTTTGTTTGTCCAAGGGTAACTTTCGAAGCGTTGATCCGATCATCGTGAAATTTGATAATATACTCGTACATATAGGCAGGTAGTGTTGGCAAAATCCTGGTTTGACTAAATAAGCTAAAAATGTTGGGGGGTTGTTGAGAAATTTGGGTTCAAGAGCGGTGAAAACTAACAAAAATAAGACTATAAGGTCAAATAGGACGTTAAATGAAAGATCTTTAATAAAACATTCAGACCCCGTTTTTATTATTAGTTTATTCGTCGTAGTTTTAATTACTAGTCGTAATAAAAACTGAATTTTGACTAAATTCACAGGGTACACTAGTGACTCCACAGTGCTGAAATTTGGTATTCGTGTAGTTTATGTGACACTAATGTATGGAAAAGTCTGAAATCCAAAATACCTGCAATATTTAACCTAAATCGAGTAGATAATCAATTAACATGAACTCCCGTAATTTGTAATTTAAATGCAAATTTAGGTCAAGTAAGTTGGTTATTAGTTTTGGCACTGTTGTACAATAGGTTCTCGCCGAACTAAGAACTTGCGAGTCTGTTAGGTCAAATGGGACGTCTTATAAAAAAAGTTCTTCATTAGCACGTTTTGAGCCCGTTTTTATTTTTAGTTCAATCTTTGTAGTTTTTGAGTTTACTAAACTTTGACAAAATTCACAGGGTACACCAGCAACACCACAGTGCTGAAATTTGGTATTCGTGTAGCTTAAGTGACACAAATACAGGGAAAAGTCTAAAATCCAGAATAACTGCAATTTCTACCCCTATAAAAGTAACCAATTAACATGAACTCCCATTTCTTGTTATTTGAATAAAACTGTAGGTCAAGTAAGTCTGTGGTTGTTATTTCGTTGCACTATTTTACAAGTCATAAATTATAAATAATATTTTTTTTATTTTTTGAGAGACTCGCGAGATCTTTTTTCGACGCGAACCACTTGTATAACAGCGCGACGAAATCCATAACCAACTTATTTGACCTACAGTTGCATTTAAGTATTTACCTAAGTATGTAGGATAACATTCAGTTTGGTATCATATAAAAAGTCTTAGGTAACTTACACATAACAACAATTTTTTATTTTGTTTTTTGTCGTATAGTTTTGGAGTGCGAACAATCTCAAATTACCATGATTGATAGGAACATCAACAAAGATTACAGGAAAAATAAAACGAAGTCTCTATCTGAAACAAATTTACTTAGATAACTTTTGTGATTTATTTTCATTTAATATCTACCGGTATGCATATTTTGACCTCAATCGGACAACTTGCTGAGGAGTTCCACGGAACAGCTCCTGACTCCATCATCAGATCAAAACGTTTTTAGTATAGTCTAAAATTTTTATGTTGGTTCTACCGGTGTGCAAAGTTTTACATCAATTGGATAATTTGCTGAGGAGTTCCATGGAACAGCTCCTGACTCTATCATCAGATCGAAGCATTTTTAGTGTAGTCGAAAATATTCATTTTAGTTCTACCGATGTACAAAGTTTTATTTCAGTCGGACAACTTGCTGAGGACTTCTATGGAACAGCTCCTGACTCCATCATCAGACCAGAGCGTTTTTAAAACAGTAAAGTATTTTTATTTAAATTTTACCGGTATTCATAGTTTGACATCAATCGGACAACTTGCTGAGGAGTTTCACGGAACAGCTCCTGACTCCATCATCAGCACAGAACGTTTTTAGTATAGTCTGGATTTTTTTTTTTAGTTATCTCACGCCCCTCCACCAATAAATAAAATACAGTAATATAAATTTCACAGTACCCACAAACCGTTTGGCTCCCTACAAAAACAGTATGAAAGTTACGGCAAACGAAATATACGGTGTACGGTGTTTGCACAAAAATATTTTGTATGAGACAATTTTTTTTTTGTATGAAAGATCATTTTGTTTAGATTCGTATATAACAAAATGTTGTTAACAACATTAGTTTTGGCGCTAATGCTCTAAGTCTTATACTTTCCGAGATACGAGGTGGATGGGAGCGAATGGGGGACAAAAGGGGGACTTTAAGAGATATTCCCATCTCACCAAAACTCCCTCTTATACGATCATACCAAACATGTTTACCCTACGAGAGGGCATCTGGGAGAACAACGATGTCAATGAGTTTTATAGATCTGTAAGTATCCATACAGATCAAATCACTTGGTCGCGCTATAATTGTATGCTGTTGCCTATAGTATTATATATACGTAACTATGTATAGTGCTCGTGACCAAGAGCGACACGTCCTCCCTCCAAAAGCGCTCGGCGCAGACTGCCAGTGGCCGCGTTGCGTTTCATCATTTTATAAGTGATTTAAAAAAAATCATATGGTAATAATTAATGGATAGTACACTTCTAGTTTTTTTTATATGTAAATAAAAGGTTGAACTTTGTTAAAGTATGTGAATTTTAACTTATAAACTTTCTACTTTCGAATAAACGTCATCTTTTGAAGCGTAAAGGTAAGCGTCCACCTATCGGCATCGCACGCATCGCACCCATCGCATCATACGGATCGTAGTATTCTTTTTATAGAAAATCATACAAGTGCGTCCACCAATCCGCATCGTACGGATCGCATAGATCAGCTTGTCGGCAATGCCGACGCTGATGCTCCGAGGGGCAACTTTTGCGATGCGTGCCGATGACGTCATACGGAATGCCGATCCGTGGACGCACAGTGCGCGCGCTCGCTCCGCGTCGCCGGTCGCCCGCCATTTGCATTTGATGATCGTCGTATCCACATGCGTTGTTGCATCATGCCGCACAACTAATTGCAGTCGTGCAAGAATATGAAGAGTTATATAATTTAAGACACCCTTTTTATTCTAACCAACAAAGGAGGGACAATATCTGGGAAGAAATTGGACGAAGATTAAGTAAAAGCGGTAAGTTTGTAGGTTATGTTTATTTTGCTTGTTATAAATTTTCGTGCCTTCCACTCCGAACTCTTCTTAATTGCCATTCAATCGACCCTACTTCTGAGTTGAAGTAATTTTTGAAGTTATCCCTGACTGTTAAAGCATCTCTGCGTGAATTACCACCTATGTTTCGTAGGTTTTGTAGCCCTGATATTTCCGCAAGAGAAATGTTTAAATCATTTTCTGTCCAGTAGCATGTGTCATCTCCTAGAAAGTTGTGCAAACAGCATGTAGCCATTACAACAGTCACAATATGTTCTTCGTGCATAAACAATCTTTGTTCAAAAATTCTAAATTTTCTTGCCAATATCCCAAACGTATTTTCTACAGTTTTTCTCGCACGACTGAGCCTGTAGTTAAATACTATTTTTTCTTCATCTCTTTGGACATCGTCGCGAGAATATGGTCGCATTAAATACATGCATAATGGAAAAGTCTCATCACCGACGATGACGTGAGGTAAAAGTTCAGTGCCTCCTGGTGGGATCTTATGTGAAGGTATGTTTAAAGTGCCGTCCTGTAAACCTTTGCCCAAACTCGAATTTCTCAAAATACTAGCATCAGAGTTCTTACTAAAAGCACCGACATCTACTACTATGAATTTATAATTTGCGTCGACTAAGGCTAACAATACTAAACTAAAGGGTTTTTTATACCAAAAGTAATTTGAGCCACTGTGTGGTGGTGCCTGAATAAGCACGTGTTATCCATCAATAGCAGCGATCGCGTTGGGATAATTCAATTTGTTATGAAAATCTTTTTCTTATTTAATCCACAACTCTTCAGTAGGTTTTGGCATTACTATGGGCTGTAGGTGTTGAATAATAGCTTCGCAGGTGGAATACACAACTCTTCGCACTGTTCGTTTACCAATCCTGAAGGAAAACGACAGTGATCGAAAAGAGTTACCAGTGGCTAAGAACCTGAAACAAAAACATATAGGTATTTATTTATTGTTACAGGTAATGCATGCAAGGAGCGATGGACCAGAATTAGAGATAACCATAGGAAGGCTTTGAATTTGCGCAAGACAAAAAGCGGCCAAGCAGCATCAAAGATAAAAGCTCCTAAATTCTCACAAGAACTTTCTTTTCTAACACCGTATCTAAACAATGAGGAAGAACGGCGTTCAAACCTATCACCTACAATTGCCAACAATAACGAAGAAACACCACTTGAGTCACTGCATGATTTAGGTTATCCAGATAACAATGTAGTATCAAGCGATGCACAACGTGAACAATCCATACAATCCTCGGGATCATCACGAATTATCCGTAAGAAATCGAGCTTCGCAACTTCACAAGCTTCACAAGGCCCAACTGCAGCCGGCGTTCTACAAGATTACTTAACAAGGACGGCCGAAATCAGAAACCAGAGCGATCCTCTTCTCGATTTTTTCATAAATATGGCAAAAACAGTAAAGACTTTTCCTTTAGAAGACCAAGTTCACATTAAAGCTCAATTATTTAAAATGGTTAACAACGTAGAGATGAGGCTTGCGACTACTCCAATAGATCGTGTTTCTAACCATTCGACATCTGGTTCTAACGTGAGAATAGTTTCAAATGTAATGCTTAGTCCGGCACCGGCACGTCCTCCTACACCCAGTAATGATGCGATGACTTCTAGACCATATACAAGTAATACTCGACATATTATGGCCCTGCCGTCTACAGTGGTTTCTGCTATGAACGAAACTCATCACATTCTGCCTCTGGAACCTTCGACAGTGTATTCTCGGTCATCAACACCCAACGAAAGGCCAATAATGTCTCCACCTGACACTAGCCAATCCATTTTAGAAGATGAAAATAATGTGTTTATTTCATTTAATTACACTCGGCCAATATTTATGTGTTACTAAATGTGGTTTCAGGATGTCAACAAAAGTATTAAATTTATCTTGAGTCATGCGAAAATATTAGAAGAATTTGGCATCATCGTTTAGCAAATCAGGAAACATTGTGTGATATTCTCCATGTTGCGATCTTTTCTTGAAAATATCGTGTACCCAGATATTATGTTTCCTTTTTCTAGAGTTCTTAGCTTTTTCTTCCTCTTCTTCAGCTAACAAACAAGCAATTACGATAGTTTCTTCTTCGTTTTTTTCCATTATCTCACAAACAACAGTCAACACGTACCACTCGCCACTAAAATCCGTATGAAAGTGACGTCGGCAATCCGATCACTAGAGGTTACGTCAGAAATTGCGATCGGTGCCGATACAGTGGACGCATAGTACAAAACTGATCCGTTTGATGCGATGCGTGCGCTACGTACGATACCGATAGGTGGACGCTTACCTTAAAATTGCGCAGTTTTTATTCGTTTTTTTTTAAATATTGTATTTATATAATAACAAATTTTAAACGCATTTCAAAGAAAACAATATTTTTGTTGTAATGTTATTTTTGTTAAAAACTTTACGACTCGTTTTTTGGGTGAAAATAGGGTTAGATAGTTCACTCAATTGCTCATTTTACGAAAACGCGAGTTGCAAATTAATTTATTTGATGAATGTGATATGTTTAATTTTTTTTTTTTTATGATCGTTTAAATTTTGATGAACCAAACTTTGGGTGTATTTATTTTTGTTTATCTCTTTTTATCAACCGAGCCCCAGACTTGTTCGAAATATTCGCATAAAACGGGTAACAGAAGACAGGGCCCTTAACCGAACTTTTGGCGAGCGCAGATGGCGCTCAGCCCTGTAAGTTTTGATAAGGCAACTAGCGCAAGGGCATCACTTAGGTACGAACCTCGGCTTGTGCCGTTGCCAGGATGAGGATAGGAGAGAAACGCCCGGGTACATGTTTGTACCTCGTATATGCGGCGACTGAAGGGACTCGTCGACCTTGCCGGCGAGGTCGGTGTATCTGTGAAGTGTTTGCTCTGTCTAATGTCGATGACACAGAAATGTCATCATGATCTCCGAGAACGTGTCTCGGTCGATGTAGAGTTTTGTCCGCGGAAATATAGGGTAGTCGGGTAAACTGAGGTTACACTTGAAACGCGATATATTTATGTTAGTGCTATCCTGCTCTCGCGGAACGCCTCTGTCACGGGATCGTCATACATGTGCCGCATGGCGCGCTATGATTGGTTGTTTCAATACTTCACACTTATTCCAGTAATAACATTACGAAGAAAAGATTTTGTATATAGCTAGTAAGAGTTTCTAAATAATTGTTGTCATACGGTTAAAATCAGTGTTTAAATTTTCGTACCTAGAAGTCTGAACCCTAGTATGAACAGTATAGTAGTGAACAGTAGTTAGGCAGGCAGAGTAGGCCATCGTATTACCACTCTTGTATCACTACAACCTGGATTAAAATATTTGTCTTTGTATTGACAAACCACGTGTGCATAACCAGCGGCGGCAGCTAGTGGTAAGTAAACAAGTATTAACAAAATACCCCCAACCCCCTCTGACAGGTGCTCAAGTGCCTGCATCGACACTTGAGAACAAATGCGGAGTTCGGTAATACTCCATAGGTTATAAAAGCAGACACTCGCTCACGGCATATGCGGCGAATGTTACTACATTTTTTTATTGGTTATAGTCAAGCGCTAGACTACCTCATCTGATGGTAAGTGATGGTGTGGTTAAAGATCGAGCACGCTTGCCTAGAAAGAACCCGTTCTATACATACTGGTCCGGAAAAACTTACGCCGGAAGTGAGTTCCACTTCTTACGCGTACTACGAGTAGCAAGGAAAGTTTAAGCAAATTGTGGTACAGCAAGGTGGTATGCTGACCAGGTACCCGTACCTGGTCAGCATACCACTGGTACTTTTTTGTACGTCTGCTTGTCCGGTGGTGGAAGGCACAGTGACAGTACTTTAACGAACGAACGAATAAGAAGCTACATCCATGCTTATATTATAAATTCAAAAGTAAATCTCTCTGTCACGACTAAACGGCTGAACCGATTTCGATGATACTTAGTTTGCAGATAGATTATGAGCAAGATTGAAACATAGGCTACTTTTTACCCGTCTGTGCAAATGGAGGGTAATGTTTTTATAGGCAAACCTCGTGTGCAACCGCAACTGCCTAATAAATTTATATTTTTTTTTTGTACATAGCTTGCGTTTGACCACGATCTCGCCTGATGGTAAGCGATGATGCAGTCTACGATGTTACACGCTTGCCTAGAAGAAAACTATTCACACGCGACTTAAGATACCCAGGTTGTAGCTATCAGGAAACACAGACTCTGGCAAGGCGTTCCACTCTTTGGCGGTGTGCATAATAAAGGTCGCAGAGAACCGCTTTGTGCGAATGGGAGGTATTTCTACAATATAGCGGTGGCGCTTCGCGAAGCGTCTGGTCATATATTATATTTGCAGCACATAAATAATGTAAGCAGCTAGTACGAGTATAATTCTTAAAAGACCCTTAGGTTGGGACTATATCTCTTTCCCATAATAATGTCATCAAAGATTTTCGTCCCAACTCCCAATACACTTAACTATACATAAATAAGGAAATAAACACCCAGTATTGGCAAATCTGTTTCTCAATATCCGTCTAGAATGTTCTACCTCTAACAATATTCTGCTTTGACACTGAGCTTTGACATAACGTCGAACTAATATCATAAGAACATCTATGTATAGTTTGCTTTGAATCCTTATCCGATTTCCATATTCAATTGTAAAGCTCATACATCAGTTTGTATTGTTGAAGATTCCTGGGAGATTTCGTCAGTCATGACTATCCCAAAATCGGCTCATATAATTCTGTGAATACGGGTCTGCTATTAGTCTTGTATATGGCAAATAGAGTAAGAAGATTGATTGAATGGTTTTACAATATTTTTATTTGATTTTAAAGATGTTAACTGTTATCTAAGTAAACTCAACTACAGTAAAATAAATGCGTTTAGAAAAACACGTTTTTAGTGTTATAAAACTAGTGTTTAAGCACATAGACATAGATTTTAAATCTAATTATAAGTACCTATAAAAATAATACCTTAGTAGGTTTGTCCTAAGCGTAACTAAATTCTTGTTAATATTTACGTTCTTTACGCCGTAGCCATTAATATATATATATATATATATAGAGGTAATGCTTTGTTAAAGGCGATGGTTACCACATAACATAAGTTGATCCACTTGCTTCTTCCATCTCCATGTTGTATAAAAAGATTTTAATAAAATAAAATAAAAGTTTATGTTCTGTATAATATATAAGCGTGCTGTATAATATATAATGTAATATATATATATATATATATATATATATATATATATATATATATATATATATATATATATATATATATATATATATTATACAGAACATAAACTTTTTTTATTTTATTAAAATCTTTTTATACAACATGGAGATGGAAGAAGCAAGTGGATCAACTTATGTTATGTGGTAACCATCGCCTTTAACAGAGCATTACCTCTTTATTTACCATGTGCCAGGCTAAAGGCTTATATGTGTACAAATGTATATTTGATTAAGAGGAAACACCAAGGGCTAAAGAATAGAAAAATAAGTATTTGTAAAATCTATTGCTGTCGCGCAGTATAGTGCAGTAAGCGCAGTATGCGCGATAGAGACAACTGCAGCTTCGACCGAAAATATCTATTAAAATTACACAAAACCAACGATTCGTAGTCTCCTGATTTCTTCTCCAAAACTTGACCGATTTAATTACTTTCTTCATTATAAATTAGAGTTAGGCTTTGACCGCGTTCTTATGTTTTCCTTTTTTTATATAATTTAGTCAAATTTGTTTTGTGGATGTTTGAACACGGTGGAAAATCTGACAAATTGTATACGTTTTTGAATATTCATATCTCTTTTAATAATTAATTTATGAAAAAATAGAAAACATAGCGACATGCCAATAGTGACCATAGATTTTTGAGAAAAAAAATATTGCTTTACTGACATTATCCAGGGAGGAAACAGAGGGCTACGTTTGTATGGAAAAACGGCCCTTGTATTTTCTCTTAATAGTATTCCGGTACCTGCCTTATGAAAATATACACTATTCGGGTATTTCTTTCTACTAATGTTTTCAAAGGAATTTGTGAGGTCACGTACATAAGATCAAATTCAAAGAAAGGTCACATAACATCTTTAGTGAAATCAATTTGCCTTTACTTAATCAGGACACGCTATTCTAAACTCTATTTGGCTGGTATAAGAGCTGTAGCTTGGAATAAACAACTAAGGGGGTAGACGCACGATTCGACCTTTGAACGTTTTTCGGTTCAGTACCTTTTTTAACCCGATTTTAGTGAAAGACGCAATTCACCCCGAAGTTATATGACTGCCTACTCTGTTATAGCATGAATTCAGGGGCTCAAATCAAAAGGAACTCCTTTTCTCTAAAAATGTCAAACCACTTTACAATGTCTAACGAAAATCTTGGTTGGTTCGTTAAAACAATAACAAATAAATAAAAAATATTTGTAAATAAAACTCTAGTACAAATAATTCTACTTGTATCCACTTTATTTACTTTATAAATTGGTCGGATTTTCTGTCACGGTTAATGATTGAACCTTATACAATTGAAATTGCAACTGTTCGGTTTCTGATGCTGAATTGAGGGTAGTCGGTAATTCATCGATCCTTTCAACGGACTGCGCGCGCCCCGTGCCTCGCGATAAAGCCTTGGACCAGGAAACTTTTACGCGTCAAGCTGAACAGACGTTCTGTTTGCTATCGCTCTTGACCGTATCATATCCTCACGCTAGACGCTCTAGCATCGTGTGTTTGCATTTGCAGTCATTGCCGTGCAACCTTTAACACCTTGGTACGCCTGAAATTCACCTGTACTATCTGTGGCGTGCCGTGCACTTCAGGAACTTCTCTTCGGTGTTCATTTGCCTATTAGATACTGCAAAAATAAACGTATACATCTACACACCACTTTGCCATCACCTTTTCATAACTCATAAACTCTGCCAGCAATCTATTTCAAAAAAAGATGTGTATAAATTGCACAGTAACAAAGTTCTATTGATCTCATGGTAGGTACTTTAATATCCTGCGCCAAGGGCCCAACTCTACTAAACCAATCGCTTCACTATGACAATGATAACGTTGCAAAATGGCCACCATAGATACCATTTGAAATGGAATCACTAACACAATATTTCTTTCAATCACCACAGTTGCTATATCAACACCATTGACAGCTCATATCAGGAACAATCACAATCTTTAAATAATGGTAAGGCTCCATAATCGTATTTCTTATAAAATAACAGAATTGGGCCCCCAGTCTCTGTATCTGACTGCTGGGTGATATTTATTCAGCTCAAGTGAGCTGAGATCTTTACCGCTACCAAAGTACCACAATTATGTCACGGCACTAACAATAAACACATTCTAATGCGCACTACAAATCTACTTATCCTCTTATTCGCAAAATGGCGACTTTTATTCCGTTTGTCTCTCTCCAGGCTCCAGGGAAATCTCATAGATAAATTATTCCAATTCTCGCGACGCCAACAGAACGCCGTGTCAAAAAGAATATAACTCTGATAAAACAGTTTCAGGGAAAGGTGATATGTGTCTTCATTTGCGTGATCTTGACAGTTGCCCCAATTCCGTTGTGTGAACTAAACTAACTTTAACTAAATAGAAACAGCAGGCATACAAAGGCAGCACTGAATAGCACTGTAGCTGACAAATCAACCTTTTCTTTTACTGGCACTAAAATAACAATATTATACAATTACTAACTGACCCCGCGAACTTCGTACCGTCTTAAAATCAATAAATTTAGTGTTGCTGAGTTAAATTCATTTTTTGAAGAGAAAACTTATTTAAGCGCTTTGGGCATTTTTTGAGATGGGAAAAAACCATTGAACTTGCGACACTGTTACCGTTACCGACACCTCTGTATATAAGTATCTCGTAATTATTCATGTTTTCACTTCTGTCGGTAGTCTCGGAGTGGCACTTTTTCTTTTTTCAATGTCCTTTTCTGTGCACGTACCAACTAAAATCAACTATTATTAAAGTACCAAGTAATATAGCTATTAAAAATAGGGGTTGGTGATAGAAAAGTAAAAAATTACGTTTGTATGTATTTTATATGCCAAATCATAAAAAAAAATTTAAAAAACATTCCATAAAATAAAAAAAAATCGGGTGGACCACTCTCATCACTTAAAGGTATGAAAAATAGTTTACGTTCTATTCTCAGACCTACCAAATTTAGACAAAAAATTTCATAAGAATCGGTCAAGCCGTTTCGGAGGAGTTTTGTTACAAACACTGTGACACGAGAATTTCATAATATATTAGAAAATTTAGGTGCATGACTCTAAAAATAGTAAAGAAACAGTCCAATCATCAAAAGACCGTTGCAAACGATTTGTAGATATTACTGTAGATACCAGGTCAAAGTGTCCCCAAGATACTGGCTGCATTGCCCCGCTGCTGAATAGGGGAATTGCACGATTGTTATATCACTGTATTATTCGGCAATTGTGCTAATTTGTCGTACTTAGACAAATTAGTGCTCTTTTATTTTATACATCTTGTTTCTTATGTACGACATTAATTTAAAACACACATCCGGAATCGTAGAAAGAGATTTAAGAGGTGAGTTTAATACCGGTAACTTTAATATTTATCCAGTAATCGATACATTTCCAATAAACAATTTTTAACGTAAATCGGCGACACCATAGCGACGATGCCGCTTTGTCAGTTTAACAGGTACCTACTTACATGATGAATAAATATGATTTGTTTACTTATTTTATACAGGCTGCTTCATTAATATGTTAGGACAGGAAATCATTTTTATTTATTTAATTTTTTATGTTCAATAAATTTGAAATATTCTAATAAATTTAAAAAAAAACCTATTTTACAACAATACTAGCCATTAGCCCTACCCAACACGGGTAGGGCTAATGGCTAGTATTGTTGTTCATTCATTTCGTTCATTTAATGTCGTACATAACAAAACATGCAGCATGTGAACTCAGGGCCGCAATCTCAGTAGATTTATTTTTTAGTGAATAAACAAAAATTAAACAACACGACCTATGCAACATCTTACCCTGCATTCCGAATCACGACATAATCGCTGGTAGCGTTCACGTAGTTATTTTGCGTACCGATTCGATTAACGCGCTGATGTCAGTTGAGTACCGTCAATGATTCGGAACGCTCAGGAACGCGCTGCAAGTCAGTGTTCCTTTTCTTTACATAACAACATTAAAACCAACCAACCATAAAACACTATTACTCACAATCAACCAACCAACTAGCTGTCACGTCACTTTTGACAGGGAGGCTCACCGTGATATTGGTTTGGAGCATGGACGTTATTAGCGCAAAATGGCGGATGTAATTACGTCTTCTATGACGATTCACGGGACATCGTTATCGCGCTCACGGTGACTCGGAACGCTTGTAAGCGCAATGATATCGATTCGGAATGCAGCCCTAAACGGAATTGCCGTTCATCCTATTCTTCCACAGATAAATCACTCATTCTTGGCGGCAATTTTCAATTCAGACTCTGTCAGTAATGTCATTTGACATTGACAGTACTTAGGTATGTCATGACGTCTGTGGTTTTTATTTACGAAACAATAGCAATGATACGACCGTAGCCCTTCCAAAAATCTTTTATTTATATAGGTATATGTATATTTTTATTTATTAAATTGTTATTCGTCACTATCAAATTACAGCTCAAAACAGAATCTAGAATCGTACATTGATTTTTGCAGGCTTTTCATTGAAAGCTGTCAAAAATCTACTCATACTTTTCATTCTCAAGTTAGTTAACTATACTTGAAAAAACATAGCTTGATCTCTGCGACATTTGTTAAACTGACACTCCTAGGATTGTTATGATACAGAAAAAAATATCGATAGTAATTATCGATAGAAGCTTTGCAGTAAGACCAATTGTTGGACTTTTGAGGGCTCCAACATCCCGTAACGACTGCCATTAGATATTCGTATGGCAGCCGGGACCGACGGCTTAACGTGCTTTCCGAGGCACGACCAGACCAGTGCAAAAACCCATATTCATGCAAACAAATATTTGCACTGAGCGAGGATCGAACCCGCGACCTCCTGCGCAGCAGTCGTGTTCACTACCGCTTCGCCACGAAGGCTGTCTGCCATAATTATATGTATATTGGATTATATTATGATTTGGGTAATAAAATGAAACGAATATTTTAATACATACATTTATTTATTCCAAAAGAGTACACCCCAAATCAATATCCGAATCACTTTCAGAATCGCTAGAGCAATCTTGTAAATTTATAATGAACTCTTGTTCGCAAATATTATCAAATCGAACGTCCCGCTTTCAATCTTCTGCCATTAATTTTTTGCATTTGGTAACTACCTTTTTCCAATCTTTTACAGATACATTTTCAACCGCAGTGTTTAGTAACTGCAAAATTTTATTTGCCGTGAAAGGCGGTGTTGTGTTATGTCTAGCAGCGTAACCTTGAAAGAAAAACATATTTTAATATCATAAATTATACAGTAGTTAATACATAAAGAATCTGTCTAATTGAAATTTGAGCAAACAAACCTTTTACTTGGGCCCAGATAAGCTCGATCGGATTATACTGGCAGTGATATGGAAGCAGTCTTATGACGTTATAACCCTTTTCTTGGGCTATGTCATCTAAGATATACGTTGGTGTGCTGGGTTTGTGCGGACCAACGAGTCTAAATAATTCGTTTTTAAGCATTGTTTCATTGGCCTCTATTCCTTTTTCTTGAAGCCATGCAATTATTTCTAACTTCCTGTTTGCCGAAGTTGGTGGTTTGTGCTTTTGGACCGAGTGATATAGGGCGTTATCCATAATTATATAATGTGGCTCCTTCAAATTATCTAATAATTTTATAAACCACTCTTAAACTTTTTAAAAATTCATTTCTTCATGGTATTCATTGGTCTTCGTAGATTTGAATGCCAATAGGCAATTAGGCACAAAACCAGATGACGTCCCAGCATGAGTTATTATTAATCTTTGACTTTTGCCTTCGGGTACTTTGGTGGTCGATTGTGCCGTATCATCGGTCCAAGCTTTGGATACGGTATGATTGGCGTTTAGCCATGTCTCGTCTAAATAGGTAATTCGCCCCGTGTATAATAACCATATACATGGTTGCGAATCGCAGCGGCGTCAAAGTCGTAAATTTTTGTGTTAGGAGCAGCCTTTCTTCTTTTTTTATATGGCGTTGAAAGCATTTTTTCCTCGTCTTCAGTCAATACTGCGGTTGAAGATTTGCCATATTTTTCCTTACTGATGCGAATTACTGTCGCACGTCCAATGCCAAGAGCATCTGCAACTCTGTCACAAACTTTTGCCATGGGTAATAGCGGTCCACCATTTTGGTTTTCTCGCTCAAAATATTCACGCAAGCGAATCACAAACTCACGACTTTGACTGTTCAAAACAGTTTTCTTCGTTCTCTTTGGCATTATGCCAACAAACAATGAAAACAAACAATAACAACAAATAAACTAACAATAATAAATAAACTTAACAAATTAACAGCTATAGTAACAAAAACAAAGTGATGAGAACGGAAAACACGTGGAGTATACAAGGCGTTAGCACTCGTACTGAGGAGAATGGGTCATATTAAACAAGATGGCGGCGCGTTGGCGCCATCTTGCGGAAGAAGACATGCCGCGGCCAAACTTCTCTCGAACCCCAAAGTTGTCGGAAGGAATGTTACGAGTAGGTTAGAATTTAGTTTTTATTTACTCACTATTATAAATAATGTTATTTTTTTCAATATATTCAGTAATGTTATATTTTTAAATTAAATGATAAATTAATTTTGAATTAAGTTTTATACAAAATATCGATAGTTTATAGTCTGTGGTCACGATGATTCATCGCTCATCACTATAATTAGCTCAGCATGCCCATAAAGTATGACATTGACTGGTACGTTTGTCCGTACTGTTAAATTCATAGGCGCAATTTGACTGACAGCTGTCCCAGAGATCACGCTATGTTTTTTCTAGTATAGTCGGTTTGAGCCACTTATGAAAGGATGGAATTTATTAGCGATGATTAGTTTTCTTTAGTTTAGTCAACTTTAGTATATTTGACAGCACAATTGGTGACTTTGTTTAGTACGCAATATGGCGAAAGTAGATTGTGCAGGGTTTTTTGGCGCGTAAGGAGTTTGCCTGGAAACAGGTTTATCTCTATCTGTAGATAAAGTTACGTCGCGTCAAAAAATAAAACATTTCTCGCACAGTCTGCGCCGCGACACGACTACTGCGAACATAGCTGTATAAAAAAGCTTTAAACGGGCTCTTGAATAAAAAAAAATGTAAGTAAACACAAAATTTTAATCAAAATAACATAATTTCTACATAATCAGTACACAATCTTATATACACGACTACACATCAACCTATAATAATCCAGTATAAGCTAACCTCGCATTGTGTAGGCTTTTCGTAGAATAAGATGTCAGCTTATACTGGAAGTTAATAGCTTGATGTGTAGCCGTGTGTACAAATAAAGAAAATAAAATTATATCACAATATTTTGTTAAGAACTTTCCATATCTAAGTAATATCGCTAATTAATTTATAGTCTTGCCTATTCCTAATAATTACAAATGGTGCCGGTAATGTTTCATTTCGTAGAGTTCAAGCAACCCAGACTAGGTGTTGTAATTCATACTTATTTACCTATATAAAAATAAAAGCTTTGTCCTATGGAAGGGCGGCCATAATAAATAGAGTGAACTCAATTATTTCTCAGACGTCAATTATTTCTTTGACATTGAATTGTCGCTATAAATAGTATTTTTATTACTATAGTGTTATCCGAACATTTGCGAAAAATTCCAAATATTTAGTTGATGTAATTGTCGTTATAAATTCCTTAGTTTATATTTTTTGTCGATCCATACATACATACAGATTTAAAAAGTAAAATTAGGTAGGTTCAACTTCGAGAAAGAGGTCAATCGTCGAATCCAACTCGGATGGGCAGCGTTTGGGAAACTTCGCAACATCTTTCGTCCAACATACCTCAGTGCCTTAAGACGAAAGTCTTCAATCAGTGTGTGCTAGCAGTGATGACATATGGAACCGAGACGTGGTCCTTCACTATTGACCTTATGAATAAGCTCAGATTCGCTCATCGAGCTATGGAGAGGGCTATGCTCGGGGTTTCTCTACGGGATCGAATCAGAAAGGAGGAGATAGGTAGGAGAACTCAAGTCACCGACATAGCCTGACATAGCACGTTAAAGTTGCAATGGGTAGGCCATATAGCGCGCAGAACAGATGGCAGATGGGGCCGGAAAGTTCTCAAATGGAGGCCACGGACCGGCAAGCGCAGCGTAGGACGTCCACCTACAAGATGGGCAAACGACTTGGTAAGAACCGCAGGTCGGCATTGGATGCAGGTCGCTTCCAACCGCAGTTCCTGGAGATCAATGAGGGAGGCCTTTGTCCAGCAGTGGATGTCCTACGGCAGATATGATGATGATGACAGTAACTCTATCTGTTTGCCTGTTTATTACATTTTCATGACTAAACGACTGGATCGATATCGATGAAATTTGCTACCTATGCAGATAGATTATGACCGGGATTGAGACATAAGCTACTTCTGAACCGACTACGCAGAAGGAGGCTAATGTTTTATTGAGAATCCACGTGTGCGAAGCCGCGGGCGGGTCAACTAGTAGAAAATATATTTCATATTTAAAACCTCGAGTAAAACCACTAACAATTGCAAGTCACAGATGCACTTAACAAGACAAATTTGCCCCTCATCTCGCATAAACAAAAGCATCGAAAGGTACGTGACAAAAGCAATACCATCTGAAAATACATACCGTCAAAGCTCACATCTGTATTGTATCCGATCTGACACAATACATTGATATAACTCGACGTGTAAAGGCTCCTAAACGAGCAACATTTTCACGGCAATTTGTTGCTTGCGAGTATTCCCGGCAATATAAATATGTTATGTCAGTATGTTCGTAATATATAAATAAATAAAATAAGTTTATTTGAAGTAAAATAGTATTGGACAGTTATTGCTGGAAATGTTCTTCTTACGTGTATAACTTACAAAATACTAAAAGTCCACAATTTTATTATTTTATATAGAACCTGACTATTTATGGGATATTTGGTTATATGTAATAATTTAATGAGATCGTCCATTGTTTGGAGTGTAGTGCACAAAGGACAGTTAATTACTAAGTTGGCAAAAAGCTGTATATAATAATATGATTTTCATAATTTTATTAATGAATTTATGACCTTATCAAAATATAATGCTTTGCTATTCTCGATAAAAAAAATAGATATTTTTTTATTACCTGTATTTTTTTATTTTAAAGTTTTCTGCTTGCCATATACTATTGAATTCACTGGAATGGTAAATAAATAATAGAAATTGAAAAGGCATTCGATTATATCGGCAATATTGTGTTATAAAGGCCAAACAATTGGCCAATTTTGAAAAGCAATTACGAACATATTGTCGTAACATTGCAGAGTTGCCGGCAACGTATATCTTTGAAAATGTTGCTGGTTTGATAATACCATAAGAATACGAGAATCTTGTTGGAACACGGGCCCGATGAATTATTCCTGGTGGTTTCTAGATGTTTCCCGTTGGGGACTTTTTTGACCAACCCTGTTTACTGTTACTCGAGCTTGTATTGTATTTGTATAGTTATGCAACAGTGTTTATATGATTTTTCCTTTGATATTTTTTATTTTAATAAATAATAATTTAATTGGACCATGTTTTAATTGGAGGATTAGCAAGCTGAAGTGGCAGCCCATAGACACATAGCTCAAAGAACTTACGGCCGTTGGGGCAGAAATGTTCTCGAGTGACTGGACAGCGCAGTCTAGGACGCCCCTTCCCCCCTAGATAGAAAGACCACCTGATGTTCAGCAGTGGACATCCTATATAATAAATTGAACCATATTTTATAACTGTCATAATTGGACTATTGTAAGTGCTTGCATTAGGGGATTGAAAACTGATCCGGTACCGGATTCACTGGATTGCCGGATTCAGTATTGTTTAGCTACCTATCGGATCCGTCCATTTTTGTAATAATAATAATATCCATCAGAAACAAGGAAAAGATTACTGGCAAAATTAGAACTTCGTCCACTTTCTATTGATCCGAACATTATGTCCGGTCAACTAGCTACAGCGGACGAACACATAAATAGCATATTGGTAAAGCTCATGGTAAACAGCTGGTTTATAACAGGCAGAGGGAATGTCAGAAAAGTGACTCCATACTGAAATAATTCCTTGATTGATTATCAAAATTCTATTCATTACTCATAATTTGTCATGGGACCATCATACTACCCAGAATAGTAGTATGTATGGTACTATGCATACTCTGAAACGCTCAAAAAATTTCTTGCCCCAATCTACGAGGATCACACTGGTTAATGTGTTACTCTTACCCATCCTGGATTATGCAGATGTATGTTTTTCCGATGCTACGGAAGAGCAACTGAACAGGTTGGAGCGTCTGCAGAATCTCTGTATTCCCTATATCTACGGCCTACGAAAATATGACCATGTCTCGGTATTTCGTCAGCAGCTAAAATGGCTTGATATCAGAGCTCGTCGAGATGCGCACATGCTATCGCTCCTGTTTAGTATTCTTTGCAACATTTTATTTCCCAGCTACCTCAGAGAGCGATTTGCGTTCGTATTAACTGAGGACAGAGCTGTGCGATCGTCTCGTCGTTTCCAATTGATGACTCCACAGCATAACACGGCTACTTACTCTGACTCTTACACCATAATCTCGTTTCTATAATAATATGCCACCAAACTATTTCGAGGCTACTTCAGTGGAAGCATTCAGATTGAGAATCTATAGGCACCTTTTCAGTCAAACCTACCAAAAAAGAGTAACTTAATCTTTCATTATTACTTCTTCTATTGTTATGTACTTATGTACCTAGTCAGGTCATAAATTCTGTCACATGTTTAATATAAAATAATTGAAACAAGTTTATTCATTATGTAACCATTTATATACCAAAATGAACTTAACAAAACATAGATTCTTATGACACTAAAGTTTATTCAAAATGGGCTCCGTGATTTTGAATACAGGCCTTCAATCTGCGCGGCCAGTCGTCTATCGCAGCACGAACGAGGTCCATGTCAATATCGGCGGCTGCCTTAATCAAGGATGTCTTGAGTGACTCCAAATTGGGATAAGGCTTTGAGCACGCCTTTTCCTCCAAGTGTTGCCATACTATCTTGTAGTAATCTAACGGATTCAAATCTGGACTGGAGGAGGACCAGTCTTCGTGCCGGATGAAGTCGATTTCACGCGCCGCCAGCCAGTCTTATGTGCTCTTCACTCTATGAGCTGGCGGCGAATCTTGTTGGAATACCCAGTGCCTGTTATTGAACATGGTATGAGAAACAGGTTCCACAAGGTTCGTCAGGACTGTATTTTGATACACAACTGCATTCGTTTTTACACCTTTCTCACAAAAATGTACCTCTGTTAAGCCCCAATAAGAAACTCCCAACCATACCATGAGCGAGGATGGAAAATGACCTCGTTGGACACGCGGAATACGGTTGTTCGCTTATTCACTACTGTGTGCGTACACCTTATCATTTTGTTTGTTGTAGCTCTCTTCTACGGTAAAAATTTTTTCATCCGAAAAAAGAATTTCCCGATATTTTTTTTCCGCGTACCGCTTCAACAAAGCGCGGCATCTCTTCAGTCTCAGGTCCATTAGACGAGCATTCAAACGATGTCCTGTTTTTCTTCGATATGCCCGAAGCCCAAAGTCTTCATTTAACACTCTTTTCACCGTGGTTCTACTTAACCCCATCTGAAGGGCCAACAGTTTCAGCTTACGTTTGGGATTTCTTTGAATTCGCGCCTTCACAGCTTTTATCACTACTGGAGTCCTAACAGACCGAGGGCGACCACTTCTTGACCTGTCATCTACACTAGAGTCTTCATTGTATCGTTTGATGGTGCGATAAACGAATCTTTTGGTTATATTCAAATTTTTCAGTATGTCAAAAATTTGAATTGGCGCGTAACCGCAACGATGCAACGCAATAACTGCAACACGGTCTTCTTTAAGCGTCCACTCCATATTTATAATGAGTAAAATTCTAAAAAGTATACATTGTTATTGTCATGAACAATTCGAAATTCGAATTCTGTGAACTTTTTTGTAGCCAGCATTCTAAAAGAAAAGTTTTTACTGTGTGACAATACTTATGACCTGACTAGGTATTTTTTTTTAATATTGGAATAGTTTAGTCTATGATTAAAAGTATTTAAGTACCTAGTATGTACCTATGCTATTTTATTAGTCCTGTGCAATTTTTTCATTAGTTCCCTTTCCTGTGCACTACCTACACATCTTTATCTACAATACACAAAGGTTATCTGGAAGAGAATGCTCTTTAACATAAAGTTCGCCTTTGTACTAGTTTTATAAGTGCAATAAAGTATTTTCAATCAATCAATCAAAATTATTAAAATATGGTGCTGTATAATCACTTTAGCGGAAGTAAACCAACAAATAGTAGTATTTTTTTAAACAAGTGTGTCAATAACAGGCAAATATTTGTTGTTTCCTGATTGGTCAACACTAGTTACGAATTATGGAGCCTCCCTGCCGAGGTTTTCCCCAGGGACTATATAGGGACAGTATGGGGTTCTTCAGAAGGGGTGTTTTCAAAATTTTAAACTATCGGCAACGCGCGACCTTTCGGGTTACAAACGTCCATAGGCTACGGTAACCGCTTACCATCAGGTAGGCCGTATGCTTTTTTGCTACCTTAGTAGTATAAAAAAAAATATTATAGCGACGAAACGCAGAAGCAGATTCTGTAAATTAACTCCATCGAAAGAACTTGTTTTCTGAACATAATGTAGTTTATAAAATAGTACATACTTATTATTATTCTAAGATGTTAAATAGATGAAACAAAAGTTTATTTAACTAAGGCCTTGGGGCTGGGGGGCCCTCCTACGCTGCGCTTTCTAGTAGATGGTGGTCAGGGATGGGCAGTACTTGAATGACTTGTAATTAAAATACGCAATGGAATTTCAAACTCGTATTTTGTATTTGTAATTCAATTACTTCGTAAACATGTAATTTGTAATTGATATTTCGAATACCTGAAGCTGAGGTATTTTGTATTTAGTATTTCAAACACTTATGGCTTCAAAATACATCTGAATATAAATACATTTACCGATCTTAATAATGGTGCGTTCTATAGGAAATAGCGCTCGATAGTTTTCGTAACTATTAGTTAGCAAAATGGCAACGGTTAAATATGTCAATCTTTAAATTATTTAGTTACTTGTATGTTAAATAAAAATTGTTAAAATACTGTATTTTGTATTTTATATGTAAAATACACGACCTTCGTATTTTAAATACGTACGAGATAGTGTTTTGTTATTTGTATTTTAATTAAAGCAAAGCATTTTCCCTTCGAAAATTATTGATCTCTCGCCTTGTCAGTACTGCAATTTTGCTGAACATCTTTTTGTCGAAGTCACTGTTAACCATTCCAAAATACTGCTTGGGGTGTACTACCCTCCCTCCAGTAAAATCGATTACTTCTCCTCTCTGGAATCAAAACTTGAATCTTATTCCACTCTATATGATCACACTCTTCTTCTCGGGGATTTTAATACATGCCTGCTAAAGGGTGACGTTCGTGCTAACAAACTTCTTTTCTTAGTCTCCTCTGTTAACATGCACGTTCTTCCTCTTTCTGCCACTCACCACGCTCCCTACTGTGCTCCTTCATTTCTAGATTTAATTATAGTCTCAGACATTGACCGTGTAGCAACATACGGCCAGTTGTCAGCCTCTTTCTCCTATCACGATCTTTTGTTCGTATCTTATAAAATTCCTTGTCCCAGGCGTAAACCCAAAAATCTTCTCCTTCGTAGTTTCAAGGATATTAACATGGAGCGTTTAAAGGTGGATGCCAATAACATCGATTGGTCTCCAGTAGTCAATGCGGCAAGTGTGGATGATAAAGTACCTGTCTTCAACTCGATTGTCACTGAACTCTATGATGCTCACGCTCCGTTGAAACACGTAAAAGTAAAACATCCTCCAGCGCCTTGGCTGACAAAACCTATTAAAAGGATGATGTCTAAGCGAGATAAGGCAAAGAGGATCTATAAGAAGATACCTTCCGAAGAGAACTTAGCAGTCTACAAAAAGCTTCGGAATCGGTGCAGCAAGATGGGTAGAAATGCAAAGAGACACCACATACATAGCTTCATCCAAAATTGTAACACCGCTAAAATGTAGAAATTTTTAAATTCACTTGGGATTGGTTAAGGATCAAATGACTCATCTATCTCTTTTGACCTTAACACTATTAATTCCCATTTTCAAATCGCCTCTCAGCTAAGATGATGTCATAAAACGTTCCACTCTTGATCATTTATGTAAGCTTACTAGACCTCAGTGTTCTCCTTTTATCTTTGTGGATGTTTTTGTGGAGACTAAAGTTTTGAAGTTCCTTTGTTCCATTTCCACTAAGGTTGTCGGTACAGATGGCATTCACATCCTTATGATTCAACTCCTTTCCTCTGAGCTCGTTCCTATAATCACTCACATTATTAATTATTCTCTCGAAACGAGCTCATATCCTGCGGTCTGGAAAAAGGCTTTTGTTATCCCTCTACCAAAGACATCTGATCCCACCCTGGTATCCCAGTTTAGACCCATCTCCATTTTACCAATCCTATCTAAAATTTTAGAACACGTTGTGCATAAGCAACTGTCCAACTTCCTTACCCTTAATTGTCTGCTGAGTCTTTATCAATCCGGATTCCGTCCAGGTCACTAAAGTGTCCGATGACATTCGCTGGGGCATAGATAACCAATACCTTACAGTCCTCGTATTATTAAATTTTAGCAGTACTTTTAATTCGGTTGATCACGACATTCTCATATCCATCCTCTCCTCCTTCAATATTTCTCTCTGAGTAACTTCCTGGTTCGCTTCCTATCTTTCGGGTCGCACGCAGGGTGTACGCTCGGACGAGTCTTGTTCAGACTGGTGTGACATCACCGCTGGCGTACCTCAAGGTGGTGTTCTGTCTCCTCTACTTTTTTTAGTGTTTATTAACGCCATAACCCACGTTCTTACTTCACACTACCATCTTTATGCTGACGACGTACAAATATAACGCCAGTTCAAACTGGACGAGATTTCAATGGGTATTGACCAAATCAACTCTGATCTCAACCATATCTACTAGTGGGCAAAGGCTTTGGGTCTCCTGGTCAACCCATCGAAGTCTCAGGTTGTACTTTTTGGGAGCCTTTATATGTTAAACCTTGTCGGTAAGTGTGGTTCTCCTCCAGTTTTATATGCTGGAGCACCGATTAGCTACTCGGCCAATGCCAAGAACCTTGGCGTCTATTTTGACAATCATCTATCTTGGGTCCGGCATGTTAATGAGATTAGTAAAAGGGTTAACTACTCTTTTCAATCTCTTAAGCGTCTCCAAAAGTTTTTACCCTTTGAAACTAAAATTACTCTTGCTCAAACCCTCATGTTGCCCCTTTTAGACTATGCCGATGTCTGTTTTCTTGACGCCACGGAGGAACTTCTAAATATACTGGAACGTCTTCAGAATTTGTGTATCCGATTCATATTCGGGTTGCGCAAGTTTGATCACGTCTCCATGTTTAGATCCCAGCTAAAATGGCTTCCCATTCGTCGTCGACGTGATCTTCATGTTGTGACTTTTCTCTTCAACATTCTTTCAAATTCTTTAGCTCCTTCTTACCTCCGTGAGCGCTTCGATTTTCTTGTCCTACCGGAGATGGCTTGTAGGTCATCTAAGTCCCTCCTTCTCAAAACCCCTCCTCATTCATCCAGTTGCTATGGCGGTTCCTTCACTGTCCATGGAGTCAACCTGTGGAATTCTCTCCCACACTCTATCCGCGCAAGTCCATCACTAAGCACTTTTAAGCTTAGAGTCAAAGAGCATTACCTGACCTTGTAAGCTTTAGGTTATTATGTATAAGTAGGTATATTATTTATATTTTGTATAATGTATTATGTTTATCTCTAATGTAGGTATAGTATAAAGGTATTATTATTATTTTTTAATATGGTTAAGTGTTGTATTTATTATAGTATATACTATATATTAGTATTTTACTCCAATGTCATTCTCTGTGCACGTACCCACCACTATAATCAAATATCTCTATCTTCAAAGGTTTGCTGGAAGAAAACTCTAATTAGGGTTATGCTCGCCTTTGTACATGTCCATTTTGTAAGCTATTTTTATCTGTAAATCTATTTGTGTACAATAAAGAATAAAGAAGCATGTATTTTGCCCAGCTCTGATTGTGGTTTACATTTTATGCCGTGATAATTTGCGACATCAGTTGCCTAAAGTGCTCCAGCTGCCTTCTCTAAGCTACACCATTGTCCCTGCTGGCAATTCGAGTGGAAAACTGTGTACTGAAATATAGTCGCGGCCAGGGTATTTATTAGTATATAGAGTTTGACAGTTAGCTAACCAACGCGTTTGGTATAAATCTGCCGGGTATTTTATCGAATTGGGATACGTGAAATAATTGTTATGGATGCAGTATAGTTTTTAGGGATTTTTGTAAATGACAAATGTTTATACGACTTTATTCAGGTACTAGAATACAAACTATAGTAGATTATTAAACGAAGGGATAAAGCAGTGTCTTGCGTCACGGGCGCCATATTGAATCCCGAACGCAACGTAGTATTCTAGGGAGCGGAGCGAGAAAGTTACTAGAATCCTGAGTGCAGAGAGGGATGCAGATAGCTTTATCCACGAGGAGAATGCATTACTTTTCACACTTTCTGAGAGACAATAAAAATCAACTAGGTTGGTGCATTCTGTGCAGAGGTTAAGTTATTATTATAAATACGGGATATGACGTACCGTATTATCGGTGTTTCGACCGACAATGTTTCGGTTCAATTCGTGAACATTCATCAGGGTGAGTGCGATCTGCTCCGAAAAACGTACATGATAAATCCCGTATTTATAGTAATGATTGAAATCAATCACGAAAGTTTTCTAAGTAAAAAAGAGGTTAACTTCATAATGTGTGGGACTCTTTGGTTAAAATTTTAATACAGATGAGGTTCCAGATTCAAATCACTCATTATGCCCGCAAGGGCATATATAAACTAAAAATTTAAAAATCGCTCCAGACATACAACCCTTAAACAAACTTCCATTTTCAATAAGATCTGTGTGGAATTAGAAGTGATCTCAACTGTTCGTAACTTTTCATTTCACCCAAAAGGAAAAAGTTCAGATAATCTTCGGATCGGCTGACCTGATTTTCATCACACATAGCTAAGAACAAGCCCAATCAAACTAGCTTTCTATTAAAAAAAAACTGCGGCCGTGTCGGTTCATCCGTTTGGGAACTGATGTCAAAGACAGACATACACACAGACACGCATATGCGTCAAACAAAAAAAAGACTATTAAAAAGTGACTTAGCAATTCAATGTACAACGAATGTTAACGAATATCAAATCAATGGGGTAATCAAACCATCGCTAGAACACCCTTCTATTGTCCCCCTCGTGCCCCACTGTACCCCATTGTACCCGAGACAATGGGGGCATATAATTGCCCTCTGACATTTACAATTAGTAAGCCTTTTCAGGGGCCAATCCTCGATAGTAGAGAAATGTCGAAATCGAAAGTGGTAGTGACATTTGGTTATCATGCACAGTACCATTGAACTATTAAATTGTAAGTGCATAGTCAAAAAAAGACCACTAGATGGAAACACGACCTGATAAAGGCTGCTGGAAGCCGTTAGGTGCAAGCCGCACTAGATCGGTCTCTCTGGAAATCTATGGTGGAGGCTTTTGTTCAGTAGTAGATTTCCTATGGCTAGGATTGCCAACCATATTTTATAATAAAATACCTATCTTACGTTATTTTACATCTCTTTTATTTATATAGAGATAGACAGACATTTATTTGCTACCACAGCACACACAAATTCACACAATACAATCAACAGGTATAACTTCAAAGAGAAAGCACAAGTAAGAGAAAACAGAAAATTACTTACAACAAACATAGGAACAATAGATTATATATTTTAATAGCGAAATGTACTTTATTTTTACGGAATTATAAATAAAAATATTGTAATTTTTTGGGTTCCGTACCTCAAAAGATAAAAAGGAACCCTTATAAGATCAATCTCTTGTCTGTCTGTCCGTGTGTCACCAACGATTTTCTCAGGAACCACTGGACCTATTAAGTTGAAATTTATACTAGATACTGAGGTATAGTATACGCATAGTATAGTATATATAGTAAACGCTGCGGCAAGTTATACAGAAGACCGAAGAGTATAACTTGCCGCTATGTCTCGCGTTTGCGGACTATGAGAAAGCCTTCGATTCGATCGAAACATGAGCAGTGCTTGAGTCTCTCCAACGATGCCGTATTGACTATCGGTACATCGAAGTGTTGAAGTGTTGGTATAAAAACGCCACTATGTCAGTCCGAGTACAAGAACAGAGCTCGAAGGCGATTCTCTTAAAAAGAGGCGTAAGACAGGGAGATGTCATCTCTCCGAAACTGTTTAGGACCGCTTTGGAAGATGCCTTCAAGCTTCTGGAATGGAAAGGACTGGGCATCAATATTAACGGCGAATACATCACTCACCTTCGGTTTGCCGACGATATCGTGGTCATGGCAAAGTCGATGGAAGAGCTCAGCACGATGCTCGAAGGCCTCAATCGAGTCTCCCAACGGGTAGGGCTTAATATGAACATGGACAAGACGAAAATTATTTCGAATGTCCATGTCGTGCTTGCCCCAGTTATGGTTGAGTACTCGGCTCTTGAAGTTGTCGACGCGTATGTATACCTAGGACAAACAGTCCAATTAGGTAGGTCCAACTTCGAGAAAGAGGTCAATTGTCGAATCCAACTCGGATGGGCAGCGTTTGGGAAACTTCGCAACGTCTTTTCGTCCAACATACCTCAGTGCCTTAAGACGAAAGTCTTCAATCAGTGTGTGTTACCAGTAATGACATATAGAACCGAGACGCGGTCCTTGACCGAGACCGAGACGTGGTCCTATTGGCCTTATGAATAAGCTCAGAATCGCTCAACGAGCTATGGAGAGGGCTATGCTCGGGGTTTCTCTACGGGATCGAATCAGAAATGAGGAGATACGTAGGAGAACTCAAGTCACCGACATAGCCCGACGGATTAGCACGTTGAAGTGGCAATGGGCAGGCCATATAGCGCGCAGAATAGATGGCCGATGGGGCCGGAAAGTTCTCGAATGGAGGCTACGAACCGGCAAGCGCGGCGTAGGACGTCCATCTACAAGATGGGAAGACGACTTGGTAAGAACCGCAGGTCGGCGTTGGATGCAGGCCGCAATAAAAAAATAAAAATTAAAAAGTGTCCCCATACATACATAGTAGTCCTCTGAGTTGTATGGGCGCTCATACAATTTAGAGGACTTACTTAATCGGCACCAACCTCTAATAAGGTAAATAAATAAAATTATGTTATTGAATAAAATAAATATTTAAGTGAGGCTCCCATACAACAGACATGATTTTTTTGCCGTTTTTATAGATAATGGTTTTAGCCCTTCGTGCGCGAGTCTGACTCGCACTTGGCCTGTTTTTCTATACTAATATTATAAAGAGGAAAGATTTGTTTGTTTGAATTGAATAGGCTCCGAAACTACTGGACCGATTTAAAAAATTCTTTCACTGTTGGGAAGCTACACTATCCCCGGGTGACATAGGCTACTTTTTACCTAACTGGGCAGAAGGAGGGTAATGTTTTTATTGCAAAACTACGCGTGCGAAGCTGCGGATTGGTAAGCTAGTTTTATATATGTAAACTGCAATGGTTCCTACAAAATACAGAGTCACAAACTAAGTAAAACATAGTTGAAACAATGTTAAATTTAGATGAATTAACTGCGCTGTTCAGGGGCATTCATCATCATCATTTTATCAGCTGTAGGACGTCCACTGCTGGACAAAGGCCTTCCTCATTGATCTCCAGGAACTGCGGTTGGAAGCGGCCTGCATCCAACGCCGACCTGCGGTTCTTACCAAGTCGTCTGCCCATCTTGTGGGTGGACGTCCTACGCTGCGCTTGCCGTTCCGTGGCCTCCATTTGAGAACTTCCATTCAGGGGCATTACCCCCCTTCTAACTTAACCCCAGCCATCCTTACTTTGTGTTGGTGGCAGCAGCTTTCCAGGGTCCCAGTAGATGTTTAAGTAGTAGTGGTGTTAGTTGAACATGAGGATTCGATGACCCCTCGCAGATCCGTTCTTAGTCTTGCGTCGTTTTTGGCAGTGCATTGGAGTATCACGTGCTCCACAGTCTCTTCCTCCCGAAGGCTAGCTGTGTTAGTGCTAGTCTGAAATAAGGAATTGAATTGAATTGATATGATGATACACTCGTAGCATAAAAATATGTCCTCTTGCTCCTACCAGCAGAAGTTCCTTCGTATAAAGAACAATTTTCACAAAGCCCGATTATAAATTATAGCTACCGCAACTCCCTAACAAACTTTCGCTTGAAACACTAGTGACTGTTCCCAACTTAACTCCAAATCAAACAAAAAAATCACGTGAACACTCCATATGTAACCTAACTATACCACTCAAACCTTAACACCTTACGAATAGAGTTAAGTTTCAAGTGGTTTTTAGTCACTACAGTTTTAAAATAAGCTCGGTTACTTGAACTTTATTGCATTGGAATAGGGTTGAATTTGAAGTATTTTTTTCGAGTACAGTTTAAAACTACGTAGAGAGTAGTTTATTTAACTTTTGTCGTTCGGAGAAAAAAAGACTGCTTCATGGAATTGTTCAGAAGTCGTTAGTGGTTATTGTATCAACCGCTAAAAACTGAATATATTTTTGTAATGACCTTGAACTTAAAATGGGTTTGATGTAAGTATATTTAGTATACTACGTGTTTTGTTTTGCAAGGCATTAAATGAAAACACGGGTAGTATAATTTTTTTTTTAAATTCATTACCATAGAAAATTTTAAATTTACAAACAACTTTAATATCCGGTCCTAAAATATCAATGCAACAGCCTGTATGAAACATGACAAATCATATTCATTCATCATGTAAGTAGGTAGGTAAGTACCTGTCAAACTGATTAAGCGGCATCGTCGCCTAGGCGCCGCAGATTTACATAAAAATATGTGTATTGGAAACATATCGATTACTGGATAAATATCTAGGCTACCGGTATTAAACCAACTTCTAAAATCAGTTAATAGTATTAAGTATTTACTTAATACGATTCCGGATGTGTGTTTTAAAATAATGTCGTACATAACAAAACAGGTTGTGTATAAACTCTTTTTATTGCGTATTTTTGATATCTACACACTAATTTGCTAATTTGTGTACGCATTAATTTGCGCGAATAGTAACACACATTTTAGTTCTCCTGTCAGTTAGGACACCCAATACACATTAATATTACCTAAAAAAAAAGAAAAAAAAATAGCACCAACGCATCATTTTTACCTAAAGATAGGTATTTGACAACATATATTTAAACAACATTTCTTTTCTAAAATACCTTCAATTCGATACCTCACTTGATATGTGTTGATCAATATTTGTTTCACTGAATTCTAATAGGCCTTGCCCCCGCCATATTGGCGATATTATTCATATTGCCATATTGAAATAAAAAGAATGAATGAATGAAAATTCTTTATGATACCTTACAAGCTAGACACAACAGATATAAAGAAATAAACAAATAAAAGTAAGCACAATGGGTGGTCTTATCGCTTAACAAAGCGATCTCTTCCAGACAATCTTTGGAGGGGAAAGAAAGTGTTTGCAAGCCGACCAAGCGCTTGGAACTTGGGCGAAAAACTAGTTTGATTAAGTAGGTAGGCATGTACTTACATAATTGTATTGTAACCTTAGTACTTACACTCATTGTATTGTAAACTGGAAGGAACTAATACCTATAGGCTATGTCCTAGCTTAGTTATTAGAGATTGTGTATGCAGCGTTATCTCCGTATTTTTCTTTCTTTATCATACGTAAGTTATGTTTTATATCGGTTTAGTGTATGTATACCGATAAGTATTTTTTTTTTTTATTATTACTAACAAATGTAATGATATTATTAGAATTTCATATAGCATATGTCACTCTCATGATTCTGACGATTTCAATGATACCTCATTTGTCAAAATCTGTCAAGTTGTTTAGACTACACCATGCGCCAAATAAATACCCCTTCTCTTCGCGATCGAGTAAAAACTAGTAAACTATTGGTTCGCCCCGAACTGAGATCTCGCGAGTATCCAATAAAAACAAAAAAATATTATTTGTACCTAATCTTTGACTATCAAAATAGTGTCACGAAATATCTACCAAATTACGTGACCTACAGTTTCATTCAAATTACAGGTAACGGGAGTTTATGTTATTGGTTATCCTTTTATTGGGGTACAAAATGTAGTTTTTATTATGGCTAATAACTCAAAAACTATAAAGAATTTACAAAAAATTAAAACAGAGTCTAAATATACTAATACATACCTTTCATTTGACATCTCATTTGACCTAATAGTCTGATTCTCATTTTTTGATTCCCTCTTGAACCCCAATATCTCAACAACCCCCCAACATTTTTAGCTCATTTAGCCACACCATAGTTTTGCCATTACTACCTCACAATGTATCAAATTTTACGATGATCAGATCAACGCTTCGAAAGTTATCCTCGGACAAACATACATACATACTTATATACATATAAAAAAATACATTCATACAATGCTGAGTTGCCTAAGTTGATTTAGAGATCTCGCTTCGCTCGATCAATTATACAAGAACTTTAAAACCCAAACAAACTTAAATTAACTCTAACCTTCTGGAGTTGTAATAAAATCATCACCATCATCATCATCTTTGCATCCGAACGACGCTATTATAAAAGGTCATAAAATACGAAACTGCAATTTTCTTCATGAACCAAGTTTAAAATTCAATAAACCAAGGAAGACGTTAAAAACTTCCACTGAACTATGGCTTCTAAAAACTGCAAACTGTTCGTCCGGCGCAATTTGAAGTCCGCTATGAAATCACGAGACTTCACTCCGCCAATTGAAATGGTGCCGTTCTGCCTAATTATATTGGAAGTTCACTCTTTCAGGGTTCTGTAAGAGACGACATTATTTTGATAAACCTTAAACATTTTACAAAATTCGCATTGCTATGTCTCCGCCTAATATTTGGCATAGACAAACTAACACACATATAAGTCACTAGCTGACCAATCCGCAGCTTCGCACGCGTAGTTTTAAAATAAAAACATTACCCTCCTTCTGCGCAGTTGGGTAAAAAGAAGCATATGTTACTAAATGAGCTAAAAATGTGGGGGAGTTGTTGAGATATTGGGGTTCAAGAGGGGTAAAAAAAATGAAAATGAGGCTAACTGGTCAAATGGGACGTCAAATGAAAGGTATTCATTAGTACATTTAGACTACGTTTTTATTTTTCGTAAATTCTTTATAGTTTTTGAGTTATTAGCCATAATAAAAGCTAAACCTTGACAAAAACCAGTGAGCCCACAGTGCTGTAATTTAGTATACGTGTAGCTTATGTGACAGAAATACAGGCAAAAGTCTGAAAGCTAGAATAACTGCAATTTGTACCCCAAAAAAGTAACCACATTACATGAACTCCTGTTACCTGTAATTTGAATGAAACTGTAGGTAATAATAATTTAATATGACTTGAATTAATTTGAATTTAATTTGACGACCTCCGTGGTGCAGTGGGCGAATAGCCGGCTGAGACGCAGGAGGTAGCGGGTTCGATTTCCGCTGCGGAACAAACGTTTGCATGATCTACAGTTATTTGTTCCGGGTCTAGTTGTTTCTCTATATATTGTAAGTATGTATTTACAAAAAAATTTATATAAGTATTCTATCAGTTATCTGGTTACCATAGTACAAGCTCTGCTTAGTTTGGGGCTAGATAGCGCTGTGTGAAATGTCCATAAATATTTATTTTTATTTATTTATTTTAATAATAAATAATTTGGTTATTGATTTCGTTACACTATTTTGACAGTCAAAGATAACAAAATAATATTTTTTTTAATCGGAGACTCGCGATATCGCAGTTCGGCGCGAACCACTAGTATTACAAGCATATATTTTTAACCCAAAAAAAATTTAAGCAAGTATTATATTATCTATCTGGTTCCCATTGTACAAGCATTGCTTAGTTTGGTGCTACAAAATGTCTAGCAATATTTATTATTTATTTATAAGACGAGAAAACAATGAATAAATAGTGCTGGACATTTCACACAGCACTATCTAGCCCCAAGCAAAGCTTGTACTATGGGAACCAGATAACTGATAGAATACTTATATAAGTACTTTTTTTGTAAATAAATACTTATAGTTTTACAAATCTTGTACTCATAGTAGATTAAACACCCAGACCCGGAACAAATAACTGTATAACATGCAAACATTTGTTCCTCCGTGGGAATTGAACCCGCAACCTCCTGCGTCTCAGCCGGCTAGTCGCCCACTGCACCACGGAGCAGTAAGCAAGCACCTAAGCAAGCTGTTATTCTCCGTATCTTACTAATATTATAAATGCGAAAGTTTGTATGTATGGATGTATGGATGATTGTTACTCTTTTACGCCGGAACGGCTGAACCGATTGCGATGAAATTTGGTATGTACGTAGGTCATAACTTTGATTAACACATATGTTACTTTTTATTGGCAACCCACGCGTGCGAAGCCGCTGGCAACAGCTAGTAATAAATAAATCTATACTTATATTATAAAGAGGAAAGATTTGTATTTTTGTGTGTATGTTTGTAATGAATAAACTCATAAACTACTGAACCGATTTAAACAACTCTTTCACTGTTGGGAAGCTACACTATCCCCGGGTGACATTGGCTACTTTTTACACAACTGCGCAGAAGGAGGGTAATGTTTTTATGGAAAAACTACGCGTGCGAAGCTGCGGATTGGTCAGCTAGTATAATATATAATGCTGAATTATATACCGCTGTGTGAAATGCTCAGCATTTTATATTTATAACATGATAAAACAATAAAGCTGTTCTTATTACAAAAACCACCACGCCAAGCAACAATATGAATTAATTAGGTGCAGAACCCGTGCCTGTCCGTGCATCTCACCTCTGGCCAGATTTATTATCCTCCTTCCGCGGGGTACCGCTGGAATACTGAACAGTTTTTACGGATTCGAATGCTGCTCAACCTCACACTGTTTTACTGAAGGACTGTTTAGCAACTAGACTGGACGTATAAATAAAAACAATATATTATTTTTTATTCTACTTATATGGCAAACGAGCATGCAGTCCACCAGATATTAAGTGGCTACTGCAGCCCATGGATATCCACATAGAATTCTAAACAAGCTATTATGTTATCTTGATCTCTATGTGGATACGTTGCCATACTATAGGACTTAGCTGTTATGCCTATGTGCCAGTAATTACAGGAACATACCATTACCATCTCACCAGAACACAGCAGTACAATTACTGCTATTTGGCGGCAGATAAAGTTAAGGCGGTGGTGCCCACTTCCTCGAGCCCGTTCAGAAAAGCTCTACCACCAGTAAAAAGTAAAAACACAGTAAAATGCTGGATATTTCACACAGCGCTAACTAGCCCCAAACTAAGCAGATTTTGTACTATGGGAACCAGAGGGCTTAGCCAAGTTACATTCGATTAGCGATGACGCTGGTCGATATGTCCGAAAATGTATGGGATTTGACACATGCTATAGAAATATCACGTGATATAACGACAACAAACCTATGTAGAAATCGAATCGATTCGAAGCGAATATAATTTGGCTAAGCCCTCAGATAACTTACAGAATACTTATATACTTTTTTATATATCGGTATTGATTTTAACTTATTATAGAAATAAAATACCCATACCGCTGCATAAAAACTGTAACATACTTACTTACTGTTCTTAAAACTCCCAAATATGAGAAGATAAATTTTCATGATTGGATTCAAATAAACACAGACTTTTGGTTTTTATACGAAGTAGCTGTTTCATTAGACGGCAAACCTGTTAAAACCAGTTCAGCCTGGATTTGACACTCTCCTCTCTACAAGTATTCTACGAAATTCAGTGCAGTACAACAACCCGGCAACTCTATAAACACAACACACAACGAGACGAAATTACCGCTCCTTATTTGGCTTTTTTTTATAATTGGAGATGGAACAAGCCTTATGGCCCACCTTATGTTAAGTGGTTACCATCGCCTATAACAAAGTATCGCCTCGTAGGTCACGCTCCTTAGGAACGTGCCCTACGATGAACTACCCTGTTTCCATCAACTTGAGGCATACATGTGTAAAGCCTTATGTGCCTGTAATTTCACCGGCAACCATTTCCTTCAAACCGAAACACAGCAATGCTGTTTGGCGGCAGAAATAGGTATGGTGTTAGTACTTCCCCGGGCGAGCTCTTTCACAAAGAACTCTACTACTCTTAAACAAATACTCTTGGCTTGGTTCATTAGTGATGTAAAACGATATATTCGTGTCCCGAAGCAAGTATGTTCATGTTTTATTCCTTACTTTTTGCTTTCCAATAACTCCCCGTTGTTTCAAGTTCTGCGGCTCAAATGATTTGTATTTGTTCGGAGTTCTTCGTACTTTTACCGGGATGACTTGTTGTTGGGAAAAATACATTGAAATTTATTAATTAAATCTCGGGGAAAGGTTAAAGAAATTGTAAGAAAATAATTCCGTTTCTTATTTACCCAACTTTACGTAACTAGCGGAGAACCGCACGGAATGGAGGAGAGAAGTACCAACAGCAAAATGTTTGGTCATTTGAAGACGACAGATGGCGCGATCTTGACCAAAAACGCGACGCATTGAAAAATAAACAATAGTTTACAAGTCCATTTGTGTACTGTTATGTATGCATACTAGTAGCTAGTAGGTATGTACCTATACGCACTAACGCGCAGTCTGTTTCAAATACAATCAGTGTGAATATTACCGTCTTTCAGTCAACACCCTTGTAGGCTAAATATAGAACAGTGACGGCGAGTACCTACCCACAAGAAAAAAAAATAGAAAATGTTCGGCGCAAATTCATCTTTGGGAGCAATTTCCAACTTTGATCACCACACCCAGGACTGGAAGCTTTACAAGGGCCGCCTTCAGCAATGGTTCATTGCCAACAGCATCGGCGAGGATAATGATAAAGCTGGAGTGAAGAGAAAAGCGGTATTGTTGAGCGCACTCACGGAGAACACGTTCCAACTTGCGTGTAATCTCGTTTTACCTGAAGATTTGGATACCAAGAACTACGAGAGTATTGTGAAAATCTTGGATGACCATTTTCTGCCAAAACGCTGCGGGTTTGCGGAAAGGCACAAGTTCTACACGTCAGTGCAGCAGCCGGGCGAGACGCATTCGCAGTGGGCCGCGAGGTTACGTGGCCTTGCTACCTATTGTGCGTTCAAGAATTTGGAAGATTATCTTCTTGACAAGTTCGTAATGGGAATGTTACCGGGGCATGAACGAGATAAACTGTTCGCCAAAGACATCAAGGATTTAACGTTAAGTAAAGCTGTGGACCTAGCGGAGAGCGTCCGCTGCGCGCGCGCAGGCGCCGCAGTGTCGCCATCGGGGATCACCAACGCTAATCAAGACGCCGTTTTCAAGATTAATCAACAAGGAAACAAAGGATCGCGTCAAAACAGCGAAAAGTGTTCTGTTTGCGGTTACAAGAACCATAAATCGTCGGAGTGTCGTTTCTCTAACTATACGTGTAAATTGTGCAATCGTAAAGGTCATTTGCGTAAAATGTGTTCGAGTAATAAAGTGAATTACGTTGAACAAGGTAACGCCGATGACGAGGGAGATGATGGTGAGTTACTTTTAAACATTAACTGTTTTAATGAAGTGCCTATGACTGAAACTGTGAGTCTGGAGGGTCGAAGTATAAAGTGTGAGTTGGACAGCGGTTCCCCTGTTTCTGTCATTTCAGAAAACTTATATAGAAGTACTTTTTCTGAAGTTCCGTTGTCAGCACCGACTAAAAATTTATTAACTTATACAAGTACTAAAATGGTTGTAACAGGGTGCATGATTTTGAGCATCACTTATTTAGGTCGTACGATAAAACTACCTGTTTATGTTATTCGTAATGGCGGCCCGCCCCTTCTCGGGCGTGATTTTATGCGTGCGTTTGAATTACGCTTGGTATCCACTCTCAGTTACTGTAATAATATGACTGATGCAGATAATGTTTTGCAAGACCTAACCAAGGCCTATCCAAAAGTATTTTCAGATCAACTAGGCTGTTTTCAACAATATGAAATTAAATTACCTCTTAAACCAGATGCAAAACCTGTGTTTTTCAAGTCTCGCGTAGTACCTTTTGCTTTAAGAGATAAGGTAAATAATGAATTGGACAGGTTGGTAGCGTTAGGTATATTAAAACCGGTTACTTATTCAGAGTATGCGTCGCCGATTGTACCCGTCCTAAAGCGAGATGGTAGTGTTCGCATTTGCGCTGACTACTCGGTAACAATTAATAAACAGCTACTTGTGGAAAAGTATCCTCTTCCAACTGCGCAAGATTTATTCACTAAATTGCACGGCGGGGAAGAATTTAGTAAGCTAGATTTATCAATGGCCTACAACCAGCTGAAAATTCATGAAAGCTCGCAAAACGTGACTTGCATAAATACTCCGCGGGGCCTGTTTAATCATACTCGTCTAATTTTTGGTTTAGCAAGCGCTCCGTCAATTTTCCAAAGGGTCATTGAATCTATAGTAGGTAATATGGAGGGGGTTTTAGTTTTTCAAGATGATGTCTGTATCACTGGCTCAAATAGAATTGAGCACATGATTAGGCTTAAAGAAGTGTTAAGGCGTTTGCAGGAAGCCGGGTTATCTTTAAGAAAAGATAAATGTGTTTTTTTTCAAAGTGAAATATCCTACCTGGGGTATATTATTGATAAAAGTGGTGTGAGGAAAAATCCACAAAAGGTAAATTCTATTTTACAAGCAAGTATTCCCAAAAATGTAAATGAACTACAATCATTTTTGGGTCTGATAAATTATTATAGGAATTTTACCCCCAATGCGTCTTCTATCTTAAGTCCATTACATAGTTTGTTAAGAAAAGGCATCAAGTGGCACTGGGGCTTGGAGCAAAGCAATGCTTTTAATAATATTAAAAAGTTGTTATCTTCGGATAAAATCCTCGCACACTTTGACAACAATGCTAAAATTATTTTAACTGTTGATGCTTCCCCAGTTGGCTTAGGTGCAATTTTATCACAAATAGGTAGTAGTGGTGTAGAAAAACCGGTTTCTTACGCGTCTCGTTCCCTAACTGTCGCTGAAAAGAAATATTCACAAATACAAAAAGAGGCTACAGCTATCATATTTGGCGTAAGAAAATACCATCAATATCTGTATGGTAGGTCGGAACCTTTTACATTACGTACGGACCATAAGCCGTTGACTATTATATTCGGAAAAAACCGTGGTATTCCCGAAGTATCTGCCAATCGCTTGCAGCGGTATGCAATATTTTTAAGTGCATATAATTATGAAATTGAGTTCATTAGCAGCGTGGCTAACACAGCTGATTTCTTATCGCGAGCGCTTCCGGATAATAGCTGCCTCAGCACATCGGACCTGCAGCAGGCGTCTACGCTAGGTGCGAGGGAGTTAGCTGCTTATGTTAATTTTGCCATAGATGGTTGTTTGCCTGTTACGGCGAGGGATTTAGAAATTGAAACTGAAAGGGACCCGGTTTTAAAGATTGTTTGCAAATATGTTCAGACTGGTTGGCCCCGTACAGTAAAAGATGATTTGCTTAAACCATATTTTTTATGTAGATTGCAAATATCGTTTGAAAATGGAATTTTATTGCGAGGTCATAAGGTAATAATTCCTGATAAATTACGTACCAAAATACTAAACGAACTACATAGCTCACATTTCGGAATAGTTAAAATGAAGGCTGAGGCTAGGGCTCGTTTTTGGTTCCCAGGCATAGATCGGGTTTTAGAAAATTTAGTTGGTGCTTGTGAAGTTTGTGCACAATTACGGCCGTCTCCACCGCGCGCGCCTCTTGCACCCTGGCCACACCCGCCGCATGTATTCCACAGAATTCACATGGATTTCTTGGGCCCCGTCTCTAACAAAATGTTTTTAGTAATAGTAGATGCTTATTCGAAATGGGTTGAGTGCTATGTGATGAACAACAATATCACTACAAAGGCAGTTTTAACGAAGCTTAGTGATTTCATGTCTAGGTTTGGTTTGCCCAAAATAATCGTGACTGATAACGGAACTTCGTTTGCATCTCAAGAATTTGCAAATTTTTGCAAATTGAATGATATAACACACCTATTTTCGCCTGTGTACCATGCGATGAGTAATGGCCAAGCAGAGTCTTTTGTAAAAATAATTAAAAAGGGTATTAATTCTATTATAATTTCTGGCTGTAAGGACGATTTTCAAAATCGTCTTTGTAAGTTCCTGTTTGATTATCGCAACTCTAACAACAGTACTACCGAGACTTCTCCGGCTCAGTTAGTTTTTGGTCGAAAACTGCGTTCACGACTAGACTTAGTTTCAAAAAAAGTTACTGTCACTCCTTTGTCAGCGGAATTACCTTGTTTAATCGATCGTAAACAGTGCTCTCAGGTTAACAATTACGGCGGTAAAATACAAAATGATTTTGTTATTGGTGATATTGTATGGTATAAACAATTCATAAACAAAAGTAAATTCAACTGGTCAAAAGGTACCATTATTAGAAAATTTGGAAAAGTTATGTACAAAATTAAACTGCCTGGCCTTAATAAGAATATAATGAGACATAGAAATCAGCTTCTTCCTTACAAAGGTAATGATGTAAGTAATTGTGGCACCGCTGATGTGTGGGATGTAACTTTACCTCAAGAAGAGATGAACTCTGATAACAGCGGCAATGATATTCCAAGGGAAGCCTCATCGATTCCGGCACCGGATCATTCTCAATTTCCTGCCAATGTCACTGTAGAATATGATGATAACTGTTCAGACACCACGGCAATACAAAATACAAACTCAGAATCGCCACCTCGAACAGACTTAAGTTCTTCGGAGCCAGGAACGCCTTGGACACCTTCAAACTCTTCTGCAGCGACTGCTAGTCCTGAGTTCAGTACGCCGCAGCCAGTTTTACCAGTTCACGATGATGATGATGACTCCCACACGCCCGTGCGAGTCCGCAGTCGCAGGAATATACCATTCGTAGATTATAAGAAGTACTATTAAGTTTTCCCCTGTTATTGCCTTGATTTTAAAAAGGGGGAAAAGTGTTATGTATGCATACTAGTAGCTAGTAGGTATGTACCTATACGCACTAACGCGCAGTCTGTTTCAAATACAATCAGTGTGAATATTACCGTCTTTCAGTCAACACCCTTGTAGGCTAAATATAGAACATGTACGTTTAGGTTATGATTGGTTATATAAACTTAAATATACCATTTAAGTTAGTAATATGTATTTTGTTAAAACTTTCCTTCGAATCCCAACCCAATAGCCATAAGGCTATTTGATCAGGATCCGAATGAAAAATTAAACCACAGGCAGGTCATATCTATCAGGTATGACCTGCAGAATGCTGTTGGAGCTGGCCCGTAAAATGCTTAGCAATGAGATCGTTTTCTTACAGATTATGGCATGGAAACCATCGACCCGCACCTCAGCAAACATGGTAGATGCACTGCAGTATCCAGGCAACCCCAACAACATTCTGATGCCTTTGTTGTAATGGACGCGTAGGGCACTTAGCGATTTTTGAGTATAGCTGAACCAAAGGCTGCTCGTGTAGAAAGTAGCAGTAGGCTTTGAAGAGAGTTAATTTCACTTGCCTACTGCAACGTCCAAACCTTCGGGCCAGCATATTACTTCTGACCGCCATTTCCCTACGCTCCCTTTCTATATCAGCCAGATCATCAAAGTCATCGGTAACATAATGACCAAGATACTTAAATGTAACCCTTTTCAGTTTGGCTCCTTCAAGTTTAATTGCTGGAACCGATTCGGGAACTTTATCAGCGGCCTTGGAAACAAAGTATTAACTTTTTCTACAATTATAGAGTCGCCATGGCTATGTGCGTACCCTTCACACATGGCCAGCAGTCTCCTAAGGGCACTGATCGATGGGTACAGCAACACCTTGATGTCTGCATAGATGATATTGTATATGCAAACATTATCAACCGAACAGCCGACATGCTCGCTGCTGAGCCCAGCGATCAGGTCATTGACATACAGGTTGACGAGCTCTGGTGAACTTAATCCCCCTTGCCTCACCCCGCACTCCAACCTGTAGGCATCAAAAAGTCTGCCAGCCCATCTTACACTGTTTGTTTGATTGGCGTACCAGTGTTGTAAGAGACGCTGTACTTGTGTAATTTACCATTACGCGAATCCCTTACGTGCAGTATCTGCAAACGCACGTTCACAACAAAGATAGGGTATATAAGTCATATCAGCGCGGAACGTAATTCATAGAGTGGAAAAACGGTTGCTGTGGTCGAACCCGGCCTGGATGGCATCAACCTTACCTGTCTTCACAATCTAAAATTATGTTTACATAGCGTTTTAAGTTTTAGAAATACTTATGCGTTACTTATGCATCAGCTTTGGGTCAGGTTTGACCAAATGCACAGAAATAATTATGAAAATACGATGGGCTCTAGTACCCCTTGGATCAAGAGACTCGATCTCAAATTACTAAAAGCATTCAGTGGGGCAATGCTTTATGGCTTCCACACCATTAAACGAATACGGTAGGCGTGTGTCGCTCTTGAAGTGCCTGTGTGGCCCCTACACCATTCTAAGCCTGTCCTTGAAGGTGGTGAGCGATGCGGCGATTTGTCTCTGACAGACTCCCCAGGTTGAAACTGGTAGGCAGGTTCAACAAGTAGGTTCTAGAAGGGGACAGATGTTATTAAATGCCCTTCGAATGATGGTTCCTCCCTTGGTCCTTAAGTCGGCTACTCTTGACTTGATCTCGAGTTCCTGGGTAAACGGCTACGCAGCGCCCAAGTGCCCAGCGCATAGGAGGTAGCGTTTTATTTTTTATGAGGACTAAAGAACCCGGTTTGCTGGTTTTCCATTAACTAAGTTTTTAAAATTAGATATAATAAATCAGCGAGTAGTGGTATACACCTCCACTCTCTGATTCAAAGTTTGTGTCTTCAAATCCCAACTTGCACGAAAATATTTTTCTACTCGACAAATCAGAGGGTTGCCAACATCCAAACGAGTAACAGTGTTACTCATCATCATCATCATCAGCCGGAGACATCCCTGCTGAACATAGGCCTCCCACTTAGATAGCCACAATGAGCGGTTGGTAGCCGTTTGCGCCCAACGGCTCCTCGCGATTCTTACTATATCGTCGGTCCACCTTGTGGGGGGCCGGCCTACGCTGCGTCTTCTAGTCCGTGGTCTCCACTCGAGAACCTTTCTTTCCCAACGGTAATCGGTTCTACGAGCGATGTTGCCTGTCCATTGCCACTTCAACTTGCTAATTTTGAGAGGTATGTCGGCAACTTTAGTTCTTCTGCGGATTTCCTCATTGCGGATTTTGTCACGCAAAGAAACCCCGAGCATAGCCCTCTCCATAGCTCGTTGAGCGAACTTGAGCTTGTTCATGATGCCATAAGTCAAGGACCACGTTTCAGTGCCATAGGTCATCACTGGCAACACACACTAGTGTTACTCGTTGGGATTTTTTTTTCCAACGAGTTACACTGTAACTCCAAAGTTGTAAAATAAGCATCTTATCCCCTACTAACGTCTTGTTCTCTTTACAAAACATAAAATAATACACAAATGCATAAAAAATGTAATAATTCACTTGTTTCCCCTAGAATCAGGCGATTAAATACAACGAATGGGTAACGCGGACACTGTGGTCTGCACTGCACATTGTAAACATACACTGTGATAAACACGGGACCGTTGCAAGGACATAGTGGAGCATAAACAGTATGAAAACTCGCGGAATTTACGTAACACCTATGTCCTCAATCTATATCACCTATGTTTGTTTAACAAACATTTTTCTATCATTATTATAAATACCGGATCCATCACGTACCGTCTTATCGGTGTTTCGACCGACAATGCTTCGGTTCAATTCGTAAATCTTCATCAGGGTGAGTGCGATCCGCTCCGAATAACGTCTCGCCTCGCACTGATGAAGGTTCACGAATTGAACCGAAGCATTGTCGGTCGAAACACCGATAAGACGGTACGTGATGGATCCCGTATTTATAATAATGATTGAAATCAATCACGAAAGTTTTTTAAGTGAAAAATTTTTCTTTTTAATTATTTATAATTTTTATGTAAGTAGGTATGTAGGTGTTTTCTTTCTTATTTTAAACTTTGGTTAATTTTCAGTCACGGTGATTTATAGCGGCATCTTCGCGATTGTTGTATTGACAGGCATAGAGTTTATTTTTTGTGTTATTTTTATACTAATTAAATGACAAGCAAGCATAGATACAGCGTATTGTAAGCGGTAACGTAGCGGACGTTTAAAAACTAACTCGCGCATTGGCGACCTTTTACAATATTAATTTATAACAGTATGGTATCAGGGGATAACATCGGTATGGGAGACCATTCCACAACCTAAATGTACCTACGCAGGACAAAATCCCTCTAGAACCTCACGGAGCGCAAGGAACCACATCGTCTCCCAGAAGTGAGGATGGATTCCCTGTTGTGTGTGATTACTGTGATTACATCATAACAAACCTTGTCTGTTGTTGTCTGGAAGAGATGGCTTCTAAGCGATAAGACCACCTATTGTACTATTTGCTTAGTGTTTTCTATACTGTTTGTATTTTTTTTGTTTATATTGTGTACAATAAACTGTTTTCATTCATTCATTCTTATGCAAAATCTGCGAATATTAAGAACATTTTTTTTATATTCAACCTGGGTTATGCCACTGCTCGGCAAAGGTCTCCCCCATTTTCTTTCAGGACTTTCGCTCGCGTGCCAAATCCCACCAATCTGTCTCGAAGGCCTCGAAATCGTCACGCCAGAGTCTACAAGGCCTTTCTCGGCGCCGTCTTCTGGCACTGCGTGACGATCGTTGCCCATCCTGTCCGGGTGCATACGTCTTACATGGCCTGCCCTATCGCATTTTATCCTGGCAGCCTTATTTCCTGCGTCAGTCACACCACGATGCGCTTAAGTATTCTTAAGCGCTTATTGTTTTATTTTCATTTATTTATTCATAAACAATTATATAATTGTGTTTGAAATCACATCCTAAATACAAGTTACAATATTTTAAAATTATCACATACATGTCAAAAATAATAAAACAAAACAAAACAAATGTCTACTTACCTATATATAAAAATGACAAAAAAGTCAAGAAAAGTCAAATGGAAAATAGACATCAAAGAATATAAAATAAAAATGATTTAGAATAATATTACTAAGGAATTAATAACACAAACATGTCACAAATTAATTAAATTGACCATTAACTCAAAATCTATATAAAAAAAACGACTATTCAATATTATTACCGGTCATAAAATCATTAACTGAATAGAAACACCCTTTCAACAAAATCTCCTTTAGTCTTGATTTGAATTTAAAAGGGCTGTTGATAATTTTCATGTCAGTAGGCAGTGCGTTAAAAAGTCTTACAGCTTGATACCGCGAGCCATGTTTGGCAACATTCAACCTTGGACAAAGAGATGTCTCAAGATCTTTTCTCCTTGTGTCTATTCTGTTTTTCCTTTCTTCAAAAGTTTCATATTTAAGCGGATTTTTAACTACGTCCATTAAGACTACTAGAATGTAAAGGCTGGGAACCGTCAGAATATTGAGGTTTTGAAAATGTTCTTTGCATGATTCCCACTGTGGAATGCGCACTATCGTTCTAATGGCTCGTTTTTGAACAATAAACGCTCTATTTATGTTGTAGTCATAACTATTTCCCCAAAACTTCACACTATATCTTAATCTTGACTCTACTAGGGCATAATATACTATTTTAAGCTGTGCGATCCCTACTTCTTCTCTAAGGCTTCTAAGAGCGTAACATGCTGAGCTGATAGCATTAACAATAGAATCCATCTCAGTTTTCCAGTTCAGGAACTGGTCGATATGAACTCCTAGAAATTTGACACTCTTTGCAAATTCAACCTCAAGCCCCTCACATGCTACATTAACCGATTCGTTAGTGCACTTTGTTGTTTTAAACAGGATAGCTTGTGTCTTCTTAATGTTGAGTTTTAAGTTATTTGCATGAAACCATTGATTGAAAACTACAAGTGCATTGGCAATCTTTATTTTAAGTTCTTGTAAGCAAGAGGCTGGTATGATTGCATTGGTATCATCCGCATATACGACTAGTTTAATATCGGGAATGGCATTGCTTACAAAATTGATAAGATCATTAAGGAAAATAATAAAAAATATCGGCCCTAATATAGAGCCCTGTGGAACTCCACGTCCGATGTTGCACACTTTCGACTTCGTCACAACTTCCTGTCGATTAATAATATTTTTTAATTCAATAAATTGCTTCCTATTGTTCAGATACGATTTTATGAGACACAACGCAGATCCTCTAACCCCATAATGTTCAAGCTTTGCAAGTAGAGTATTGTAGTCTACCAAGTCGAAAGCAGAGGAGAGATCAAGAAATAGTCCTGCTACCTTCTTTTTACTATTAAGATCACCAACAACTTCATTTATAAGCAGATCAACCGCATCTACAGTACCGATACACTTTTGGTATCCAAATTGTCTCTTATTTAGTACGTTGTTCTTATTTAAGTGTAACACTAACCTATCTTTAATACGTCTTTCATAGATTTTAGAGAAACATGGCAGTAACGAAATTGGTCTGTAGTTTTTTGGGTCATTTTTTTTTCCTTTTTTATGGATCGGTAGAACTCTAGCTATTTTTAGTTGCTCAGGGAAAATGCAAATTATACATTATACTGAAAATACAGTTATTGAAAAAATTAGACAATGGCTCAGCAAGAAGATCAATATTGTCTTTGACAATTGTAATAGGTATTTCATCATATCCATATGAACGTTTTACCACCATCCTTTTAACTAAGATTTTAATCTCATTTCTATTAGTGGTTCCCATTTCCATGTCAGTAAAAACTCGGTTACAATTATTCATTAAAAATGTCAGGGCTAAATTATTGTCATTATTATCTAAGTCATATGTACTGTAGTCAAATTGTTTTGCAAATATGTCAGCTTTGTCTTGGGCATTGTCAAATATCTCATTATTAATTTTAAGTTTATAAGTGTCCATGTTTCTTTTACTACATTTATTTCTATGTCTGTTAATTATATTCCATAATTGTTTCGATTTATTACCTGCTTTTTCTATTTCATCTTTAACTGCAACTTTTTTTGATGTAATTAATACCTTTTTATAAAGTTTTATGTACTTATTACGATATACGGTTAACGATTCATGACAGTTGCTCTTATTCATTGAGTTTAGAAATCTTTTCATTTTACTCGACTGTCTGACACCCTTTAATAGAATCCAATTAATAGAATGTTTCATGTGTGTATTTACTTTAGTACATATTTTACTAAAATATTGTTTACTAGACGTTGAAAGCATGTTATAAAATTATTAATATTGCAATTCGCTAGGTCACACTCGATTAAACTCTGCCTAAAAGTACATTTATTTTTCTGTGAAAAAACTCTACGTTTCACCGTATAGAATTGTTCGGGTATTTTCTTAAAATTAGTGTTTTCTAGAGCTAGGCTGCAGAATAGACCTGCATGCCCATCTGCAAGCCTGTTGTGATCAATGTCGCTGCTCAAAATATAATCCTCTCGCAGGTTGGTTAGAATGTTATCAATACATGATTCGGAGCTGTTTCGACAAAAAGTATTTGATTTAACAAGATATTTAAAGTTGTAACAGTTAAGTAGCGTTAATAACTCACCTTGATGCTTACTTTCAATTAGAAAACTAACGTTGAAGTCTCCTAAAATGATGTATTTTTTGTTGAAAAAGTGTTCCAATAGTCTTTCTAAATGTATAATAAATTCATTAAAGTTCTTGTCATCAGGAGTTCTATAAATGCAACAAATATTTAAGTTACAATCCATGTCTCTGACTCCACATATCTCGAAACTGTTTAACTTATACATATTCTTACAGATCTTCAACTCTTCTACATTTTTATAATTATGAACTAAAATTAGAGTACCCCCCCCCCCCCCCTAGTTTTATTGACTCTGCAACTATATGACCCTATTTTGTAACCATCAAAGTTGAAAACAGACATACTTTGTTCGTTGAGAAAATGCTCGCATAGGCATATAAAATTAGGATTTTCAGTCTGCTCATTTAAATACATTTTAAATTCATCTTTTTTTTCGATATCCCACATACATTTTGAAAAAAAACATTTAAACATGTTGTTGTTACATTATTGATCACGAAAAAATGTTTCATTTCATTTTAGAGTATGAGTTGGCAACTCTACTTTATAAGAGTCCCTGTGTGCTATGTATTGCTTTATATTTTCCATGCAGTAAACAAGATCACGGAAAATGGTTCGTAGCCCGAAATTGTTTACTTTTCCTAAAAGCCTATGTAACATACTGTAGTTATACGTTAGATTTCTGTTAGTGTCAATTGTATAAGCATATTTGTATGTTTGTGTGTCTTGATACAGAATGTTGTTAAAATTTCGAATTCTTTGATTTATTGCATTTCTGTTTAGTCCATATTGATAAGTAGGTGCACATAATATAATATTCGTTTGTGTAATGTCCTGCAGGCATTCTCTAATGTAATTAATTAATTCTTGATTGCTATTCGATACTTGGAAGTCTTGGTCACCTATCATTATAATACAATAATCTTCTATTGTGAAGTCAGTTAACTTTGATTTCAGTCCTTTCAGTAGCTGTTGAATGCATCCATTTGGAGTCAGGTAATGACAAATGTTGTAGTCATTATTCGTTATATCCTGTGCAGTAGATAGTATCTTGTTCTGTTTATTGTCACTGATCAGACATATTTTCGGTTTGCGTGTAGATGACTGTTGATTTTTCTTACCGTTCTGAGGAATTTTTGCTATATTAGGGATTTTACAGGCGAGATTGTCCATTTCGGTTTAGGAATGCTGAGGATGCTGTCGATACAAATCAGAACAAAAAAACATAAAATCAAATAAAAATGTGTCGCCTTGGTACTTGGAAACACTTGAAGTTGCTTCGCACTATGAGGCACCACAGGTGTTAACATTGTTGTAGTACATTGCTGAGAGTCCATCTGGTTCGTTGTCTTGATTTATCTTTGACGATCACGGTGGTGCATTAGGCGAATAACCGGCTGAGACGTAGGAGGTAGCGAGTTCGATTCCCGCCCAGGAACAAATGTTTGCATGATCTGCAGATATTTGTTCCGGGTCTGGTTGTTTCTCTATATATTATAAGTATGTATTTGCAAAAAAAAATTATATAAGTTTTATATCACTTATCTGGTTCCCACAGTACAAGCTCTGCTTAGTTTGGGGATAAATAGCGCTGTGTGAAATGTCCAGCAATATTTATTTATTTATTAATCTTTATTATCAGGGTTCCACTCTGTAGACAGTTTGTCCCACTGATCACTGAGTATTATAATGGTTTATTAAAAGTATATACAATCTGGTTCCGCAAAATAAATATAATTTAAATTACCTATGGAATTAATGAACTAACTTCAATGTGTATCAAAATGACAAGCTGACACACCGTTGCAAACTTTACCCTGGCACAGAGTGTGTTTTGTGCTGAAGAGTTTTTGCCTCGTCCGTTTATAGGGTCGTTTACCCTACAACGTGCGCTGAACAAAATGGAGTTTCAGAAAAGTTTAAATTGGGATGTTCCATGTTACCACGATGATAACCTGCAAGCGAAGAGTAGGAATTAACTATAGGACGCAGCTAAGCAGATAGGTGTGAACGACAGTCTACGAATTTTCAGGATTAACTGATTAATTTCCAAGGTTAATATTGTATCATAGTTATATAAATAAAATTATATTGTATCCATGAAATATTGAAAATGTTAAAAGGGTCAGTATACAATAACTATTTATCGGTCAACGCATAAGCAGTTCAGCGGGGCAATACAGCCAGTGTCTTGGGGACATTTCCGCCTGGTGTCCCCACACTGGCACTGACATCTGAAGCAATTGAGCTATCTATAGATCGATTGCAACAGTCTTTAGATGATTCAACTGTTTCTTATGTACTTAATAGTCATGTAAATAATAGAATAATATTTCAGTAATTAGAATAGGAATAAGAAAAATTAATTTCAGTAGTTAAATAAAAATAAATAAATATTGCTGGACATTTCAGACAGCGCTATCTAGCCCCAAACTAAGCAGAGCTTGTACTATGGGAACCAGATAACTGATAGAATACTTATATACCTAGTCAGGTCATAAATTCTGCCACATGTTTAATATAAAATAATTGAAACAAGTTTATTCATTATGTAACCATTTATATACCAAAATGAACTTAATAAAACATAGATTCTTATGACACTAAAGTTTATTCAAAATGACCTCCGTGATTTTGAATACAGGCCTTCAATCTGCGCGGCCAGTCGTCTCTCGCAGCACGAACGAGGTCCATGTTAATATCGGCGGCTGCCTTAATCAAGGATGTCTTGAGTGACTCCAAATTGGGATGAGGCTTTGAGCACGCCGTTTCCTACAAGTGTTGCCATATCTTGTAATCTAACCTATTCAAATCTGGACTGGAGGAGGGCCAGTCTTCGTGCTGGATGAAGTCGATTTCACGCGCCGCCAGCCAGTCTTGTGTGCTATTCGCTCTATGAGCTGGCGCCGAATCTTGTTGGAATACCCAGTGCCTGTTATTGAACATGGTATGAGAAACAGGTTCCACAAGGTTCATCAGGACTGTATTTTGATACACAACTGCATTCGTTTTTACACCTTTCTCACAAAAATGTACCTCTGTTAAGCCCCAATAAGAAACTCCCAACCATAGCTCATGGTATGGTTGGGAGTTTCTTATTACGAGGTCATTTTCCATCCTCGCTCATGCGAGGATGGAAAATGACCTCGTTGGACACGCGGATTACGGTTGCTCGCTTCTTCACTACTGTGTGCGTACACCTTATCATTTTGTTTGTTGTAGCTCTCTTCTACGGTAAAAGTTTTTTCATACGAAAAAAGAATTTCCCGATATTTTTTCCCGCGTACCGCTTCAACAAAGCGCGGCATCTCTTCAGTCTCAGGTCCATTAGACGAGCATTCAAACGATGTCCTGTTTTTCTTCGATATGCCCGAAGCCCAAAGTCTTCATTTAACACCCTTTTCACCGTGGTTCTGCTTAACCCCATCTGAAAAGCCAACAGTTTCTGCTTACGTTTGGGATTTCTTTAAATTCGCGCCTTCACAGCTTTTATTACTGCTGGAGTCCTAACAGACCGAGGGCGACCACTTCTTGACCTGTCATCTACACTAGAGTCTTCATTGTATCGTTTGATGGTGCGATAAACGAATCTTTTGGTTATATTCAAATTTTCAGTATGTCAAAAATTTGAATTGGCGCGAAACCGCAACGAGGCAACGCAATAACTGCAACACGCTCTTCTTTAAGCGTCCACTCCATATTTAAAAATGAGTAAAATTCTAAAAAGTATACATTTTTATTTTCATGAACAATTCGAAATTCGAATTCAATAAACTTTTTTGTGGGCAGCATTCTAAAAGAAAAGTTTTTACTGTGTGACAATACTTACGACCTGACTAGGTATACATTTTTTTTGTAAATACATACTTATAATATATAGAGAAACAATCAGACCCGGAACAAATATCTATAGATCGTGCAAACATTTGATCCGCTGTGGGAATCGAACCCGCTACCTCCTGCGTCTCAGCCGGCTATTCGCCCACTGCGCCACGGAGGTCGTCATTTATAGTAAATAATATTAGTATAGTTATGGATATACATTTAAAAAAATGTGTATGTACCTACGTGATAAATAAATAAATAAATAAATATTTTATAAATACCCGTATAGTATTATTAATCGAGATACAGTGTTGACAGACCACCTGACAGATGGGCCAGTGACTTAGAACCAGGAGGAGGAGGCCCAAATCCACCAGCAGTAGCATGAATGCCATAATTAATTATGAATTATATTAACAATTTTTTTAGCAAAGTTACTTTAAGTCTTGATGACCAACATTGGGTATTATCTCTTTTAAGTTGGATAGAGTAAGATACATGTTCTCGCATCTTTAGCAGACTGTTTTGTATAGAATAATGACCAGATGATTTATACGTGGTGAATATTGAGGCAAAACTGCCGTCCTACCAGTAAAGAAAGCATTTTTAAAACCAATAGATAGATAGATAGATAATTCTTTATTGTTACACCGAATTAAAATAACTTAACCTAGAAAACTTAAAGACTAATACACGGTGGTACAATGGGCGGCCTTATCGCTCAAAGCGATCTCTTCCAGGCAACCTTTGGATGGACTGGATTCAAAAGACGTGTGAGGAGGTGGTGTTACAATAAATACCTATTTATGTAGGATAGAAATAAATAAATACCTAAACCTAAAACATACCTATTACTCGTGCGCGATAACTTGGGACCTGCTAGGAATGCGACTCCCCGACCGCTTCCCCTGCACTTCCCCGATGGCGCCCGTATTGTACCGTTCACATCACTATTTTTTACTAGAGTTTTTAGTCTCGTACTGGCCTACGTTATTTAGTTTTCGTTTGTGTTATTGTTTTGTTGTTGTAGTTTTTGTTGTTATAGTTTGTGTCATTGTTTTGTTGTTGTAGTTTTTGTTGTTATAGTTCTTGATAAGTGTTTTTGTTATCATTATGAAGGGTAAACCTTTGCATAGCGGAGAAAGAAACCTCGTGTTAAAAGTGTTAGAGTTTTTTGAAAACGAAAAACGGAACAAACAGTTTTGTTTACCTGTTGACCAGGCAGTAAAACGAACATGACGAAGATAGTGACGAAGATGATATAATGTAAATAATAGATAAAATAAATGTATAAACTTAAACATTGTATTTTTATTTTATTCAAATAGTGTAAAAAAGATTAGATAAAAAGCAGCGTCCTCCCTGAGTTACATAATAAATTAGGTTGAAAAAAACAAAGACGAAGCCGCGGGCGGCTGCTTGTTATGTTCGCTTTTTTGCGGGCGGTACAAACACGCCAATATGACGTCACCGCGCTCAGGTCCCAACTTATCGCGCACGGGTAATACATATACATACATAAATAAATATAAAATATATACTTACATATACTTTTACAATAAATATCGAAAGGAAATACAATGTTTACTCTAAAGAAGCCGCTAAGTATAGTTTGGAGACCTCATTTTTAAAAATAGGTAAAGATTTAGCATGTCTGATGGGAACGGGTATATTCCATAATCGGACAGCTTGTACCGTAAACGAGTTACTAAAGATGTAATAATAATAATAATAAGAATTAATAGTTTTAATTTTGTTCCAAATTATCATCTGTTTCACCTCTATCTTGTAATATTAATCGTGAATTTTATAAGATTTAAACATGCCTCTTACTCGTTGGCTTTGGCTCCGGTAATGCGTTTCTAAAGGTTCAGGCCCGAGTTAAGAAATAAATGCTTAGAATATTGATAATAAAATCAGCTTACTTTAGTCTTATTTAATCTTTGCGCCCCATAACTTACTCAGTATTACTCTGAGTCAGTTCAGCACATCATGACTTAGAAGGGACATGTTTGTACCAGAATATTTTTAATTTGGGAACAATTTAAGATTATGTCGTTTAATTTGCTACCAGAATGTTTTAAAAAGTTAATTCGTTGTTTTTATACAGTCGTCGGATGCTCTGGAAATGCAAGGGGAGGCCTATGTTCAGTAGTAATCTGATTGTATTTTCACAAAAATATTATTTTGTTTAAGAAAAATTGCGATAATCATAATTTCAATACTAGAAATAAAAAGGCTTCTAGACTCTACAAAGTTAGTAAATCGTATATAGGGCAAGGTGTACGCTTTTATAACAAACTTCCAACTGATGTATAAAAATTGACAATTAAAAAAATTTAAAAAAGTGATTAAACAAAATCTTTATCAAAAAGCCCACTATAACATATCGGATTATTTAGATGATAGAGAAGCTTGGGATTGAAATTGTTCCAACTCATTAAAAAATGTTACAATTTAGACGTATTTATTGTTATGTATTAATATGTTATTACTGCCCGACGAGATAAAAACTAGTTCGGAGGGCAAGGTCTTATCGAGCTTGTCATACATGTAACTAATCTGATAAATACAGAAATTTAACATATAAATTTTAAAATACAAGTATAACTATTTAAGTATGTTCTGTTTAATAAATTATTCTTATTCTTAAATCCTACTTCCTACTACTAATATTATATACGCGAAAGTTTGTATGTAGGGATGTATGGATGTTTGTTACTCTTTCACGCCGGAACGGCTGAACCGATTGCGATGAAATTTGGTATGTAGGTAGATCATAACCTGGATTAACACATAGGCTACTTTTTATTGGCAAACCACGCGTGCGACGCCGCTGGCAACAGCTAGTTATGCGTAAATCTATACTCGCTCGAGTTGATTGCAAATGTATATTTTCTGTGAGAATAAAAGCTTTTTTATACTACTTTACTTTATTCTATAAGAATCATTAAAAACCACCAGCCTCGTTTCTTGCCTTTCTTTCCTGGCTTGGTGGCGAAGGAAGAGGCAGTAAAATTGACGTTTCGAAGTGATCCTTGTGATTTAAATGAATAAAAAGATTTTGATTTTGAGTGGACGTACTGTGGCTGATATGATGATGATGAGTAGAATTCATCATCATCATCATATCAGCCGTAGGACGTCCACTGCTGGACAAAGGCCTCACTCATTGATCTCCAGGAACTGCGGTTGGAAGCGGCCTGCATCCAACGCCGACCTGCGGTTCTTACCAAGTCGTCTGCCCATCTTGTAGGTGGACGTCCTACGCTGCGCCTGCCGGTCCGTGGCTTCCGAAATTTCGGCCCCATCGGCCATCTGCTCTGCTCTATATGGCCTGCCCATTGCCACTTCAACGTGCTAATCCGTCGGGCTATGTCTGTGACTTGAGTTCTCCTACGTATCTCCTTATTTCTGATTCGATCCCGTAGAGAAACCCCGAGCATAGCCCTTTCCATAGCTCATTTAGAGTAGAATTGAATGATTAGAATAGAATATTTCTTTATTGTACACCAGGAATACTTAAAAAAAACTAATTTATGTAAGCACACACGGCTACACATTAAGTATTTCCAGTATAAGCTGATCTCTCATTCTACGAAAAGCCTACACAATGCGAGTTCAGCTTATACTGGATACGTATAGCTTGATGTGTCGCCGTGTGTACAATGGCGGAGTAGTGTACTCATCAAAATCAAAATCTTTTTATACGTATAAATGATAAATAAATAAATAAATATTGCTGGACTACAACTAAGCACTAACAAACTAACTAACTAAGCAGAGCTTGTATTATGGGAACCAGATAACTGATAGAATACTTATATACATTTTTTTTTGTAAATACATACTTACAATATATAGGGAAACAACTAAACCCGGAACAAATATTTGTAGATCATGCATCGAACCCGCTACCTCCTGCGTCTCAGCCGGCTATTAGCCCACTGCACCACGGAAGTAGTCAATTAATTAAATTATTTTAAAGTCTAATCTGCCCACTGATTTATAATTACAGGACTGCAGTATATTGACTGTACAAAGGTAGCATAATCATTAGTCATTTAATTGCATATTTTTATACGTTTTATAGGTAAACAGTTATTATGTACCGACCGGATAGTCTTTTCCTTGTACCGCCCAATTTGTATTGTTTGTTGTAATATTGTAGGTATGTTTTTTCTCTGAGATTTTTTTTTGTATTAGAATCGATCATCGAATTGGCTAGTAGATTAGTCAAAAATATAATCAAATGCTCATTAATTGTATGGTGCTATGTATGTATTTTTTAGCTCGTTTCAAAGTTTGAACTCTAAAGATATGTCTAACCGAAAAGACTAGAACGCCACTGTTTATGAAAATAACTATTTTGACAGTGTTTTCTATGAATCGCTTACTATCAGGTGATATTGTGGTCAAACGAAGATCTATACAGTTTAAAAAGAAATAAGAAAAAGATTGTTTGTTCCAAAATATACTAGAATAAAAAAACGGCCAAGTGCGAGTCGGACTCGCGCACGAACGGTTCCGTACCATTATCTATAAAAAGGTAAATTGCGGTTTACGATTTATGACGTTTTAAAAAAACTACTTACTAGATCTCGTTCAAACCAATTTTCGGTGGAATTTTGCATGGTAATGTACATCATTTTTTTTAGTTTTATCATTCTCTTATTTTAGAAGTTACAGAGAACCACATTTTACCACTTCGGAAGTGTATCTCGCGCAAACTATTCGGTTTAGAAAAAAATTATGTTAGAAATCTCAATATCATTTTTGAAGACCATAGATAGATAGAGACCCCACACGTATGAGTTTGACGAAAAAAAAATAAGTTTCAGTTCTAAGAATGGGGAACCCCCAAAATTTATTGTTTTTTTCTATTTTTGTGTGAAAATCTTAATGCGGTTCACAGAATACATCTACTTACCAAGTTTCAATAGTATAATTCTTATAGTTTCGGAAAAAAGTGGCTGTGACATACGGACGGACAGACAGACAGACATGACGAATTCATAAGGGTTCCGTTTTTTTCCATTTGGCTACGAAACCCTAAAAACCGTTTATTTTTATGTGCATTCCAAAAGAAAACGAGGTGCTACTTGAAAAACGATGCCTAATCGTATTTTGTGTCTAAATATGTTCAAGAGAGTTGTCAAATCATACAAATACGTCAAATTTAAACATGTTTAGTCACTAAATACTTTTAGGGATCATTGTGCAAGACGGGGCTAGATGTCTCATCTCAACTGAAACCTTTGTTTAATACAAGTAACTTTATAACAAAAATACAACTGCATTAACCAAACTACTCAACTGATTATGATAACATTTCAGTGAGAACAATGAAATTATATATCCTTTAAAAAAATCCAACACGGTTATAAACGACGGAGTTACGTAAACCGGTTGATGTTGCCTGCCTGGTCGCTCAGGTTCCTTTTACAAATATATACTTTAAAGTTTATATTAAGTTGCTTATAAAGATAAAGATAAATTTATTTGCTTGAACATAATGTTTAAAGGTCTTTCATAAATACAATAGAACTTCTGAAATTTAAAGTTATTATTTTAATGTACAATCATCTTAAAATACATGTATAAGAATAATTAATAAATTAAATTAATTTTAAATCTATAATATAAAAATGAATCGCAAAATGTGTTGGTAAGCGCATAACTCAACAACGCCTATACCAATTTGGCCAATTCTTTTTTTGTTGTACTTCTTATTGTCAGGAGAATGTTCTTATGAAAGAAAAAATTAAGAAAATTGTGCGCAAAATTAGAAAATTTAAGAATACATAACCACCATATAAAATTATTTATAATCTAACCTTAGCGCTTTTATAACGTAACCTTATGACGTTTGACATAGAATTGACAGAATGCGTGCTGCAAATATCGTCAAAGAGGATGTAAAAAAAAAATGAATATAGTTTGAAACAGATGCGTCGGTAGGAGTTATCCCGAGATATATTGTCTATACTTAGTCTGACCATAAATACTGTTACAATTAAAAATAAACAAAAAATTACGTTTGAATTTGGAATCTGTCATTTTTATATGATTGTTCATTGTGTTTTCTCAATTTAGCGCCAATACATTGTACAAAATTTTGCGATATTTAAATGGAGTGGGGTGATAAAGAGAACAGAATCGCTGTGATTGCATTACACAAAGTAGGTATGGAGCCAAATGCAATTTTTAAAACTTTCCATACGCTGGGTATTGGTAAAGTGTTTGTGTACCGGGCTATTAATAGGTACAATGAGACCTCCTCTGTTTGTGACATAAAAAGATCTGGCCGTCCACGTAGTGTTCGTACGAAAAAGGTGGTCAAAGCAGTAAGGGAAATAATTCGAAGTAATCCTGTCCGAAAGCAAAAGATGACTTAGGACTTTCAGCCTATAAGAGACGTACTGGTCATTTCATAACTGATAATTTAAAAAGAATAGGGTGGTAAAATAGAAAAACCTACTGAAGCGGTACGCAAAGGGAGGTCACATAAAAGTTTTGTTTACGGATAAGATTTTTTTTACAATTAAGCAACATTTTAATAAACAAAATGACCGTATCTATGCTCACAGCTCTAATGAAGCTTCCCAATTAGTCAACAGAGTGCAACGTGGGCATTATCCGACTTCAGTGATGGTTTGGTGGGGTATTAGCTATGATGGAGTGACTGAGCCATACTTTTGTGAAAAAGGTATCAAAACTTCGGCACAAGTGTATCAAGATACCATTCTTGAGAAGGTCGTGAAGCCTCTTAACAACACCATGTTTAGTAACCAAGATGGTCCTTCCAGCAAGACTCGGCGCCGGGTCATACAGCTCGGTCTACGCAGTCTTGGTTGGAAACGAACGTTTCAGACTTCATCAGAGCTGAAGACTGGCCGACGTCTAGTCCCGATCTTAATCTGCTGGATTATGATTTATGGTCACTTTTAGAGAGTACGGCTTGCTCTAAACGCCATGATAATTTGGAGTCCCTAAAACTATCCATACGATTGGCAGTGAAGAATTTAACCATGGAAAAAGTACGTGCTTCTATTGATAACTGGCCTCAACGTTTAAAGGACTGTATTGCAGCCAATTAGACCACTTCGTATAAGCTTTTTATATTTTAAAATGTTTTATATTTATGTATTAATCTAACACACTATAAAAGTAATAAATGTTATTTGCCAGAAAAATATTTTTTTTTCTTTGTTACAGTATTTATGGCACGACTAGGTATATATAAAAATTAATTGCTGTTCGTTGGTCTCGCTAAAACTCGAGAACGGGTGGAGCGATTTGGCTAATTTTGGTATTGAATTATTTGTGGAAGTCATTCATTTTCTCATACATAATGATGGCCGGGGACAACACAATTGACAATTCTACCAGGGTGACTTATATTGACAGCCCGCGTTATACCTATGCATGTCAAGCCGATACGAAGTTCGGCGGGTCCACTAGTACATATATAAAAATTAGTTGCTGACAGCCTTAAATTATATTATGTCCTCTAGAAATCCCTGAATATTATAATAACATTTTATTACAAATAATTGCTTAAATTTAGATTTAAACAGATGATCACTGAGCATTTTATATGCATTTGGTCTAATATTGTAGATACGTATCGCCATACAGACTACACTTTTATATAATAATGCTGTTTTATAGCTAGGTGTAAATAGCCTGTAGTATATAGTAAAAACAATCAAACATTTACAACATTTTCTTACCTCGAAGAACGAAATATTCAATTTATCCACCCGCTTTACCGACAACGCTTCATAAGAAACCAACGTCTAAATTTCTCCCAAATATTTAAAGGTTCACTCATTCACTCAAACATAAAACATTCATTCAAATAAACCACTCATAAGCCACTTTCATCCATCATTCTCCAGCGAACCCCAGCCGAAAAAAGTACCTACAGGTATGGACCGTTTTTGTCATAAAAATAACATACAAGGATGCCATAATACTTCCTCATATTCCTGAGAGGTACTCAGGCTAGTGATGTGCTATTCCTATGAGATTTAATATACGGAATCGTATCATATGTTTTATATCCTTATTCCGTATGTTGAACTCCTATAATCCTCCGTACCATCTGAATTGAATACCTACTTAATTTTATTAATACGTGGACGAAGTTTTTTATGGACAAAACTTTCGTTACTTATTTTAATGAATATTATAGATACGATGGTATTTCTCACAATCCGTTTATTTTATTCGTGAACCTTCATCAGGGTGCGTGCGATCCGCTTCGCAGTCCGCACTGCATCTCGGCTCGCACTGTAGTGGTCATTGTCTGTAGTTACACAGATAAATCGGTACGTGTTAAATCCTGTATTTGCATTAATGATGTATGAAGCTTTTTTTCTGACTGTGTCTGTATATTTCTTTGACTAGATACCATTTTTAAGTTTTTATGTCGGAAAACTAATCTTTGCAAGATTACTTAGCTAGATTTGGTGCAAATTCATGCAACCTGTACTAAAATCGAAACTTTCTGAAAAATACTTTACTTTATTGAGTATATACTATACTTTAATATTTTGACGACCTCTGTGGTGCAGTGGGCGAATTGCCGGCTGAGACGCAGGAGGTAGCGGGTTCGATTCCCGCCGCGGAACAAATGTTTGCATGATCTACAGATATTTATTCCGGGTCTGGTTGTTTCTCTATATATTTAAAGTATGTATTTACAAAAAAAATGTATATAAGTATTCTATCAGTTATCTGGTTCCCATAATATAAGCTCTGCTTAGTTTGGGGCTAGATAGCGCTGTGTGAAATGTCCAGTAATATTATTATTATTGTTTATTTATGATTTTCATCAACTCGGCTCAGAAAAACCGGGGAATAACAGAGGTGCTCGGGCCTAAAACAAGTACCCCTCAGTGGTTGGGGTGGTATCATTTTGAACCGTTGTACATGGTAGTAAAGGTGACAATTCGGTGGATAGGGCAGTCTGCAATAACTTTCTTACAATCCTGCAAGTATTCAAAACTACTGCCTTCTGCAATAAGGCAAAGGTATGTTTTGGGAGGTCCAAAAGTGAGAGGGACTGAAACCGTTGATTTGGGATGACGCATGTAGAGGATAAAACTATTGGGACTATTGATACTTTTTGCAGTCGCCACATTCGAGTGATTTCATCTTTTAAATCTATGTAGGTACTTAGAAAGCTTCTCCGCGATTATGGACTGCATGTTATGGGTATTTGGGATGGCTATATCAATAATAAGTGCGGTTTTGTTAGTTTTATCTATAAGGGTTAAATCTGGTCTATTGTAGTGTGTAGTTTTGTCTGTTAATATCGCTCTGTCGAAGTATAGTTTATGGTAGGCATTTTCGAGTTCAACTTCGGGCGTATATTTGTAGTATGGTATTGGTCTAACAGATGCATCTATGTGATCGTACTTAGCAGCTAATCGTTGGTGTATTATGTTGGCTACCTGGTCATGCCTGAATTTGTAGTCCGTTTGGACTATTATAGTACTATTTAGCTTTTATCAGGGTTAGTGTGATTGGTTCCGCGCTGCTTTTGGACCAAAGCATAGCAACTATTGACAGTCGTAACGTAGCTGCGTCGAGCAATATTTAAGTACTTGACCTTCACTCAAATAACTCTTCGTTCATCTCGTTCAAATATTTTTTTGATCGTCGTGACGGAACTTACAAAATATAGATATTTTTTTTAATAATAAAAGTAAAAACAGGAAAAAAAACAATCAAATGAGTTATCTAATTTCCCAAAGACTTATTTATTTAATACTTTCACACAAAACAGAATAGTGTGAGGAGGGCTTAATGCAACTAGCATCAAACAAACAAGCAAGCATTTCAACCAAATAAACATTATTTTTTTTATGTATTCGTATCCGGACAAGATAAACACATCACTAGAGCACACTACATTCATCTTATTTTCGTGGAGGCATTGTTACGGTTTGGGCTAGCTTATGAATAAATACTCGTATGTTTTGTACATTGATTCAGGTTTCGGGACTGTGGGACAATGATGCGGGCTCTCGGAATACAGGTTGGATAGAAAAAGTAAGTTGAAAAGAGATATGAGGTAATGATTTTTACAGTTGTGTTTCTCTACGCTAAAATGTCATTTCACTCTATTCTTCAATAGAAAGAAACATTTCAGGGTAGACAGTAGAAATATGTATGTGTACAGTCAGTCTCACTATTCTCTACGCTAAAATGTCATTTCACTCTATTCTTCAATAGAAAGAAACATTTCAGGGTAGACAGTAGAAATATGTGTACAGTCAGTCTTGCTATTCTCTACGCTAAAATGTCATTTCACTCTATTCTTCAATAGAAAGAAACATTTCAGGGTAGACAGTAGAAATATGTGTACAGTCAGTCTTGCTATTCTCTACGCTAAAATGTCATTTCACTCTATTCTTCAATAGAAAGAAACATTTCAGGGTAGACAGTAGAAATATGTGTACAGTCAGTCTTGATATTCTCTACGCTAAAATGTCATTTCACTCTATTCTTCAATAGAAAGAAACATTTCAGGGTAGACAGTAGAAATATGTGTACAGTCAGTCTTGCTATTCTCTACGCTAAAATGTCATTTCACTCTATTCTTCAATAGAAAGAAACATTTCAGGGTAGACAGTAGAAATATGTGTACAGTCAGTCTTGCTATTCTCTACGCTAAAATGTCATTTCACTCTATTCTTCAATAGAAAGAAACATTTCAGGGTAGACAGTAGAAATATGTGTACAAACAGTCTTGCTATTCTCTACGCTAAAATTTCATTTCACTCTATTCTTCAATAGAAAGAAACATTTCAGGGTAGACAGTAGAAATATGTGTACAGTCAGTCTTGCTATTCTCTACGCTAAAATGTCATTTCACTCTATTCTTCAATAGAAAGAAACATTTCAGGGTAGACAGTAGAAATATGTGTACAGTCAGTCTTGCTATTCTCTACGCTAAAATGTCATTTCACTCTATTCTTCAATAGAAAGAAACATTTCAGGGTAGACAGTAGAAATATGTGTACAGTCAGTCTTGCTATTCTCTACGCTAAAATGTCATTTCACTCTATTCTTCAATAGAAAGAAACATTTCAGGGTAGACAGTAGAAATATGTGTACAGTCAGTCTTGCTATTCTCTACGCTAAAATGTCATTTCACTCTATTCTTCAATAGAAAGACACATTTCAGCGTTGACAGTAGAAACATTAGTACGTCCGTGTTTCTACTCTTTACGCTAAAATGAGATTTCATTCCATTCCTTAATTGAAAGAAATATTTCACATATAGTAGAAACATTTAGGTTCAATTCCCGCCGCGGAACAAATGTTTGCATGATCTACAGATATTTGTTCCGGGTCTGGTTGCTTTTCTATGTATTAGAAGTATGTATTTACAAAAAAGTATATACGTATTCTATTATAATAATAACAATAATAAATAATAAATATTGCTGGACGTTTCACACAGCGCTATCTAGCCCCAAACAAAGCAGAGCCTGTACTATGGGAACCAGATAACTGATAGAATACTTATATACTTTTTTTTTGTATATACATACTTATAATATATAGAAAAACATCCAGACCCGGAACAAATATCTGTAAATCATGCAAACATTTGTTCCGCGGCGGGAATCGAACCCGCTACCTCCTGCGTCTCAGTCGGCTATTCACCCACTGCGCCACGGAGGTCATCGTTTAGTATCTGTTATCGTATTAGTTATCTGGTTCCCATAGTACAAGCTCTGCTTAGTTTGGGGCTAGATAGCGCTGTGTGAAATGTCCAGCTATATTTAATTATTTATTTATTTGTACGGCCGTGTTTTTACTCTCTAGCTAAAATGTAATATCACTCTATTCTCCCCTAAAAATAAATATTTCAGCGAAGATAGTAGAAAGATTTGTGACAGTATAAATCTTTCTACTGTATTCGCTGAACTCTCTATGCTAAAATGTAATTTCACTCCATCCATTTCATAAGGGACGATCATGAGGTTGTATTGTTTGCAGATGACACGTCACTTTTATTTAAATTAAAGCGACGGACGACAAACAGTTTTTGACGATGTAAACAATGCAATCTCTAAGGTCATAAAATGGTTCAATGTAAACAATCTACTTCTAAATGAAAATAAAACAAAGTGATTAGATTTATACTACCTAATGTTCCACAAGTTAAAGCAGATATAAAAATCAAAGACGAGGAGTTGGCTCTTGTTGACACTACCGTATTCTTAGGTATAACCCTAGATAATAAGCTTCAATCGGGCCCTCACATTGATAAGTTGTCGAAGAGAATTAGATCTGCGGCATACGCAGTCAAAAAGATCCGTCTTTTTACAGACGTAGACACAGCTAGACTAGTTTACTCCAGCTACTTCCACAGCATTATGTCATACGGCATACTGCTGTGGGGGAGTGCTGCAGTTATAAACATCGTTTGTGTGCTGCAGAAGAGGGCTGTTCGTGCAATTAATAATATGGGCCCCAGAGAATTATTACGCAATAAGTTTAAAGAAATAAATATTATGACATTCCCTTGTCAATACATCTATGACAATTTTATGTATGTGCACAAAAATATTAATTTGTTTTAGAAAAATAGCGATGATCATAATTTTAATACTAGAAATAAAGATAAACTCGCTGGTACCCCTTGTAGACTCCATAAAGTTAGTAAATCGTTTAAATGACAAGGTGTTCGCTTTTATTACAAACTTCCAAGTGATGTACAAAAATTGACAACTAACAAATTTAAAAAGGCAATTAAACAAAATCTTTATAAAAAAGCCTACTAGCATAAAATATCGGATTATTTAGATGATAGAAAAGCTTGGGATTGAAATTGCTCCAACTCGTTCAAAATGTTACAATTTGGACGTAATTTATTACCTGTATTGTTATATATTCTAAAAGGATCATTAAAAAAACCAACCAGCCTTGTTTTCTTGCCTTTCTTTCCTGGCTTGGTCGCAAAGGAACAGGCAGTAAAATTGACGTTTCAAAGTGATCCTTGTGATTTTAATGAATAAAAGACTTTGACTTTTGACTTTGAATCATTCCATATAAAGAAACATATCAGCGTAGACAATAGAAACATTTGTACGGCCGTGTCTCTACGCTAAAATGTAATTACACTCTATTATCCCTAAACATAAATACTTCAGCGAAGATAGTAGAAAGATTTCTGAACTGAACTCTTTAAGCTAAAATGTAATTTCACTCCATCATTACATACAGAGAAACATTTCAGCGTAGACAATAGAAACATTTGAAGTACGGCCGTGTCTCTACGCTAAAATGTCATTTCACTCTATTCTTCGATAGAAAGAAACATTCAGCGAACATATTAGAAAGGTTTCTACTGACGTGTTTTTACTCACTATGCTAAAATGTATTTTCGGTCCATTCTTCCATAGACTGAAACATTTCTATGTCGGTTCAGTAATAGAAGGTAACAGTATTTTTGACAGGACTGTTAGCTCTTTGAATCTTCATGACGTTATTTTTGGAGCTTTTACTTAATACAGAATTTACAATACAATACACGTAGTTATGGTATTTCTCAGGAAGTCTACAAAAATGTAAGTAATATTCTATACATTGCAGCCCATCGCGGCAATTTTGGTTACTTAAATACTGAATACACAGTCTTTGGGTGTTTGAGGCCATTTCCTCATGATGTAACCCTTTTATTTTAAGCACGTATATAAATTATGCAGTTGAAATAACAAGTTATGCGAATAAAATACTCAGAAAAAACAGATTTCAAGGCAAATTTCTGAAATCCATAGAACTAGATTATTCAAAACGCTCATAATACGAATTTAAGAGGCATTATTATAAATACTACTCGTTACACACTAGAAGGCGCTACAACTGTATACGAGTAAATTGGTCTAAATCTTACTTATTTTATTAATTATTGTTCCTGTAATTACTGGCACATAGGCATAACAGCTAAGTCCTATAGTATGGCAACGTATCCACATAGAGATCAAGACAACATAATACCTTGTTTGGAATTCTATGTGGATATCCATGGGCTGCAGTAGCCACTTAACATCTGGTGGACTGCATGCTCGTTTACCATATGTTGTATAAAAAAAAATTACTAACTAGCTTCTGCCAGCGGTATCGCACGCACTGTTTGTCAACAAAAAGTAGCCTATGTGTTAATCCAGTTTATATTCTACGTTCATACCAAATTTCATCGAAATCGGTTTAGCCGTTACGACGTGATTGAGTAACAAACAAACATCCAAACTTTCATATTTATAATATCAGTGTGTAGTGTGTTGCGTATATTATTTCTTTTTGATTTTGACTAGCCCACTGTTAGATAAATGCCTCCCTCTCATCCCTCCACATAAATTGGTTGTACGAAATCTACCGTCAATGCAAAAATATATAGCATAACAGTGGTTTGAGTACTGTGTTGTCTTGGTTGTGTGAGTTAGTACTGTCTTGCGTAACGTGTATAATGTATACGTTTAATATCGACGAATGTGAGTACCGAGACAAACCTTGCACGGTTTTTAGGGTATAATATTAAGGATGAATGTACGTAAATTCTAGTAAATAAATTAAAAAAGAAGAAGGCTTATTCTTACACCGTAATCTAGTCCTATTCAAGTTTTGATTGAATTTGAATGTATGATTGCCGTCGTTACACTTAAAAAAGTTATGTTCTATCGATTGCAATCCGACTGAAAGTTGTATGAAGTAAAAAATCGAGAATTTGTGTAAAAATTCCAACTGTGTGAATCTGACTCCTAACAAAGTGTTTTGATTTAGTGATGTCAGAGTACTGTAGGAGCCTTCTAACGATCTAGTCCTGGGGTAATATGAGTGAATGTGTAAAATGATAAACTTCAAAAGGAATCCACAGAAATGTAGGAAGGTGGAAACTCCCAGGGGTATAATGTTTATTCTTGCAAGATGTCGGTCAAGTGCTCTATATAGGTCAGCGGTTGAGAGATTGTTTTCATAATTTTTATGAGTAAATTATTATGTGCTTTTGAAATTAAAATAAAATGTATATTTATATAAATAAAAAAAAGGGTATACTGCTTCTTGTTCCCTTCTATTATCAATATCATACCAGCCAAAGGACGTCCACTGCTGGACGTACCTAAGCCTTCAGAGCGAAAATCTTGTCCTGTGCCCAACGACTACCATTTCATTTATTCATTGTGAAAATGGGTACAATTACATCATCATTATCATCATCAGCCGGAAGATGTCCACTGCTGAACATAGGCCTCCCCCTTAGATCGCCACAACGAGCGGTTGGTAGCCGTTTGCGCCCAACGGCGCCCCGCGATTCTTACTAGATCGTCGGTCTACCTTGTGGGGGGCCGGTCTACGCTGCGTCTTCCAGTTCATGGTCTCCACTCGAGAACCTTTCTTCCCCAACGGTTATCGGTTATACGAGCGATGTGGCCTGCCCATTGCCACTTCAACTTGCTAATTTTGAGAGCTATGTCGGCAACTTTAGTTCTTCTGCGGATTTCCTCATTGCGGATTTTGTCACGCAAAGAAACCCCGAGCATAGCCCTCTCCATAGCTCCATGTACAATTACATAGCAGCAGATAATAAAATACACTACAAATTCAGATCCTCCATAACCCGCTAGCAAGCATGCAATATGGAATAATATAAATTATAAACATATACTCATACTCATTTATTCAAACTGTAGGGACACAATGGAACGCTGACACTGCAGAATTCAGTAATAAAGTCAGTAGGTTGTTGATGGAAAAGTCCTTTTATACCCTTGACGAAGCTTGTGCTGATGACTTTAGTACTATGTAATTATGACTGTATTAATGAACTCATAATTATTTTGTTATGACATGTGTTTCTGATTGTACTTATGTACTTGCTAACTTGTCCTTAAATGTTATAATATGAATTGTTATATGCATGATTATATTCTGTGAAATTGTGACCTTTCCAAGTGTACAAACAATGTATCTTTATGGAATAAAAATATTTTGATTTGATTTGAACACTTGGTTACTTCAATAATAGTAGGTACTTACTTAAATACATGTCTTTATCTAAGTAGCTCATTGCACCATCATTTTGGAGGGGCCAGAAACAGACAAGCATTTCATATTCATTTACAATTAAGCATATAAATACTGATTAATAAGTATGTAGGTACTTAAGGTTATAGCAGCTGTAGAGGGGCATTTTCAAAGAATTGGCTATAACAGGTACCTGTTTCGAATTCTAAATTGCTGCGTATGTCAGTAAGTAACATTAATTATAAACATTGAATTTCATAAGTCATTAATTATATTTTATGGAATGTCAAGATTTACATTTTATAATGTCAAATCAGAAGTGATAAGAATAAAAGAATCCCCGGGAGACGATCGGCTACCAAACCCTACGACGACCACTGGCCCTGGTAACACACAACATCCGCACTTTGAGGACAGACGAAAAGATTGTTGAGCTGGAAGAAGAAATTAGTAGATTACACTGGGACATTTTGGGGTTATCAGAAGTCCGTAGAGAGGGCGAGGACACGATATCCCTTAAGTCTGGTAACCTACTATACTACCGAAAGGGCGACCAACAGTCCCAAGGTGGTGTTGGGTTTCTCGTTCACAAATCACTCATCAACAACATTATCACCATCGACAGTGTGTCGAGCAGGGTCGCGTACCTGACACTCAGAATATCTAAGCGATATTCGCTGAAGGTCGTTTAGGTATATGCGCCGACCTCTTCACAACCAGATGAAGAAGTAGAGTCCACCCACAAGATGGGCAGACGACTTGGTAAGAACCGCAGGTCGGCGTTGGATGCAGGCCGCTTCCAACCGCAGTTACTGGAGATCAATGAGGGAGGCCTTTGTCCAGCAGTAGACGTCCTACGGCTGATATGATGATGATGATGATGAATGTCAAATCGTTGTTGCTGTAAAAGGGCATTACCATCTTACCTAAATAAGAATAAGAAAAAAATGTATATACCTAATCCTAATATCACAGAAACAACAATTTAAAAAAATATAAATAAATAATACATACAGTCACATAACACCTCCTAATTGATCACAAAAATCTTGATTATGAATGAATGAATGAATGAAAACACTTTATTGTACAAAGTATAAACAAAAAAAATGCAAACAAAATAGAAAATATAAGGCAAATAGTACAATGGGCGGTCTTATCGCTTAGAAGCGATCTCTTCCAGACAACCTTTATGGTACTACTATTAGCTAAAATAGGCAGTAAATATAATGTAATTGTTACTAAATCATACATGACGTTGCATTGAGGGACAAAAAAGTTGTGTTCCTTACTTTGTTCCTTATTAGTTTAGACATTTCTCACTATGGGAACGTAACACAAACTTTTTCTAAGTGCTTGTATCTGGCCAGCCAATTAAAGACAGTAATAGCTGTGTTCTGAATTTAATAAAAGAAAAAACACTACATTCTGTTTTTTCTTTGCTTTGCCGCGTACTTTCATGAAACGTCGATATTACTTTTAAAATTTCACTTTTTGTATTAAAATTAATTAGTTTTAAAGTTTTAAACGTATAATTATAGGAAAAAACAAGAGTTGCGATTTCTCCACTACAAAGGTTATTTTGAACTTTCATAACAATGGTTATACAGAAAAATCGAAAACCATTTGAACTGTTCTAAGGACATAGTTATGAATGCTATAAAACATTTCAAGAAGTTAAATACGACCGAAAACGTATCTAGAAAACCGAGACCTGGGAAAACTACTCCATGGGAAGACTCTAGGATGGCATTGTTGACAAAAAAAAACCGTTCAAAGGATCAGAACTGATACGTTATGAATTATTTGGTGCAGGAGGGTCGATGGGTGTGTCTGCAAGAACAATTAAACGGAGACTATGTAAGGCAAACTTGACCCGGAAAAGTGTCTCGGTCTCGGCCACTTTTGAAAAAGCAAAATGTTATGGCAAGGTTAGCGTTTGCTAAAAAATATGAACACTGGACTGAACGAGAGTGGAAAAATATGCTTTCTCCGCATGAAATAAGAGTTAATATGATTAATTCTGACGGAAAACAATATTTTAGACGCCCCCGAACAAAAAAATGCATCCAAAGTACATCAAGAAAGTAGTCAAACATGGAGGCGGAAATATCAAAGTGTGGGGCTATTTTTCAGGACTTGGTGTCAGACCTGTCAGAAAGATAGAAGACAATATGGATAAATACCAGTCCAAGAATATTTTAGAAGAAGCCATGTTGCCCTATGTCGAGCAAAATTTACGGGTCATTTGGACTTTCCAACAGGATAATGATACGAAACACACTGCAAAAGTAGTAAACGACTCCTTAAGGAATCAGTCTCTGACCGTTTTGTATTGGCCTCCGTACAGTCTGGATATAATCCAATCGAATATTTGTGGTACCAGGTGAAGAAGACAGTGGCGACAAAGCGTATATCAAATGCCAATCAACTTTACACAGCTTTTACAGAAGCATGGGAGCAAATTCCGCTACAAGCTTGTACAAAATTGATCGCTTCCATGCCCAAGAGATGTCGTGCTGGTATTGCTGCAAAAGGGCATGCGACCAAATATTGATTGATACCGGAATGTTTTATAAAAATGTGTTAGGAATTTTATATAATAAAGATAATTTCAATAATAGCTCTAATTTTTTATTTCTTCTAAGCAAATGGAGTGTCTTTAATTTTATGACCAGATCTTTCTTAAGTTTACACTGCTTACAAATAAGAAAATAAAAGATAGGAACAGGCAAGTTTAGTTGTAAATATTTTGTTTTAACATTACACAATATCATCACAAATATTTCTTTATTGTGTATCAAGTTCCAATAGCAGTCTGATAAAAAATGTACTGAGGAATCATCATCATTATCAGCCGTAGGACGTCCACTGCTGGACAAAGGCCTCCCTCATTGATCTCCAGGAACTGCGGTTGGAAGCGGCCTGCATCCATCGCTAACCTGCGGTTCTTACCAAGTCGTCTTCCCATCTTGTAGGTGGACGTCCTACGCTGTGCTTGCCAGTCCGTGGCCTCCACTCGAGAACCTTCCGGCCCCATCGGCCATCTGTTCTGCGTGCTATATGGCCTGCCCATTGCCACTTCAACGTGCTAATCCGTCGGGCTATGTCGGTGACTTGAGTTCTCCTACGTATCTCCTCATTTCTGTTTTGATCCCGTAGAGAAACCCCGAGCATAGCCCTCTCCATAGCTCGTTGGGCGAATCTGAGCTTATTCATAAGGCCAATAGTGAAGGACCACGTCTCGGTTCTATATGTCATCACTGGTAACACACACTGATTGAAGACTTTCGTCTTAAAGCACTGAGGTATGTTGGACGAAAAGAGGTTGCGAAGTTTCCCAAACGCTGCCCATCCGTGTTGGATTCGACGATTGACCTCTTTCTCGAAGTTGGACCTACCTAATTGGACTGTTTGTCCTAGGTATACATACGCGTCGACAACTTCAAGAGCCGAGTTCTCAACCATAACTGGGGCAGGCACGACATGGACATTCGACATAATTTTCGTCTTGTCCATGTTCATTTTAAGTCCTACCCGTTGGGAGACTCGATTGAGGCATTCGAGCATCGTGCTGAGCTTTTCCATCGACTTTGCCGTGACCACAATATCGTCGGCAAACTAAAGGTGAGTGATGTATTCGCCGTTAATATTAATGCCCAGTCCTTTCTATTCCAGAAGCTTAAAGGCATCTTCCAATGCGGTCGTAAACCGTTTCGGAGAGATGACATCTCCCTGTCTTACGCCTCTTTTTTAGGGAATCGCCTTCAAGCTTTGTTCGTGTACTCGGACTGACATAGTGGCGTTTATATGCAAACTCTTCAATACTTCGATGTACCGATAGTCAAAACGGCATCGTTGGAGACACTCAAGCACTGCCCATGTTTCGATCGAATCGAAGGCTTTCTCATAGTCCACAAACGAGAGACATAGCGGCAAGTTATGCAGAGGAATAGCTTTGCTATTTTAGTATGCTTCCAGTGTCTGTAATTTAATTAACACCACTATATAATAATAATAATACAGCATTTTATTCGGATACAGTTATACAATTTTTCTTACACTACTGCACTTTTATATAAATATTTTATACAATTTAAATTATTCGCATATTTGGTGCTTCTTAACTTTCTGTAAGTCCGTTTGTCAATTGGCAAAGGCCTCCTTCAACGTACTCCACTCAGATCTCTCTTTGGCTACTCTACTCCATGTTATGCCTGCAACCTGCCTGATATCATCGTCCCATCTTTTTTGTTGTCTTCCTTTTTTCCTTTTACATTCCCTTGTGTAACTATTTTGCTCCATTTGTCTTTTCCTCCGATCATATGATTAGAGGAAATAACCTACTGTTACGAGCTGAGGGTTCGGGATGAAATAATTAAAATGAATCTAGCCAAAATAACACTTCATTCAACACTAAAATGAAAAATACAGGATCTTAATCACAACACACTAATTCACAACACTATCGCACAATAAACCACTAAAAGTCACCGAAATGTTCGCACGTATCGCCAAATCAAGACTACTCTGCGGACGTCTCTACGCACTATTTATACCGAGCATTATTTCCAGAACCTTCCACTAGTATCTAGAAAAGTATAGGTATTTCAATTGTCTACTATTTCTTAATCTGTGCAACGGTAGGCAAAAACGTGGTATGTAGGTCATTCCATACCAAGTATTACCTATTCTGTGAGACAGTAGGGATAACTTCGAGAAAAACCGACTATTACTTATTCTGTAACAGCCTCGGCGTAACACTGCCCCCTCCTAAAACATGCTCGTCCCGAGCATTGTTAGCCCCGTAATATCGCGCCAGTCGATCAACATGAACAATTTTAGGTGCACCTCGCGTACCCTTCTGGTCCTAATCCTGGTCAACACACGGTATGGTCCATCCCATTTTGATTGTAATTTAGGGGGTTTTCCTTTTTTCCGTAACGGATTGTGCAACCAGACCTGCGATCCTTCATCAAATCCCAAGTTGTTCGAATTTCGGTCATAACGGGTCTTCATTTTTTCGGACATAACATTTGTTGACCAGTTAGTCGGATGTGTTCATTGATGTCGTTCATCTTATTGCGCAGGTCATTTGCATTATCTGTGATGGTACGCGGAGAATCTGGGGGAATGCCAGTAATCAGGTCTGCAGGCAACCGCAGTTCTCTTCCAAAATTTTCCAATGCAGGAGTGGCGCCTGTACTCTCATGGACTGCACTCCTGTATGACAGTAAAAACGGTTGTATGTGCTGGTCCCAAGCGTTTTGCTTATTTTCCACCACTTTGGCCTTATATCTTTCCAGCGTCTGATTGAATCTTTCTACCATTCCATCAGACTGAGAATGATACAAAGTGGTTCTAGTTTTATAAGGACCCATTATTCGGCATGTCTCCTGAAATAATTGTGATTCAAAATTCCTTCCTTGATCACTGTGAATTTCCAGGGGAACTCCAAAACGACAGAAAACTTCGTGGACTATTTTATCTGCTACCGTCGAAGCTTCTTGATTAGGAATAGCAAAAACTTCTGGCCATTTTATGAAGTAGACCATAACGACCATGAAGTTCTTACTTCCATTTTTACTCACAGGGAATGGCCCTGCAATATCTAGGGCTATACGCTCCCATAGTTCTCTAGTGCTTTTTCACACCCTGGAGTTCCTTTCCAATTGAACTGAACAATTCTTTCATCGTCCGAGCCTGCTCTTCCTTCTCCTGCCGGCGCTGTTCTTCCTGCAAGCGAGCCTGTTCTTCCTGCAAGCGAGCCTGTTCTTCCTGCCAACGTCGCTGCTCTTCCTGTTGATGACGCTGCTCTTCCTTATCCTGACGTCGCTGTTCTTCCTGCAACCGAGCCTGTTCTTTCTTCTCCTGGCGGCACTGTTCTTCCTGCAACCGAACTTGTTCTTCCTGCCAACGTCGCTGCTCTTCCTTATCCTGACGTCGCTGTTCTTCGTGCAACCGAGCCTGCTCTTCTTGACGACAAAGCATTGCCATAATAGCAGCAAGATCACCTGTCACAGGAGCTTAAACCATGGATGATGATGATGATGAAGCTCCAAATGATTCGGCGGCGGTCGATTCCATCTGTATTGGCTGACGACTCTGCCGAACTTCTTGAACTGGAGACTCTCCAAACCGCCTTTCATCTATTTCCTGTTGTCGTTGTCCTCTCGTCCTTACACCGTCCACGTTATCCTTTGGCAGAACCGGCATTATTTTATCCCACTTCTGACACCAAATTGTTACGAGCTGAGGGTTCGGGATAAAATAATTAAAATTAATCTAGCCAAAATAACACTTTTATTCAACACTTAAATGCAAAATACACGATTTAATCACAACACACTAATTCACAACACTATCGCATAATAAACCACTAAAAGTCCCCGAAATGTTTGCACGTATCGCCAAATCAAGACTGACTCTGCGGACGTCTCTACGCACTATTTATACCGAGCTTTATTTCCAGAACCTTCCACTATTATCTAGAAAAGTATAGGTATTTCGATTGTCTACTATTTCTTAATCTGTGCAACGGTAGGCAAAAACGTGGTATGTAGGTCATTCCATACCAAGTATTACCTATTCTGTGACACAGTAAGTATAACTTCGAGAAAACCGACTATTACTTATTCTGGAACAGCCTCGGCGTAATACTACTATAAAATAATTTCCTGTGAAATGGAGTCATCCTTGAGAATTGAAGGCTACAGATCCAAGGCTACAGATGTGAGGTCTAAGAAGCAAGCATTCAACAGGGCTGCAAGGTCTTGCAAAAGGGTGCTTAAGACGGCTCGCTTCAATCATATTATAAAAATAGGGACCAAACTTGCTTAATATCCACCTGGAAGTAAAGCGTTCTGGTCTCTAGCTAAGTCGGTTGAAGCGAACTTTTGTCGCCCTTCTTTGCCGCCCCTGTTAAAGCCAGACGAATCGCTGGCCCACACGCCTGAAGAAAAGGCAAACTTGTTTGCAACTCTCTTTGCAGAGTCTTCACATCTCGCTACGACTAATGAGATACCTCCTTCGCTTCCCTGCTGTAAGGCAGTTATGCCTGAAGTTCGTATTAAGTAAAAGGAGGTACTGAAAGTGCTGCTATCGCTTGACGTGAATAAAGCCAGTGGTCCCGATAGAATACCTGCAGTGGTGCTTAAGAGGTGCGCACCTGAGCTGTCTCCTGCGCTTACACGCCTGTTTCGTCTCTCTTTAGATACCGGTAAAGTACCAACACCCTGGAAGCTTGCAAATGTCCAACTGGTTCCGAAAAAAGGTAGTAGAGCTGACCCCACTATCTACCGGCTAATCTCTATCACCTCCATTCTTTGCAAAACAATGGAGCGTTTCCTTAACTGCAAACTCCTTTCATACCTAGAAGATAACGACCTCCTTAGTGATCGACAGTACGGCTTTCGTCGTAAACGATCCACTGGCGATCTTCTAGTGTATGCTACTCACATCTGGAGTGAAGCCATCGAAAGGCACGGGGAAGCTCTTGCAGTTTAGCTCGACATCTCAAAAGCTTTCGATAGAGTTTGGCATAATGGTCTCATTAGCAAGCTTTCCTCGTACGGATTGCCGTCTAACCTGCTAATGTGGATAACTGATTTCTTGAGGGGACGATCAATTCGAGTAGTTATTGGTGAATGCTCGTCTGATCCATTGGCTATCAATGCCGGGGTACCTCAAGGGTCTGTCCTTTTAGCAACTCTATTTCTTCTGCACATCAATGATCTGTTGAAACCCGGTATCTATGGGTATGCGGATGACAGTACAGTTGCTGAAAGGTATTTCTCTAGTCACCGTGCAAGTGCTGACGAAATCTGCAATCTACGTACAGATATGGTGGAACGTTTGAACCTTGATCTGAAGTTAGTGCCTGACTGGGGTGACGCAAATCTGGTCAAGTTCAACGCCTCCAAAACTCAGGCGTGTGTGTTTTCCGCAAAAAGGTCTCCTTTTCATCCCGTTCGCACCTTTTGTGATATCCCACTCGTAATTTCTGAAAGTCTGAGCTTGTTGGGCGTTGAGCTCACGTCCAACCTGAACTTCGGCTCGCACATTGAATCTAGGGCCAAAATTGCTGCTATGAAGCTGGCCATCCTAGCTAAGGTTCAGCGGTACTTCTCACCGGGACAGCTGCTCAGTCTCTACAAAGCACAAGTCCGTTCATGTATGGAGTACTGCTGCCATCTCTGGGATGGCTCAGCCAAGTACCAGCTTGAAGCCCTTGATTCGATTGAGCGACGTGCTGCTAGACTCATGGGTGATTACTCACTAGTGGAAGCCAATTTACAAAGTCTAGAGCACAGACGCCGAGTAGCCAGACTTTCAGTTTTTTACAAGATACATTTTGGTGAATGTGCGCAAGATCTTCATGACCTTATCCCTCCTTCCCCCTTCAACCACCGGATAAGCAGACGAACCGGGAAGTACCACCCATACCTGGTCAGCATACCACCTTGCCGTACCAAACGATTTGCTTCAACTTTTCTTGTAAGCACAAGTGAGGAGTGGAACTCACTTCCGGCGTATTGTTATAGGGCAGCCTCCGGGGGAGTTTTTAAAAAAAACTCTTTAACACACACACGAGAGTTTATTCAAATAATAAAACACTGAAATTACAGAACTACACTTTTGAAAATAGAATACAATATTTTAATTAATATTATAGAAACGGTTAGAGACGAGACGGTGGACTGACTCGAATTTTACCATTTACCTATATTTATAGACTATTGCAATGACGTCAAAGCGTCGCGTGCCATGTGCTTGCACTGCTGCATCAGCTTTCTTATACCTAATACAATAGTATATAACAGCCTCCCCGATAAAACGAAGCTTCATCTCAAATAGATGAAACTGAGTAAACAAATCTTACTCTAACACATTATGCTTATACTAAGATCATCTAGTTTACGCTCAGCATCTAGATTACGTTTTATATCGTATGCGTTATATTATTAATGATTATAAATGTTACGAGCGGAATCGGAGATTTGATTTTTGAAAATGGGTAACGATTTTACGGATCTTTTCTCATCTTCGGAGCTGTCTGAAATTTCTATGTTGTTTGATATGGAGGTACGAGTTTTACTTTTGCTTTTGTTGTTGCATTGGTTGAAGATTTGGATACAACATCCGGATGCTGAACGTTTCTTATTAAAATTACATAACTTACAACATTTAAAGATCACGTACAACACGACAATACCTACTAAACTTAACGTAACACTAGAATAATACGTCCCGTATCTCACAAGATGAGATTCCTGCTGTAAGTTGTCCAGGTCGTCTTCTAGACTATCTAACTTATGGGAAGCATATTTTAAGGAATCAAGATTAATATTACTGATGGCAATAGGAGTAAGTAAAGGTAAACTGTTATTAAATTTCTCTTTCTTACAGCAGTCATCCTCTATTATGTTGAAATCTGAATGCATATTATTCGGGATTAATACATCTTTGGACGTGCTGGGAAGCAGTCTGATAGTTTTGGAGTAGCCAATACAATCATCTGTTAGTTTTAAGATACCAGTGCCGAACACAGGGTGTTCTTCAATATCATTATCACATTTTACAGTTAAATGACACATCTTCGATGGGACGAATATCCATTTGTTATTATTTAAAACATGCCAAATATCTACATCACCATAAATCAGTTTAGAATCACATTCTTTGGGTAGAGATTTTGAAGCTTCAGTAAAAAGACGTGTCTCACAACATGGGTTATTAATACTAGAATAAACAGTTGACAAAGGGCAAATGGAATATTCGCTGGTTACTATAGTACATGTGTTTAAATCATTAAATAGTGCGTAGTGCAACTTATCGTCGCTTATCGCCATGAAAGAGCTAGTGGGATGTATGAGGGAGAAAGTGTTTGGATTTTGGGTTTCATGAGGTATAGGTAACGGTAGGGTTTTGTAAACAGTATATTTCTCAGGGTAAACTAACGGAATACTTAAGACGAAAACTAACTTTTGATTAAAATAGTAGGATGTTAACTTAGAGATATCGATTATAGTGTGAATATTTTGCATAGTTACTGGCAAGGGAAAGTCGAGGTTGCGATTGAATTTATTAATGTTTTTCAATAATTCATGATATAGAGTAAAGGGAGAAAGGACCGACGGATGTAAGATGTTCGTTTTAGAAAATAAAATAGCGTTTAAAATTGAGTCAAGGTAATTGGATGCGGCAAGTAATGAACTTTCTATTACATTTACTAAATTGTTGACGCGCGACATATATGCCAGCTGTTCGTTTATCTGTGTAACTCGAGCTAAGGCTCGGTTCATGTGATCAAGTTGCGTGTTTATTTTAATTTCATTTGCATTTAATCTAGAGATAGTGGAATTGAATGTATTTATGCTTGATTTTACTATATGGATATTTTCTTTCATAAGATGGAAAATTTCATGTTCGTTTTTCTGGCAGGTTTCTATTGCGTCATCGTATTTTCGTGCATCATCCGCGTCTAGGGTGCCAAAGAAGAATTTTAAGATTTCACCTCCAAATTCGATGGATCTTTTGGATCTATTAATGTTAGAAGAAGTGGTAATATTATGGGACAGTAAATGGTATAGAGAAGAGGATTTGGCATAATTTGATTCAAGAAGTATTTGCGTCGAAGTTGCTATGTCGGTGCAGTCGAAAAGGGAAGTTACATTGATTCTATTACATAAATTTGTTGTTTTGTTAAGGAGCCTTTCAATACTCTGTAAATGAGGCGTTAGTGAAATAATATTTGTATGGGTTACTATATTCCAGGAATCGTGATAGAAGTGTATGGTGGTTGCGGCATCGAAGTACATTACGGGACTTTGGAGGATCGGCACTATTTTGCTGCCGGCGAAGCATGTTCGCGTAAGGGTTCTGGAAAGAGCAATTTTATTTTTATTTAGGGCTAGGTATTAGCAGGTTTGATTTCGTTAACATGATATTTAGTGTGACGACGGTTAATACAGAGAGTGACATTATGTTTATTATCAACTTTAATTATTTTGTAAGGGCCTTTCCACACAGGGGACAGGGCCTTGCGAAGTCTGTGGTGTTGTTTTAGATAAACAAGATCGCCAACTTTGTACGAAACTTCACGAGATGGGGAGTCATAATATTGTTTAGAGTTTTGTTTGCTGTTATTGATATGTTCTAGGGCCTTTTCGCGGCTGAAGGGCTCGAATATACTCGTCATACGTGAGATTATCGCTAGTCTCATAGAGTGAATTAGGTAGGTGCGGCTTACTACCGTATAGCAGTTCATATGGCGTGTATCTGGTTACGCTATGCGGAGCCGTATTATAGCAAAGGATAGCTGTGTATATGTAGCAATGCCAGTCGTTCTGGTTTTCGTTTACGAAAGATTTTAAATATTCTTTCAAAGTAGCATGACTACGTTCAAGGGCACCATTGGTTTGTGGGTGATAAGGTGTAGAAAACAGGGTTTTAATCTTGAGAATGTTGCTAACTTGCTTAAATAAATCTGAGGTGAAACAAGTGCCTAGATCAGTTAGGATCATTTTGGGAATGCCAAATAGGGCCATGAAATGTACGAGGTTACGAGCAACCTCTTCGCTTGTAGCTGTGACTTGAGGGTATGCGCATGAGAATTTGGTAAGGTCATCCTGAAGGGTTAATATGTATTTAAATTTTTGGAATCCGGCTTCCGGAAGAGTACCTACAATATCAAGGGCTAGACGTTCAAACGGTTTCGTACTGGAGGAGGTAATAACCATAGGGGCTTTATTGCATTTTCTTAACGGTTTATTGATTTGGCATAGTTTACAGGATTTTACATAATTTTCAATATCAGAACGCATTGTCTTCCAATAATAAGAGGCTTTAATACGATTGAGCATTCTTTTCATTCCCGGATGTCCGGCGATGGTAGAATCGTGGTTTTCTTTAAGGATTTGAGGAACTTCGGCTGGAGTAGGGTATATCATCTTATTTCTATACACGTGTACCGTTATGTTTGTGTTGTGGAAGATGAATGAAATCGTATTGTATATTTTACTGTAAGATATCTTCGTAAAGGGCTCCGCGAAATCTGATATAGCAAGGTCGGTGAGTGCGGGATTGTTTTGTAAAATGATATCTCGTAGTGACATAAGCAGGTTGAAAATGGTTTTGTAATTTGTTTCATCATAATGATGCGTTTTAGTGAATAAGAAATAGTAGGGTTTGTCGTTACTGAGAAATGGGAGTACAGTGAGTGGGTCCCGTTCGGAGTTTCTTAGCTCGTCTTGATTTGGTAAGCTGGACAGTATCTCTTCAATATTGGGCATCGACGGATCGAAGTCGAGGGAAGTCGGACATGCAATTGAATGTTGTTTAGATCGGAATAGGTTTTCGGAGTGGTCTTCGATTTTCGTGTTGTTTTGGCCGATAGTATTAGTGAATTGTTTTTTGAAGAATTGTTCATAAGTTAGTTCATTAGATGCGTTTACTCTTTGTTTTCGAGTTATGGCGTGTATTAGAATACGGGATAGGGCGTCGGCGTTTGAATTGAGTTTACCTTGTTTATAAATAACTTCATAGTCATATTCTTCTAATTTCAACCTCCAACGTATAAGTCTACTGCCAGGATCTTTAACATTGAAGAGCCACGTTAGGGGTCGGTGATCTGTTACGATCTTGAATTTATTTCCGTATAGATAGGGGCGGAAGCATTTGACGGCAAAGATAATGGCTAGAAGCTCTTTCTCTGTTGTGGAGTAATTACATTCGGCCTTGTTCATGGTACGGGATGCATAGGCTATGGGAAGGTCCTTCCCAATGGGATCTTGGGAAAGCACGGCACCTACAGAAAAGTTGCTAGCGTCAGTAGTGACCACGAAGGGCTGTGAAAAATCGGGGTATTGAAGTAGAGGTGCAGTGGTAAGTTTTTCTTTAAGATGATCAAATGCGAGATTTTGTTCTGGGGACCAGTGGAACGTGACATGTTTCTTTAAGAGGGAAGTAAGTGGCTTAGTAATTTGGGAAAAGTTATCTATAAATCTGCGATAATAGCCAACTAATCCGAGAAACGATTTTACTTCCTTAGCGTTTCGCGGTACGGGAAATTGCGCAACGGCTTTGACTTTGTCGGGATTAGGTTGCACGCCTTTGTCAGTAATAATATGACTTAGATATGTTACTTCGCGGCGGAGAAATTCGCACTTGTCGGGTTGCAATTTTAGGTTAAATTCTCGGAATCTATCGAAAACGAGATGAAGTTTTTGGATATGGCTCTCGAGATCATTTGAGTATATAATGCAGTCGTCTAGGTATATGTAGCAATGTAGGCCTTGTAGGCCTTGAAAGGACAAGATTCATGAGACGCTGGAAACTGGAAGGAGCATTTTTGAGTCCAAACAGCATTCTATTGAACTGAAAATGCCCAGAGACGCCATTGGGGTTGAGAATCGTGAATCCGGTTTTTGCTGAGTCAGCAGGGTCCATTGGGATTTGGTGAAAACCTGAAACAAGGTCCAGGGTCGAAAAATATTTAGATTTGCCTAGTTGATCGAGGATGTCGGTTATAAGTGGGATCGGATAAATTTCGGTTACAGTGACGTCATTCAGGCGCCTGTAATCAATCACGATACGCCACTTTCTTTGGCCAGAGGCATCGATCTTTTTCGGCACAATCCAGACTGGTGCACTCCAGTGAGATATAAAAGGTTTAATTATATTTTGATCAAGCATCTTCTTGATTTGCTTGTCAACTTCTTGACGGTGACATTCTGGGAACCTATAGGACTTAGCGTTAATGGGCGCAGCGTTACCTGTATTAATTGAGTGTTGCAGCGCGTTTGTGTGGGTCAATGGGTCTCCTTCGAGATAGAAAATGTCTGCGTATTTGCTGCAGCATTGTAGAAGTGACTTCTTTTCTTCTGCGTTCAGATGTTCATGGCGTATGAGTTCTAGGACGCGTTGGATGCGATTAGAAGGGTTTGGTGAGATATGGTTCATGTTTGTGACAGATTCCGTTGAATTTTCTATAAAAGCAGAGTAGTCGATAGGAGTAATATTGACGTTGTATTCTGTGATTTCGACAGGGGAGTCAGTGGTATTCAAAATAGATACATTAACGCGTTTGTTATATTTGATAGAGACTATACAGTTCGCAAGGTAAACGCCGTCGCGGAGCTTATGATCTAATATGAGGCCTTCTTTCATATTTGCGAGTTCGGAATCGGGATTAGAGATAATACATTCTATAACGCTTTCTGATCGAGCCGGAATGATGTAAGATGGTTGATTGAAATGAATTTGCAAAGACTGACCTTGTAGGGATATAGACTTAGTTTTATAATCAATATTGGAGTCGAAAAATCGTAAGAAATCATTACCTATGATGCCGTCGTATTTAAGATTTATTTCGTCTTTGATAACGTGGAATTTGTATGAAATAGTATTATTTATCAAGTGGAATTGTAATTGGGAAGAGCCAAGTGTTTCGCAATACGTGTCTGTGTCGTTAATGCCTTTGAGTTTAATGATTTCAGAGGAAAGAGGCGGTTTTTCTTCGAAACTTAGATATTTTACTATACTGACACTTGCACCCGTGTCGATTAGGAAACAGAGAGTTTGCTTGGAGTTAGAAGTAGTTAGGTAGGTATAAGGTAAAGATATTTTTTTTTCAACGTTTCGGTTTCATAGCATGGCACCTGAGATTCAGTGTTAGGGAGTGACGAGGTGAGTTCTGCCTGCGATTTTGTAGGTACTTCTATATTAGATTCAGTGGGATTAGTATAAGATTTGGGCGTAGGCATAGAGTTCTGATTTGATTGAGACGATGAATTGTTATCGGATTTAGGATGACTCAACTCTACATTGCGCGGTTGAGATGCGTGAGATATAGTAGGGCTCCGAGCGCGCGGAGGTGGACGAGAAATAGCAGGACTCTGATTCAGTGGAGATTTAGAAGATATAGTAGGGCTCCGAGCACGCGGAGGTGTACGAGAAATAGCAGGACTCTGATTCAGTGGAGATTTAGAAGATATAGTAGGAGATTTAGGGATATAGAAAGATACAGCGGTCGTGTCCTTTAAATTAGGTGATCTCGGCAGACACGTGACCGGGATCGTATTTAGTTTAAATTATTGTGATCGCAATCGGCCTCTTCAAATTGCGCTTCACAATAATGTGCATTTGCCGAGTTATTCGGTGTGTTTGAAACCGGAGCACCGCTGGCGGTCGCTTGTGTTGGGTTCGCGGCATTGAAACGTAGATTGTTATTATATTGTCGTTTGCGGCATTCATTTATGGTATGTCCTACATTTTTACAATAGTTACAAGTTTTCGGCTTGTTAGAGAATTGGGTTTGGGGATAGTTCGAGCTCGTATACGGCCGGGCATATGAATCTGGATGCTGGGGCTGAGAATGCTGGTATGATTGATGAGGTCGGACATGGTAAGAGTTACGTTCCCGTTTTGCCTGGTAACATTCCGATGAGGTATGTCCCGGTTTACGACAGACGCTACAAGTTTTAGTTATCTTGGGAGTTGAACGATTTAAGTTAAATATTTTCTCTTCTTCAATGGCGTAGCAAATCCCTTCATTAAGATTGGTGGGGTTACGACCTCGAACCATGTGAGAGAAATCGGGATTCAGACCGAGTAAGAAGGTGTTGAGGGCTAGATCTTCCATGGCGGCTATGCGCCCGGGGAGCTGCACTTCGTCTTTACAGGCGTATTGGATGTCGGCTAGGATCCTGGTTAGACAGGACTCTACCCGCAGCGAATAGTCCGTTACTGATTCGGACACGAACTGTTTGCATTTCTGCAGCTCTATAAGTAGGTGCAAAGAGTGCTTTTTCTCTGCGAATGTAGTTTTCAGGAAAGATTTAATTTCGCTCCAATTTTTGAAAGTTTTTAAGCTACATGCTATTTGGGCCTTGCCCTCAAGTTGCGATACAATGTACTTACATAGAACGTTGTGTTGTTCTGTACTAGCAAGGCTTATTGCGTTTTTGCAATTTGTTAAAAACGCGGGAAGGGATTCTCGGTCCCCGTTATAAGGTTTGATGAACTTAGTTAAAACCGATAGGGTAACCTTGTCGCTCATTTCGTTTGTTTTCGAGTTCGACTTGGTTACGGGTTTTGAAGCGGGTGTGGTATCTGGTTCAGAGTCAGATGAACTACTTGAGTACTCGGATTGCTCTTGAGTCTCTTCTTTTTTCGGAAAAGGCATGAATATTTAGTAAATTATAATTATTAGGTATTTAAAACGATTATTTAACGAATTATGCAGTACAGAACAGCAGAAAAATAGGTACTTATAATTTAATGTCGCTTAAAATTATATTGTTTATGGGAATGAGTCTTAGAAGAAAAATGGGAACACTTATGACGCACTTGCACTGGGAATTGAGACTTTCACTGGTAATAAGAGAAATAGAAACTCACAGGAGTATGATGATGCGCAGGAACATTCTTGATCTTTGATTCTGCCAAGGCGAAGAATATGAGATGTGTTTCAGTGGCGGATTGTTGTAGTGGTTCTGTTCTGTATCAGGGTGTTTCTCGTTGGTGTACCGGGTGCGGGCTCAGCAGGAGTGTTGCTGAGGCTGACCGTCGATCCGGGGTTGAGATTCGGGCTCGGCGACAAGCGGAGACTGACCGTCGATCTCGTGGAAGCTGGCCTTGAGTTCGGGATGACCGGGGAGCTGTCCCTTTATGTCAATCCCACCGCTGCCACCAATTTAATATAGGGCAGCCTCCGGGGGAGTTTTTTAAAAAAACTCTTTAACACACACACGAGAGTTTATTCAAATAATAAAACACTGAAATTACAGAACTACACTTTTGAAAATAGAATACAATATATTAATTAATATTATAGAAACGGTTAGAGACGAGACGGTGGACTGACTCGAATTTTACCATTTACCTATATTTATAGACTATTGCAATGACGTCAAAGCGTCGCGTGCCATGTGCTTGCACTGCTGCATCAGCTTTCTTATACCTAATACAATAGTATATAACAGTATGTTTTTCCAAACCAGTATAATCTTGGAGTCTTCAAGTCCAGAGTGAATAGGTTCTTTCTAGGCAAGCGTGCTCCATCTTCGATCACACTTTTACTTACCATCAGATGAGGTAGTGGTCAAGCGCTTGGCTATCATCAACAAAAAAAATATTGATCATGATTTATTAATTTAAATTAATAAAAATATCTATGGATTAAAAAATTAAAATGATTAGGCCATCTCGCCACATAGTGGGGGCCATTCTACGCTGCGCTTTCCAGTGCGTGGTCCCCACTCGAGAACCTTTCTGCCCCAACAGCCGTCAGTTCGTCGAGTTATGTGCCCCGCATATTGCCACTTGCCGTTTGCTAATCCTATGGGCTATATCACTGACTTTGGCTTGTGTTTGGCATGTTCCTCTTAATAATAGAATAATCTTTTAGCGATAAAAAGCTTTTAACTTTAGAACGAGTACGTAACATGAGTTGTTCAAGTCGCGAGTGAACAGGTTTCTACTAGAGAAGCGTGTTTTATCGTGCACTGCATTATCGCTTAGGTACCATCAAGCGAGATCGTGGTTAAAGCCTATAATTGAGTGAGCGAAGTAAGATCTCCAAATCAATTTGGGCAAATCGGCGTTGTATGTATTTATTTATTTTATTTTATTTAATAATACTTAGATTCACAGTTACATTACCGTATATCATACATTTATTAACATAATACTGAACTTACACCAAATTGAATCTACATTATGTAATACTAAACTTTTATAAATATGACGCGACAAAGTAGCCCGCTAGTTAACTTTAATATACCTATTATAACTAAATTAAGTACGTATGTATGTTTGATTGTCCGAAGATAACTCTCAAAGCGTTGATCCGATCATCGTAAAATTTAGTACATACGTAGGTTATGGTGGCAATATCTTGGTGTGACTAAATAAGCTAACAATGTTTGCGAGATTGTTGAGATATTGGGGTTCAAGGTTAAAAAAATCAAAATGAGACTATAAGATGAAATGGGAAGTCTAATTAAAGGTTTTTTGTAGTTTTTGAGCTATATGCTATAATAGCTTTAACAGTCTGTCGCGCGCGACCATTGTTATCGGACGTGCTTACGTTAGCGGCTACCTGCCGTCGTTAAAATGTCGGTTATAGTAAAATGTAATGTGTTGAATATCGTAATATACGAAATGTCATCGTATATTCAAAATAAAATCTCAGTGAGTGACGAGGAAACGTTAGCGCGAATACGCACATCATCGTTCACAGGCGAAGAGATAAAAAGATCGAAAGCGTTGTTGTTTGATTCTATACCTACGAGCCAGTGCAACATTGCTCGTAAAAACAAAGGAAAAGAGCAACGAGATTTAGAAGACATTATAAACCTTTTAAAAACTGTGGAGCCAGACATTGTACCGTTGTTCGTGGCCCACCAATTGGAAAAACTACCCCCAATATTATTTGAACATGTGGATTGTTCCAAAATCTTAAAGGATATACTGAGACTACGAGCAGAAATAGAAGACGTAAAGAATACTTATGCTACCATTAGCCAAGTTGATGAGTTGCGATCGGAGATGTATCATCTTAAATACGCATCCTTACCGCCAACAAATTATGTAAACACAAAAAGAGGTGGTTGGATGCTGGACCGGAGTAACTGTCTGGGTAATTTATGCCTAGACAGTGGCCCAATGGGACTCTCGCAGCACAATGATTCTACGCTAAGTGAACGGGAAAATATCTTGGAACGTAGTGACAATAAAGGAATTAATGATGACAACCGGCGACAGGCGCTTGGGTACCGTGCCGCTGATAATAACAGCATAATGGCCAATAATGCACCGCAGGGTTCGGCGCTTGATTACCGTCCACTGCATGCACCCCCAAGTGAGGGCGTTGTGGCTAAGGATACACCCAAAGTCCCGGTGTTTGGGTACCGTACACCCCATGCACCCATAATAAGCAACAACAATGTTATTGGTGATGCCCCACAGTTAACAGATGGGCACCATGTACCCCCGAGTAGCAGAAACAAAGTTACCTGTGTTGCCACCCAGTTATCAGGAAGGTTTCAACGTGCATCCACGAGTAGTGACAACAAAGGTACCTGTGAGGCCTCCCAGTTAACAGGGAGTGGGTGCCGTACAACCCCGGGTAGTGGCAACAAAGTTATTTGTGATGCCCCTCAGGTAGCAACGAGTAGACACAGTGCATCCCGTACACCCCCAAGTCGGGCCGCTACAAGTAGTGCAGATAATGAGTGGAAAGTAGTGGCCGAACGGAAATCGAAACCTAAATATAGATAGATATCTGGGCCAGATGGGTAAAGGGCAGATGCCGGAAAGTACTTTTAAAGCCGCTGATATAAGAACACCAGTCTTCATTTCAAACATCCACAAGGATACTCTGGAATCTGATGTTGTTGATTATATATTTGCAAAAACACAGGAAAGGGTTTCACTTGAAAAAATATATATTAAAAAGCAAGTGGATCATAAAGCCTACAAATTCTTTGTGCGAGACAACAAGATTTCATAATTTCTGGACGAAAAACTGTGGCCACAGTGAATCATATTTAGACGCTTCGTACATTTCAAGCCAAGACAGGCGGACGGCAGCGTATCCGCGATAAACGGCGCGTTAGACACCCAGTATGGATAGTAAAGCCTACAGATTTGCTAGTTTCAATTGTAAAAATTTAAAACGCTCAATTGATGGCATTCGCACGTTATGTGACAGCTGTGATATAATTGCCCTGCAAGAGACCTGGTTGCTGCCTGATGAGATATCTTTTCTCAGTGGGGTAAATAAACTTTTCAGTTATACGGGAACATCAGCTGTTGATACAGCGGCGGGTCTGATTCGAGGACGGCCTTATGGTGGCGTGGCACTCTTATGGAAAAATAGCGTGTTTCATAGTGTGTCTGTTTTTGAGTGCAGTAATCCTCGTGTATGTGCGATAAGAGTGAATACGAAAGATATACCATTTATAGTGATGAGTGTATATATGCCTACGGATATTCCACAAGCCCTACCGGAATTTACGGACTGCCTAGGAACAGTAAGTGCTGTTATAGATGACTACGGAATTGATTCGGTTTATATGCTGGGTGATTTGAATGCCCATCCTGGTCGATTATTTTTTGACGAATTCTTAAGTTGTTGCAATGAATTAAATTGGTGTGGTGCTGATATCGATAGATTAGGTTTATCTTCAGGTACTTTCACGTTCATAAGTGAGGCGCATGGTACTAGAAGTTGGTTGGATCATTGTGTCGTTACACAATCAACAATGTGCTCAATAAATCATGTTTTTGTAAAGTGTGACGTATTCCCGTGACGTGACGTGATCATTTTCCCCTCATAATTGAACGTAACCTTAATTTGTTGACTCCTTTGATAAATAATTTTGAAAAAGCTTCTAGTACTGTTGTGTGGGGGGAAAGAAGTGATCAACAGATAGCATTGTACAAAAATGAGTGTCATAACATAAGAGATTGAGTTTGATAGATTTTCCTGTAGAATTTTGTAACTGTAGTGATCACTTTTGTAATAATGACTATTATAAACATTTTATTGATAAAATGTACTCCGACATTGTATTGGCGTTAACTCAATCTTCTATGGGGGGTCGGGGAAACAAGCGTAAAAAGAAAGGTAAAAACAATAAAATGGGTTGGAATAAACACGTATGTGAGGCGCACAGGGAAGCCAGGCTTAAATTTCAGGTATGGCTATACCCGCAAGCCCGACTCCGGTAATATCTATAACGCGATGCACGAAAGCCGAAAAGTATTTAAATCACGACTAAAATGGTGTCAGACACATCAAGACCAAATAAAAATGGATGTCCTTGCTTCAAATCATTCCAAAAATGATTTCCGCGGTTTCTGGAAAAATACAAACAATCTGAAGCATCGGCCTGGTCTTCCTGTGAGTGTAGAAGGCTTGAGTGTTAAAAAATATATCGCTGATAATTTTAGAGATCACTTTTTTGTAAAGTCTCCACTAGGTCCGTCCCAGTCAATGAGAGATCTGGGGAAACCGGAAGGTAGATTAGTGGGACCCCTAATTGTTGCTAGGGATGTAGATAAAATCGATACCAAGGGGCAAATCCCCTGGGCATGATGGGCTGAGTATAGAACATCTGCAAAACGCCGGCCCACATATATATGGAGTCCTAGCTATGTTTTATAACCTTTGTGTATCTCATTCGTATCTGCCTTCGGATTTGTTAAGGGCAATCGTCGTTAAGAATAAAACAGGTGATCTTTCAGATAACACAAACTACAGACCAATTTCACTGGCGACCATCGTAGCCAAAGTATTTGACAGTATTATTAACACTCAATTAAATAAGCACCTAGAACTTCATGATAATCAGTTTGGGTTTAGGCCTGGACTGTCGACTGAAACTGCGGTATTGTGTTTTAAGAGTACTGTCAAATACTATACAGATAGAAAGACACCTGTTTACGCTTGTTTCCTGGACCTGTCCAAGGCCTTTGACCTGGTCTCATATGACATCCTGTGGAGGAAGCTATAGAGAATGAAATTACCTGATGAACTGATTGCTATCCTCAGGGTGTGGTACGGGAGCCAGGTTAATAATGTCAAGTGGGCTGGAGCACTGTCTGAGCCATACATGTTGGAATGTGGGGTAAGGCAGGGGGCCTGAGCTCACCAGCACTGTTTAACTTGTATTTAAATAGACTACTCGAGGCACTCAGCAGTGAGCATACTGGTTGTCGTATTGATGGAACATGTTTCAATAATAATTCAGAAAATATACCGAATATTACCTTAAATGGTATAAAAATACGTAGGGTTTTTGAATTTAAATACCTTGGGCATTTCCTCACCGACGACCTTAAAGACAATGTAGATATTGAGAGGGAGCGTAGGGCGCTGGCGGTCCGTGGTAATATGTTGGCCCGTAGGTTTGCCCGTTGTACAGATGAAGTTAAAATATCGCTTTTTAAGGCCTTCTGTCAGAGCTTCTACACGGGTAATCTGTGGGTAGCATATGCCAAAAGATCACTGGATGTCCTACGCATCCAATATAATAATATTTTTAGGATGCTGTTGAGGCTGCCGCGTTTTTGCAGTGCGTCGGAGATGTTTGCCCAACACAGGACTGATGGCTTTCATGCCATCATCCGTAAAAAGACAGCATCTCTGATGAGCAGATTACGGGATAGTCACAACAACATCCTAAAAACTGTTGCTGAGAGATGCACCTCTCCTATTTGGAAGCATTTCGTAAAAAAAATGATTTATTAATTAAGTAGTTGATTGTCTGATGTGTTGTTTCTATTATTATCTTTATTATTTTGTCATGTCTTGTCTTTTACTAACCAATTATGCATAAGTTGTACTAACAAAATGGACTGTAAACCGTCTTAAATAAAAACTTTTGATTTGATTTGATTTGAATAACATTAGCTACGCGGACGATATGGTGCTGCTGAGTGCGTCGATCTGTGGGCTTAGAAAGCTGCTAAGTATATGTGAAAATTATGCCAACAGCCATGGACTAATCTACAATGTAAACAAAAGTCAGTACATGGTCTTTCAGGCCGGCTAGAGACGAGTTACGAAGGTACCTCCAGTAAGGCTTTACGGTTCCAACTTGAAAAAAGTGGAACAGTTTAGATACTTGGGTCACTTAGTTACGGCCGACTTGAGAGACGATGCTGATATTGAGAGGGAGAGGAGGGCTTTGTCGGTCAGAGCAAATATGATAGTCCGCAGGTTTGCACGTTGTTCGAGAGAAGTTAAAATAACTCTCTTTGGAGCATTTTGTACTTCATTCTACACGTGCAGCCTGTGGATAAACTATACTCAGAGATCGTACACAGCCCTCAGAGTCCAGTACAACAACGCGCTGAGGATGATGTTGGGGCTTCCCCGCTTCTGCAGCGCGTCGGGAATGTTCGCGGAGGCGCGCGTCTATTGTTTGTATGCGACAATGCGCCTGCGCTGTGCATCCCTGGTGCGGCGGGTGTGGGCGAGTACGAACGTCCGCCTCAGCGTGATTGCAGACCGCCTCGACTCTCCCTATCTAAACCACTGTTGTAAACTCCATGTGCCACACAAGCCCTTCCAAAGAGCATTGTGAGTGAGAGTACCTGACTAAATATGTGAATTAGAATTATTTTTTGTTATATGTATAGTATTTTATTTGTATTAATTGTGTTTGAATTTAATATGTACTAACCCATTTGACATGTTTAATTAAGTTTTTTACTACAAATATGGATCTGTGACATCTGAAATAAATGAATATAAATATAATAAAAACTGAGCTTTGATGAAATTCCCAGGGTACACCGGTGACCCCACGGTGCTGAAATTTGGTATTCGTGCAGCTTTAGTGACACAAATACAGGGAAAAGTCTGATATCCAGAATAACTGTAATTTCTACTCCTAAAAAGAGTAACCAATTGCCATGAACTCCCGTTACTTGTAATTTGAATAAAACTGTAGATCAACTAATTTGGATTTTCATTTCGTGGGACTATTTTATCAGTCAAAGAATTAAGGCTGGCTTGCACATGCACAACGATCGCTAAACGTATTTAGCGAGTAAACATGTTTAAATTTGACGTACTTGTTTGACAACTCCTTAAACCATATTTAGCCACTAAACATGTTTAGGCATCGTTACGCAAGTCGCCCTAAGTATATTTTTTTTTTTTTATTTTTGGAGATACGTGAAATCTCAGCTCGGGGCGAACCACTAGTTTATATAAAAAAAAACAATTATATCCTCATAGACTGAGTAAATAAATACATAGAGCCTTGTCATCAAACCTACCTTTCCTGCAACACAAACTAAAGCGCCCTCAAAAGGTCATCTAAATTTTAAACTATCTTACCCGTAGCCAATCAACGTAGCTGATTTAAATTCCATCGCTGGCTTAATTCGGGACCAACTAATCTAAATTCATTAGCGGCCAGCAGTGTTGTCTAAATATTTGAATAATTTGATTTCTCTTTGTTGAATAACTGTGAATTACAGGGACTTAATAAGAATACCTATAATAGAAGCGTATCTCCCGTAAGCGGAAAGTATGTTCGGTTTCTTATTTTAAATTGATTGTAATGATTTCGCTGGTATAGAAATGCATAGCGGCGATGTGTATAAATATTATAGTTGTACGAACTGAGATCTCATGAGTCATGATCCAGCCTTGTTTTCTTGACTGAATCTTTTCTGACTTGGTCATCGAGAGTCGATAATTATACTTGCGATTATAATGAATATAATTGATCGAACGAAGCGAGATCTCTAAATCAACTTGGGCAAACCGGCATTGTATGTATGTTTCTTTGTCCAAGGATTACTTTCGAAGCGTTGATCCGATCATCGTGTAATTTAATACATAGGTAGGTAGTGATGGCACACTTTTGGTGTGACTAAATGAGCTAAAAATGTGAGGGGGTAGTTGAGATATTGGGGTTCAAGTGGGGTAAATTTCTTATAGTGTTTGAGGTTATTAGCCATAATAAATACTGAACTTTGACAAAATTCACAGGATACAACAGTGACCCCACAGTGCTGTAATTTGGTATGCGTGTAGCTTATGTGACACAAATATAGGCAAAAGGCTGAAATCCAGAATTACTGCAATTTGTACCCCAAAAAAGATTAACCAAATTACATGAACTTCCATTACCTTTGATTTGAATGAAACTGTATTTCAAGTAAGGTGTAAGTAGTACGTATTTCGTGGCGCTGTTTTATTTATCAAAGATTAAAACCGGCTTGCTTAACAATCCCTAAGCATATTTAGCGACTAAACATGTTTATATTTTGACATTTCCCTAAATCATATTTAGCCACCAAACACGTTTAGGCATCTTTGCGCGAGGCGTCATAAGAATATTTTCTTTTGTGTTTTGGGAGACTCGCGAGTTCTCAGTTCGGGGCGAGCCACTAGTATATTAGATATGAATGATAAGTAGGTACCGATACTAATTTTACGAGTAAATAAGGTAAAATGCGAAACAAAAAATGTTAGATTAGATGAATAAATGAATATCGAATATTTACCTTCTCAAATGTAAATGACTTTTCAGATGTGTAGAAACAAATACCCTTCATATCAGACCCTAATTGACTTAATTTTCACACGTGATTTTTAACTTTTCTTTTAACCTAAGTCACCAACCGTTTGACCTAATAAACAAATGCCCACGTTATTGTAGAAAAGATGTGAAATAGTGCTTCATGTATCACGCGAATCCTGAAAATCGCGACGACCTATGTAGCGCGGTGAGTGATTAATCGACTGAGTTCTTTGAGGTAGCGGGTTCGGTCCCAGATGCGAGATAAAATGCTTTCGTGATCTGCAAATATTTATTCCGCGAACGGATTCTGGAACCATATGGTACACGCAGTTACTGATAACCGCGATAAAGGGAAACCACGATTGGATGTCTATGTATGTTAATGTCGCTGCTATTTGACGAACTCCGTGGCGCAGTGGGCGAATAGCCGGCTGAGCCACAGAAGGTAGCGGGTTCGATTCCCGCCGCGGAACAAATGTTTGCATGACGTACAGATATTTGTTCGGGGTCTGGTTGTTTCTCCATAAAATTATAAGTAGGTATGTATTTACAGAAAAAAATGTATAAAAGTATTCTATCAGTTATCTGGTTTCTATAGTACAAGCTCTGCTTAGTTTGGGGCTAGATAGCGCTCTGTTAAATGTCTAGCAATATTTATCTTATTTTTTTTTGTTTTTCGTTACATTTAACGAGTCCAGGCCTTCAGTACGATACGTAATGTAAATAACAGTACGTTATCGGCATTTTTCGGAGATTCTTTTCTATACAATTATATTGATCTGTGTAAAGACCATGATTAGAAAGGACAGAGACAAGGGTTAGGACAATCAGTTGTGAAGGCTAAATAAAATGGTTGACAATTTCCGGGGTAAAACATGACAAAATGGTACTTTTTGGTATCCGTGAAATTTTAATGCAGGTTTTCAGTAGTCTAGGTAGATGGCGATCTGAGTCCAGAAGGCCAATTTACGTAATTCAATATACTAGTTGTTCGCCCCGAATTGAGATCTCGCGAATCACCCAAAAAACAAAAAAATGGTATTCATAATCTTTGACTAATAAATAAATAGTGGGACGAAATGCATAAACAACTAACTTGACCTACAGTTTTATTCAATTTACAAGTAACAGGAGTTCATGTTCATTGGTTATTCTTTTTAGGGGTAGGAATTGCAGTTATTCTAAATTGCAGACTTTTTCCTTTAATTGTGTCACTAAAGCTACACGAATGCCAAACTTCTGCACTGTGGGGTTTCTGGTGCACCCTGTGAATTTCGTCAAAGTTTATTTTTTACTATGGCTAATAACTCTCAAAACTACAAGGATTAAACTCAAAATAAAACCAGGTTCTAAATTTACTAATGAAGACCTTTCATTAGATATTCCACTGAACCTAATAAGTAGTCTCATTTTGTTTTTGTTTACTCCTCTTGTACCTTTTCAACAACTCCCCAAAATGTTAACCTTATTTAGTCACACCGGGATTGTGCTATCACTACCTACTTATACCTACATCAAATTTCACGATGATCGGATCAACTCTTCGAAAGTAATCCTCGGACAAACAAACATACATACATAGATACAATGCCGATTTGCCCAAGTTGTTTTGGAGATCTCACTTTGCTCGATCAATACAAGTTCAAGCATTTATCTAATCTCGATATTTAAAATGTCACAAACGTATTCACGTAATGCCAATACAATGGTATGAGTTGACTGACATGCAATTATAATTGCATGTCAGTCAAATTAATTTTAATTATGTTTTTATGTAATTTGACGTAATTGTATATAATTGTTATATAATTTTCAACACACTTGCTCGTATAGTGAGCCATAGAACATCGTTCTTAGGGCCATAAACGGAACTATAACACACGCGTGCGTAATAATATAACACACTAGTGCATAATAGAATTATCCCTACAATGTTAAGTTAGTACCTAACTGCAAATTATATGCGAGTAAATACAGCATTTTCAGTTTAACCAGGTAATACAGTTTTTGTAACAACAATGAGGTTTTATGCCGCTGAAAATCCTATTACATTTTTTGAATAAATAAATGTATCCCTAATTATAAGAAAAAAACCTGTACTATTACCAAATTACTTATAATTCAAAAAAATTAATATAAAATATTTGCATTTTATCACTAAAATTATAATTTTGAAGTAGGATGTATGGCAATATGTAATCTATCACCTTTGGCGCGTGGAAAAAAAACTTGCGCGCCATTTCGCATTTTTTGTTTGTATCGCATTTGTTGCTGTGTGGTAAATAATTGTAAAAACGGCAAGCTTTAGTATAGAAGATTTGTTTTTTCCTCGCAAGTGTGTTGAAAAAGTGCTTATGAAACTCGTCAGCAACTTGCTCACCAGACATTTGGCTGATTTACGGCCTCGCCTGCGGCTCGGACTGCACCCCACAGCCTCGTGTATAATGAGTAACTTACCTCACTTCTATCATAACCTTTTTTTTTTTTTTTCCCCCGGAATTTCAAGTTTCACCGTCCACTTCCGGAAGAGATCGTCGCGTGTACTTCCCACTACTTCCCACTGCGCGATCTCACGCGGATGCGGACGGTCACCCGCCTCTTTTGCCTCCACGCTACGCCAGTACCTGTCCGCAAGCACCTGCGCCTCCAACTCCCACGGCGGGGCACCGGCAAGTAGACAAGCACCGGTATGTGATACAGTGCAGTACGCTCGAGCTGCCCTGAGTGCCATCGCCCGCTGCGGGCGACGCAGCAGTGGCACGTTTCGAGCGCTCAGAGCGTCTGCCCATATCGGTGCACCATAAAGCGCCATTGAACGTACTATGCCATTGTATAAGCACCGGCACGCACCTCCCGGACCCCCTATATTTGGGAGAATCCTTCCTAACGCTCCGGCTACAGCCAACAGGGGCCAAACGCCGGAAGTGTTCGTCGAACTTCCATCTGCCGTCGAGGACGATTCCAAGATACTTCATCGTCGACCCAACGGCTATGGAAGTTCCCCCAACTATTATCGCCGATCCTGGCGGTGGCGCATTCCGGGGCCCATGGAACACCAGGGCCTCAGATTTGCTCAGGGCCACCTCCAAGCCTAGAGCCCGGATTCTGGGCAACGCCCGCCGTAGCGAGATGGGCCGCCTCCCGATGAGTCCCTCCACGGGCCGTCACGAGCGTGTCGTCCGCGTAACACGTTACATTTATTCCGGGTAACGTGGCTCCGCGCAACACCCAGTCGAAGCCGATGTTCCACAGGAGCGGCCTGAGGACCGAACCCTGTGGGACACCGCACGACATCGCTCTCCTCCCCCAGCCATCCTTGGTTGGGAATTCAACCGCCCTACCGCTTAAGTAGTCGGACACGACTGCCCGCAAATATCGTGGTACGCCGTGGTACTGCAGCGCTGCCTTCACTGTTTCCCATGGGAGAGTGTTGAAGGCGTTGGAGATGTCCAGCAATACTGCCCACAGCACTCCGCCCCTGGAAACCTCTTCCTCGGCGAGATCCCTAACACGCGCGATTGCGCTGAGCGTAGATCGGCCCCGGCGGAAGCCAAACTGCGCGTCGTGCAGCCCCGATTCCATGCTTTCGACTAAGCGAGAGGCTAGCACACGCTCAAAGAGCTTGCTCACCTCGTCGAGCAGGACAATGGGGCTGACGGCAATTCAGCCGGGCGCCCATCCTTCCGAAGAAGTACGAGCTTTCCCGTCTTTCACGCCTATGGAAACCGAACCTGCTCCAGGCACGCAGTGAAGAGGGCTCTTACCTTCTCACCCATCTCTCCCAGTGCAAGCACTAAAGCTCGTCCTGGCACGCCGTCTGGACTCGGGGCGGTATTCTTCGACCGAAGTTTTAGAACAGCCACCCCAAATTCTACCTCAGTCACTGGAGGGATCGTGTCCATACCATTCTCTGGCTGTGTATCACCCATTGCTGGTGGCACCCACTCATCTCGTTGGGGAAACAGAGCGCCCACCACTTCGTATAGAAGCTGCGGCTGGAGTGTGCTCCTCAGTAGAGGGGCCCACGGTCGGAGTTTTTGTCGTACCACTTTATACGGCCTTCCCCAAGGACCCCTGTCGAGCATCCCCAACCACTCATTCCACGATTCTTCCTTGGCCTGTGCAATGGCCACCTGCAGAGATTTGCATTTGGCCCTATAAGCCTCGTAGATAGTGTCCTCTTGGCTCTAGACGCGGATCCTCCTCTTCCTGTAGCGGGTGTACTGTCGGCACGCAGTCGCGCAAGCTTTCCGCAACACCCGTAGCTCTGGGCACCACCAGTGTACTGCCCGCTTAGGTGGAAAAGGTTTTGCCCTCGGCATCGCTGCGTCACAAACTCGGGACAGTGTATCCCTCAGTTGCTCCGCCGCGCTATTCACCACCTCGATGGGATCCGAACCAGTAGCCCAGGCTTCCACTATCACGGCTTTTATTGTGGCATCTCTTTTTAGACGCCCCAGTACCCAGCGCGGACCACCCCCAACAGGGGAGCGAACATTTACACCTCTTGGAGTGGTGGAGAACGCGGAGACATCGTACCAAATATATCGGTGGTCTGACAGCGTCTCCACGTCCTCCAGCACTCTCCATCCCTGAACACGGTGCACCAGGCGAGGGGACGCGAACGTGAGGTCCACAATAGACCCATCCTGCTGCCGTACACACGTGTGCACCGATCCCCTGTTGAGTATGGCTAGTCCAACGGACACTGCCCACTCCTCTAACGCCTCTCCCTTTACGTCTGTTGCTGGAGATCCCCACGCGGTTGATTTGGCGTTGAAATCTCCAGCAACAAGCACAGGGTAGGAGGCTACCTGCCCAATTAGGGCCCCAACCTCTACGAACATTTGCTCAAAGTCCGACAGGCTCCGATTAGGCAAAAAGTAGACCCCTATCACCGCAATACCATCTATGATGGCCAGAACATACCCCCGGCCCCTGAGCACCCGATCAATAGATGGGGACCCCGCGGACGCCAGCGCAATGATAGCAACCAAGTAGCTGAGGTCACCCAACCAGTCGTTCCGGGGAGGGACCACGTACGGCTCGGCAACCACAGCTACCTTTATCATGCACTCTGCCATGCTCTGAACCAGAAGGTCCTGAGCACGGGCAGAGTGCATGATGTTTGCCTGCAGAAATGGTAGCCCCATCTAAATAGAGGTGTCCATGGTCACCTCCCCCGCTTTGCGCTGGGACGATTGAGAGGCTTTGGCCCCCTCTTTGACTTTCCCCCTCCTTTTTCGGCCTGTGCGGCTCTTTTGTTGCCTGGATTTGGCATCAGGGCACTCCTTACCACCAATTGCGTGCACCGCTGGCCTGTCAGCCGCTGCACATACAGCGCAGTGTGGCTCAGCTTTGCAGTCTCTCGCCCTGTGACCAGGTTTTCCGCAACGATAACAGAGACCACTGCGGTCTACCCCAACTGTACACTTACTCCCAAAGTGGCCAGTTTCGAGGCACCGGAAGCAACTCAGTGGCAAACGGTCGAGCAACACCACTCGTGCAGATATCCAGCCCACCTTTAGCCGGCCGATACGCACCACCTTTTTGGCAGCGACAACTAGGCAGCTCAGCCATAATGAGCCGCAGGGGCCTATTTCACCGGCCTTGATGGTGTCGGCAGAGCAGCCACCTTGCGCCGCCACGGCCGCCACGACTTCTTCGGCTGTTGCAGAGTCGTCGAGCTTCATGACTCGAATGTCAGTGCGCATCACCGGCCGCTGCACGTGTCTGCGCTCAGAACCTCTCGGAATTTCTCCGCCAGGGAGTCGGCCTTCTCGGTTCCCGAGGCGCCGATTATTTCCAGCACCCGAGCACCTGTTGCCGCCGTCCTAAAGCGCAACCCTTCAATGCCGAGTTCTGTGACGTCAAAGCGTTCTCTAGCCTCCCTGAGAATCGACTTGTACGTCACGCCTTTCTCTTCTGCACCGCGCTGTAATGTCAAGGTGATAGCCGCCGAACGAGGCGGGCGGAGTTTAGCCTTATGTGCAGGCGCGAGATTGCCAGTTGCCACTTTCTCCACTCTTTTGGCTGACTTCTTCCGGCCCTTCCGGGTTACCGTGCTCCACGTCTCGCCTGTAGGTTGGGGTGTAGGGCGCGGTGGGTGTGGCTCTTTAAGTACAGCCGCCTCCTTGGCCGCCAAGTTCCTCTTACCCTTCTTTGGAACTGAGGTAGAGGCCTCTGGCAATGGCGCCACGACCGACTTCTCACGCTGGGGTACAGCCTCAAGTCTCCTTTGTCGAGCTTTGTCAGCAGCCAATGGAGGTCGCAGACGCACCTCAGGCAAAAGCCTTCCCTCGAGGGCCTCCAACCTTGCATTCAACATAGTCCCGACCTGAACCATGATGGCATGCGACAGCCCCTCCACATCCAGCTGGTTAGCTTAAGCCTGAGGCTTTGCTACCGGTTGGGCCTGCAGCAAATCTGCCTTTAGCTTCGTAAACTCCTTGCGGAGTGCACCGAGCTCTTTTTGCAGGCGTGAGTTTTCCTCTCTATCGCTTGCGTTACTTCCTCAGTAGAGTCCAGAAGGAACTCCTCTCGCCTAGCGGCCTTCGCCTTCGTCTCGCGAACAAACTGCGGTGGGTGAACAGCCGCTGCCTCTACCTTTTGTTGACTTTGACACCTTGGGTGTCGCCGTCCCTCCTGTCACCGTGACGTCTGAGTCCAAATCCGAGCCTTTGTTAGCCGATGGCCTCTTGCGCTAAAAACGGTGGGTGGCCTCCGACACGGGCTCAAACGATACCGACACCGTGCTCCTGTCCGTCCTTCTTCATCCATGGGTCGTTCGCTTCCACGCACATCTTCGGGGTGCACGCTTCCGCCTCACTGTCCTTATTCAGGCCAGAGTCAGCGGTGTCAGCACACGCCTTCGGGGCGCATACTTCCACCTCCATCACATTGTTGTCCATATCGCTTGCTATATCAGTGTGCAGTGTCACGGTTTTGCAAGAATTGCGTTCACGGAGCCGGACGGATTGCTTGGCTACAAAGCAGTTGCTGCCCCCCCCCCCCCCCCCCCCCAGAGTACGAGGGGCAGCCCTCTACCTCGTTAGAAGTATAGGGGTGGGATAGAAGTAGAGACCCACCTGGGGACCAAAATTACAACTGCTTGGGTCCATTATCTTAACTCCAATGCTCCACATCGTCGTCTCTTTTATCAAGGGGTAAGGTCCTCTGTAAGGATGGGGGGGGGGGGTATGTGGGACTCCCCGGTCCCCCAGGACCGGTATACCCACTAAACGACCCAGCGGCACTCCGGCATTGTCTGCGTGGAGTGGGATTGGGAAACCGGCAGAGCCTTTACTTCCAATCCCCCGCCGACGACCGCCCGCCTTTACAGCGGGGCCTTCACACCCCTCCCGACAGGGAGAGGCCGGGGAACGACCGTGAGTGCTCGGCCATTCCCGCCCGGCAGACGTGGAGAATAAGTGCAATGAAGGAGAAGGCGCCCCCGCGCCTGTCTCCCGCTATCCTCCACCAGGAGGGGAAAGGCGATTTTCGTATAATCGCCTTCTCCTACCCCTTCTTCGCCTGCGAAGCGGTGCAGCGCGGGGATCATCTTCCCGCGCGCGCTCCGCTGCTTCCTTCTGGGACATTACGCCCTCGCAAAAGGAGGCTACGGCTGCCCAAGCCTCCTCACTTCCCAGCATGGATATGACCACGCCGGGCAGCGAGAGGTCTGGCCCAACTGCCACCACTAAGTCTCGGCGCAGCTCAAACCACGACGGACACACTTCAAGGGTGTGCTGTGCCGTGTCCTCCGCCGCGCCACATTCATGGCATGACGGGGTCTCCTCTCTTCCTATTCGGTGCAGGCATGATCCGAAGCAACCATGCCCGGACAACACCTGCATCCGGAAGGCCGGAATGATCCTGGAAGGAAAGAAACCCGTGGGACCGCTCGAGCCAGTCCTGTAGAACCGACCCGAGAGCGTCCAGCGTTCGGCGGCCGAAGGCGGCGGAGGCGTGGTCCTCCGTCCAATTGTAGACGATTGCGGCCCTCGCCTCACGTCGAACGGCCTCCCGCTCTTCCGGGGCTGGGTGCTCCCCGAGCGCCCTACGTCTCGCTATCCACTCGTACACTCTGGCGAACACCCACGCCTCTAGCTCCCAAGGAGGAGTGCTCGCCAGAGCGCACGCCGCTGCGAAGCCCACCGAGCGGTAAGCCCTCGCCACCCGCTGCGCGATTGCCCTTTGGGGCCTGTGGATCACGCTAGCATTTTCCCTCCTTTGGAGGGAGTCTGCCCAGATGGGGGTGATGGGGATCCCATGCTCTTAAGAATGCCGGCATACAACTGCCGGCATCGCGTTTTGGGCCCCCCAAGATTTGGGAGGAACAACGCGAGCGCAGCCGCAGCCTTTAACAGGCGCGTCGACAGCCCGCTGAAGTGCGGGCCGAAGTGCCACCTGCTGTCGAGCACTAGGCCCAGATATTTCATCTGGGTCTTCACCTCCACCCTAACGCCCTCTACGACAATGTGGGCGTCAGTAGGGATGCGCTGCCGAGGCCCGTGGAAGAATACGGCCTCGGTCTTGTGCAGCGCCACCCCCAATCCTAGCCGGCGGATTCTTCCCGTGACCAGGGATCCACCAGCCGAGGCGAGGCTCGCCGCCTCCCTTAAGTCCCTCCCCCGGGCAGTGAGAAAAGTATCATCCGCGCAGCAGATGACACTTGTGCCACGAAGGAGAGCTCCCCGCAGGAGCCAGTCGAACCCAATGTTCCACAGGAGTGGCCCTAGGATGGACCCCTGTGGAACACCGGACTCCGCGCCGTACCGCCGAAGCTGGCCCGCTTTATCAACAAGGAGGACTGCTCGGTCCTCCAGGTAATTGGCCAAGAGGCTCCTCAGGTACTGAGGCACTCCATGATATCGGAGCGCCTCTAGTATTGTCTGGTGGGGGATGGAGTTGAAGGCGTTGACTATGTCAAATAACACAGCTAAAACTCCGTCCTCAGACCCCACGGCCTCCTTCACTTGGCCCTTCAGTCGGGGCAACGCGTCCACTGTCGAACGCCCCACTCGGAATCCGAATTGGGCGTTCGACAAGTTCGGCCCTACCCCCCTCAGGTGGCTATTCAGCCGAGCGGCGACGATCCCCTCGAATAATTTACCAGCCTCATCAAGCAGAACGATGGGCCGGTATGCCGAGGGGGAGTCCACCAGGCGGCCCTACTTACGGAGAAGGCAAAGTTGCCCCTCCTTACAGGGTTTTGGAAACCTTCCAGCCGCGAAACACGCGCTGAAGAGGTCCCGAAACCTTTCCTCCATTTTGGAGGCGGCGATGGCCACCACCCGTGCGGGGACGCCGTCCGGCCCGGGGGCCGTCTTCTTGGCGCGGAGGCGGAGCGCCACTCCAAATTCTACCTCCGTGACCGGAGGGACCTCTTCTTGCGGCGGAGCCGCTTCGAGAAAGTTCTCGAAATCCTGGAGAGGGCGGTTTGGGGAGAAATAGACGCCCACCAGGGTTATATCCCCCCACGCGGCGGCCACGTATCCCGGTCCCCTCTCTAAAAGCGAGAGGGGAGGGGAGTCTGCGGAAGACCGCGACACCAATGCCACCAAGCCTTCCCGATCACCCAGCCAACGTACGGCTCGGAGACAACCACCACGTCCACCAACCACGCAGCCATGGCCTGCATCAGCAGGTCCTGGGCTGCCTTGCAGTGGTTGGTGTTCGCTTGGAGGATGCGATGCTCGACCCTATCCATCAATCGGACATTGCACCCCCTTCATCGGCCGCCGGGGTTTCTGCTTCAGGGGCGGCGGTTGCAGCGGCAGGCGGGCTTGGTGCTCTTCTTAGGGGGAGGATTGCGATTCCTCCCCTTTGTGACCCGCTGGGAGGCCATTGGCAGCGCACACTGCACAGTGTGGCAAGGCAACCTTGCAGGAGGACTTGTGCCCCTCCTTGCCGCAGCGGTAGCAGCTGTCCGTCCTATCCACTTTGGACGGACAGAGGGCCCGCGTGTGCGCGATTCCGAAGCACTTGAAGCAGCGTAGAGGCTGATCTTCAAGCGCCCGGACTCTGCAGGAACTAAACCTTACAGAAAGCCACCTTTTGGCGAGGACGGCTTTAGCCGCGGCGACGGGGCACTCAAGGCGGATAGTGCCCATGCCGCCTAATGTCCCGACTCTGCACCTCTGTGACGCCACAACCCTCTGTTGCTGCGATCGCCGCCACCACCTCCTCTTTGGTGACCGAGTTATCCAGATCGGTCACCTCCAAAGCCGCAGACCTAACGGGCCTGACGACCTTAGCCGCGTCCGCGTTGACCTCTCGCAATTTGCTAGCAAAGAGGTCCGCGTGGAGCCACCCTGAGCCCCCGGGAACTCGAAGATACGAGCCCCGGCTTGGGTCTGGGGGCACGCGACTGCTCCGATCCCTAGTTTAGTGGGATCGACGTTGGTATGAGCCCGCTTGAGGACGGACTCGTACGTCTCACCCCGCTCCGCAGCCTCCGCAGTAAGTGTCATTACGACGGCCGCGGTTTTGGGAGGAACCAAAAGCTTCCTTCCACCGGCTGAAGACCTTTTGGCTGCGGGGGCAGCAGCGGCGGGCTCGGGAGCCGGCTTTTTCCCTTTCCCCTTTCCCTTGCCGGTCGCCTGGGACGGGCCGGAAGGAGTGGCGATGGGAGTAGCAGGGGTGGCGGCCGTTCTCGTTTTCTTCTTGGCCTTTCCCTTTTTAACCACTTCCATCCACGGCTGGTTGGACGGAGTAGTCGAAGGTAATTGGGCGTCCTCCTTTTGAGAGGATGGCCCCGGCTTGTTCAGCCTCTTGTCCGCTGCAAGTGGCGGTCGGAGGCGTTTCTCCGGTAGGAGCCTGTCTTCGACGCCAGCGAAACAGGCTCTCGTAAAGGCCCTTTCCTCCATGACCACCTTGCGGATGATATCCTAAAGGTTGGAGGAGGGACTTCCAGCCGCCGATCTGGGGTTGGCCTGAGTAAGCCGGGCCGTGGCTTCAGCCGGTTTCTTGCGCAGCTGGCCGATTACCGATCGAGGGCGGTTGGTATCCTCCAGATTGGAAGAGGGGCCTTCAGCCGCCGGTCCGGGGTCGGCCTGAGCAGGCCGGGCCATGATTTCAGCCAACTTCTTGTGCAGCTGGCTGACCTCCAATTGCAGGCGGTCGACCTTCACCTGCAGTTGCCGCGTCTCCTCCGTTTCTGTGCGCTGCGCGAGCTCTCGGACGATACCGCCCATGCTCGCGGCTCTGCACTTCAGGGACTTTTGGAGAGTCCTATTTAAGTTCGAGGACTTAGAGGCAACCACCACTATTTCCTCCCCGTCCTCCTGAGCCATGCGCTCCAGCTCGGTTAGGAAATGGTCCGCATACAGTAGGCAGGACGCACCGTACCCGGACTTGGCCCGCAAAGCGCGCGCCCGCTGTTCCTTAGCGGCGACCTGCTCCTCTAGGTCCTGCTGAAACTGCGTCTGCTGAGTCAAGTTTAGCTGGCGCTGTGCGTCGACCAAACCCACGTCATGGGTGTCAGCAAGGACTGTAACGGCAGAGCGCTTTTTGGCCTTTGCTTTCGGCTTGGTTTTGCTCCCCTTGACTGGCGAATCTGAGGAGCCGGACCCGTCCTTCAGGAAGGCCCGCTTCCGCGATTGCCCAATGGCTGTTGCCGTCGAACCAGCGTCCGACCCAGACGTGACAGACTCGTCGGAGTCCGTCAATTCATCCGCCCTGCTATAATGGCCTGCCGCAGATCCCGACGCCGACGATGTGCCTTTGTCGGATTGGCCCTGAGAAGGGCCTTTCGCTTGGCCCTGAGAAAGGCCTTTTGGTTGACCCTTAGAAGGGCCCTTTATGAACCTGCCCTTCGCATTCCGCAACGAGTGCAAGGTCCCTGGTACCAAAGTGCCACACTCCTTCTCAGCGCTTCCACTCTCTAGCGCGTTCTCCAAATTCATACCGTCATTATCCAAATCGTGAGCAATCTCGGAGTCCAGTTCAATTTTGCCTTGTCGTGATCACGAAGACCAGCGGAACGCCGTCCTACGAAGCAGTTGCTGCCCCCCCCCAGAGTATGAGGGGCAGTCCTCCACTCCAGTTGAAGTGGAGGAGTGGGATTCCCCCTTTCGGGGACCCACCTGGGGACCATTTTTACAGCTGCTTTGATCCATGTTTTCTAACTCCAATGCTCCACATCGTTGCCTCTTTTTTCAGAAGTGATAGGGGCTATCAGCGAGCCCTGAAAAGGGCACGCTCGCACCGCTTGGCAGTAATCCGCCCGGAATCCCGCAAGGAAACTGACCCATACAGCCGACTCACGAAAGACCAGGCAAGACCACACCGCAGCAGCAGTGCCTCTCACACTGGAGACGGCTCTACCAGCCCTTCTTCCTAACTAAACCCCTTTTCCAACCAAACCCCCCTCCCACCACTCAAACGCCATTCAACTCTAACTCCCTTCCATGTAAATCATACACCCCCCTCCAACCCATCCACCCACTCAAATCCTACCCCACCGACAGAGTGCGCCGGCACTCTGTCGGTGGGGTAGGATTTGAGGATACCTGGTGGTTTCAGATACGTCTATTTTAGATGGAAATAGACCAATAACGGGCAGCAACCGCGAGAAGGCCGACCCCTCCAGACTAACCTTAAGAATCTACACGACCTGCGCTCTCCCTCAAGACCATACGCCTCCCTACTCGCTCCCACAGCCGAGTAAGGAAGGCCTGGACTTATCCAAAACAAGCGGCCGAAGCACGCAAGCTAGGCATAGCAACTACTAATGGATAAACCCAGACCCGCCCAACCTAACCTAACCTAACCTTTTTTTTTTTTTTTTTTGTCGCTGGGAAAAATGCGTTACGCATGCCCCCCTATTGGGGAATGGGGGAGTTATGTGGGCCTCCCCGGTCCAAACAGGACCGGTATACCCACTAAACGACCCAGCGGCACTTCGGCATCGTCTGCGTGGAGGAGGACTGGGAAACCGGCAGAGCCTTTACTTACAATCCCCCGCCGACGACCGCCCGCCTTTACAGAGGGGCCTTCATACCCCTCCCGACAAGAAGAGGCCCGGGAACGACCGTGAGTGCTCGGCCATTCCCGCCCGGCGAAATTGAAGGATGCGTGCAATGCGAGAAAAGGCGCCCCCGCGTCTGTCTCCCGCTATCCTTCACCAGAAGGGGGAAGGCGATTTTCGTGCAATCGCCTTCTCCTACCCCTTATTCGCCTGCGGAGCGGTGCAGTGAAGGGATCTTCCTCCCGCTCGCGCTCCGCTGCCTCCTTTTGGGACATTACGTCCTCGCAAAAGGAGGCTTCGGCTGCCCAAGCCTCCTCGCTTCCCAGCATGGATGTGACCACGCCGGGCAGCGAGAGGTCCTGCCCAACCACCGCTATCATGTCGAGGCGCAGTTCGGACCATGACGGACACACTTCCAGGGTGTGCTGCGCCTTGTCCTCCACCGCGCCACATTCGTGGCACGACGGGGTCTCCTCTCTCCTTATTCGGTGCAGGCATGATCCGAAACAACCATGTCCGGACAACACCTGCACCAGACGGAAGGAGAGAAACCCGTGGGACCGCCTGAGCCAGTTTTGCAGAACCGGTCCGAGCGCGTCCAGCGTTCGGCGACCGAAGACGGCAGAGGCGAGGTCCTCCGTCCAATGGTGGACGATGGTGGCCTTCGCCTCGCGCCGGACGGCCTCCCGCTCTTCCGGGACGGGGAACTCTCCAAGCGCCCTACGCCCCGCCATCCACTCGTATACTCTGGCGAGCACCCACGCCTCCAGCTCCCAAGGAGGGGTGCCGGCCAAAGCGCACGCCACCGTGAAACTCACCGAGCGGTAGGCCCTCGCCACCCGCTGTGAAATGGCTCTTTGGGGCCTGAGGATTGCAGTTGCGTTCTCCCTCCTGTGGAGACAGTCCACCCAGATGGGTGCCCCGTAAAGGGCCATACTCTTACGTATGCCGGCATACAAATGCCGGCATCGCGCTTTGGGCCCTCCCAGGTTTGGAAGGAGCTACGAGAGGGCGTTCGCTGTCCTCAGCAGCCGTGCTGACAGCCAGCTAAAGTGTTGGCCGAAGCGCCACCTGCTGTCTAGGATGAGACCCAGATATTTCATCTGGGTCTTCATCTCGACCCTGACGCCCTTAACAACAATGTGGGCATCAAGAGGGATGCGCTGCCGAGGCCCGTGGAAGAACACGGCCTCGATTTTGTGCAGCGCAACCCTCAATCCTAAGTGGCGGATCCTTCCCGCGACCAAGAATAGCAGATGACACTCGTGCCACGGAGGAGGGTTCCTCGCAGGAGCCGGTCGAAGCCGATGTTCCACAAAAGTGGTCCTAGGACCAACAAATTTTTTTTTTTTTTTTTTTACAATTTTTACAAGTTCTTTATTAGATTATAAAAGCTTAGCTAGTACAATTCCAGTGTGAATTAAATCCTAGAATTAACAAACATAATTTACAACGTTAATTAAGCTAAAGCGCTTCTCAAAACTTGTACAATAAAACTTTACCTAAAGTAGGTACTTATTTCATATTACGATACATAACTATTGTAGTTTTAGAATTTTATATAAACATTTAAACACATGTGCTTTGATGAGCATTACATTAAACATCAGATCTTATATGGGTCTGAAAGGCCGAAGCCTAAGCGGTACAAATAAATATTGTCGCTAAACTATTACTTGTAAATAACTATTAGCGAGCGAATGACCAAACTACCGATAAATTAAAGCCAGCAACAGAAACAATTAGCCTACTGTTCAACATAAAAGGGGCAGTCGCCCAAGCAAGCCCGCGCCGCGCACGCTGCTATCGGCCTATATCCCGAGATAACAAGGTCGAAAACAGCGCGCGCATTGAGCAAGGCGTGCGCGTGCTCCTGCTTGGGCCATTGCACACGTCTATTCATCGCACTCAAGAAACAAGTGATGGGGTAATTTGTATCGATTGTACTTGTCGATGTAAGGTAAGTTTTTCTTGCGAGTTTTACAGATATTTTGAATATGTTTATTTTTGCTGCATGTATTACTGTGTAAATCAAATTTTCTAGATGATTTGTATATAAATTCGTATAAAGTGGGGGAATTAATTGTTTTATGTAATGATTGCAGATTGGTACAGAAAGGAGTTTTAAAGGCGTATTTTAAAACTTGAAGTTTATTTATATTGGTTGGGCAGGTACTGCTCCAAACTGGACAAGCGTAAGTTATACAGGGACGTACTAAGGTGCTATAAATGTTTAATTTAGTGGTGTTACTAAGGCACGAGCTTCTATTGAGTATAAAGCTCAATGAATTTAGTGCTTTTGTACCTTTAAGTCGCAGTTTCAACGTATTTTCACTCCAATTGAGTTTATTGTCTAAGACGACCCCAAGGTATTTGACAGAAAGGCTCCATGGAATTTCATAGCCTCCTACTTTGAGGGTGCGGGCAGAGAGTGTACGATGCCTGGTAAACAAAATTGCCTCTGTTTTGGAGGCATTTATCTTTAATTTCCACTTGTCAAAGTAAGAAGATAATAGGTCTAATGACATTTGAAGACGAGAGATAATTAGGTCAATGTCTTTTGAGAAAGTGAACGAGGCTGTATCGTCAGCAAAACAGGCCAGATTAGTACGTGTTTGGATTGGAATATCATTCAAATATAATAAAAACAACTGGGGTCCAAGTATTGAGCCTTGAGGCACGCCAGCTGGGACTAGCATCGACACCGAGTGGGAGCTATCTATGTGAACCCGAAATGAGCGGTGCTCAAGGTAGGATTTGATGATCTTAATCAATGGTATGGGGACATCTTGTTTTAATAGTTTATGGACAAGAGCTTGATGCCACACTGTATCAAATGCTTTTTCGATGTCAAGAAGAAACATTCCGGTTGAGTCGTCCATGTTAAGGCTATAAGAGACAGACTCTGCTACTCTAGCCAATTGCTGAACCGTTGAATGTGATTCACGGAATCCGAATTGTTCATCTATGAGTATTGTTTCAGAGGAACGACAAAGGCGGCGGGATATCATTTTTTCAAACAACTTACCTAGACATGGCAAAAGGCTAATTGGGCAGTAACCAGATGGATCAGTTGGGTCTTTGCCGGGCTTATGAATGGCTATAACTTTAGCTATTTTCCACATAGTTGGGAAAGTTAAGTGAAAAACAGGCATTAATTTTTTTAGTAAGCATCACAATACACTTTTGGGGCATATTTTTGATTAGGTGATTAGAGATTTGATCTGGGCCAGGTGTGCAGCTGTGCAGCTTCATTGGGGGACTTCTGAAATGGTCCACTCAGGTGACTTGATTTGTGCGACACCGTCATAATAATTTCTACACATTGTAGTACCTGCTTATTAAGGGACGATGCAAGTTGGTCGTCCACATCTCCAGCCATTAATTTGGGCATCTCGGACGGGCGTGTCACCCTCGCGTGCCGCGTTCTCTCTATTGCTTGCGTTATTTCCTCAGTAGAGTCCAGAAGGATCTCCTCTCGCCTAGCGGCCTTCGTCTTCGCCTCGCGAACAAACTGCCCAGCGGTGGGTGAATGGCTGCTGCCTCTACCTTTTGTTGACTGTGACACCTTGGGTGTCGCCGTTCCTCCTGTCACCGTGACGTCTGAGTCCGAATCCGAGCCTTTGGTAGCTGATCGCCAAAATCGGCAGGTGACCTCCGACGCGGGCTCAGACGATACCGTCACCGTGCTCCTGTTAGATTCGGAATCCGACAGGCGCGTTATCACCACTCGCACGTCCTTTTTCATGCATGGTTCGTTTGCTTCCACGCACACTTTCGGGGTGCACGCTTCCGCCTCACTGTCCTTATTCAGGCCAGGGTCAGCGATGTCAGCACACGCCTTCGGGGCGCATACTTCCACCTCCATCACATTGTTGTCCATATCGCTTGCTATATCAGTGTCCAGTGTCACGGTTTTGCCAGAGTTGCGTTCACGGAGCTGGGCGGATTGCCTAGCTACGAAGCACTTGCTGCCCCCCCCCCAGAGTACGAGGGGCAGGCCTCCACCTCGTAAGAAGTAGAGGGGTGAGATTCCCCATTTCGGGGACCCACCTGGGGACCAAAATTACAACTCCTTAGGTTCATTATCTTAACTCCAATGCTCAACATGTCTCTTTTATCAAGGGGTGAGCTCTCCTGTAAGTTTGGAGTTAGCGCCCTGAAAAGGGCGCGCTCGTCTCCTCCACCAACGTGCCCTGAAAAGGGCGTGTCCGCCAACAACACTGCCAGCCAAGCATCGGTCCACTCAGGATCCCGCAAGGAAGCTGACCCATACAGCCGACTCAAGGAAACCCCAGCGGAAAGACGCCAAGCCAACAATGCTACCCTACTCTATGATGGCTCCACGAGCCCGTGCCTGCTTCTTCCACTACGCCATCTGCTCATCAGAGGGACACGCGGAGAAGCTTCCCTATCCTACCCCACCGGTAAAGTGCCGGCGCCTGGTGGTTTCAGTTACGTCTATTTCAGATGGAAATATACTAATAACGGGCAGCAACCGCGAGAAGGCCGACCCCACCAGACTTGCCTTGAGGATCTACATGATCTGCGCTCAAGACCATACGCCTCCCTACTCAGTCCCAGATTCGAGTAAGGAAGGCCTGGCTTTATCCAAAACAAGCGGCCGAAGCACGCAAGCTAGGCATAGCAACTACTAATGGATAAATCCAGACCCGCCCATCCTTTTTTTTTTTTTTACAAGGGGAAATCCTTTATGGATACCCCCAACCGCGGGGGGTAGCCGGGGGTTATGTCGGACTCCACGCCTCTGGCGGGCTACCGACTAAAACCCCTTGGAGTGCCTTCCTTACGCCTTTTGTGGCGCGGCACGGGATCGCGCTGGCACTCTACCGCACCGCACCGGCGTTCAGCCCAGCCAATGCCGGACCTCCTGCGCCAGGGGGGAGACAGTTCAGATATATGGAGCTGTCTCCCAGACGAGGCGAAACTGTGCAATGCGGTCTAGGATCCTCCGACCCTGCACCCGCTAGTCTCGCCTACGAGGGGGGAAGGAGTTGGGCAAACCGCCTTCTCCGGCCCCCCTCTCACCTGCGCCGAAGCGGGTCGGCGAGGGCGTCAGCCTCTCGAGCCCGCTCCGCGGCCTCCTTCTGCGACATCACATCCTCGCAAAAGGAGACCATGGCCAGCCATGCTTCTTCGCTGCCGAGCATAGCGTTTACGATGCCCGGCAGCGAGAGGGTCGCGCCTATAACCGCCGTTAGGGCAGTGCGCTGGGTGGCCCACGACGGGCACACCTGGAGGGTGTGTTCCACCGTGTCCACCGCAGCGCCACAGTGGTGGCACTGCGGTGTCGATTCCCTTCCGGCGATGCGGTGCAGATACTTACCGAAGCATCCGTGCCCGGTAAGCACCTGCACCAAGCGGAACGTCAGGGCACCGTGCCCACGCTCCACCCATTGCCAGAGAACTGTCAGTATGGCCTCTATCCTCCACTGTCCAAAGACGGCGGACGAGAGGCTCTCCTCCCACCGCACCATCAGCTCCTCTCTAGCGTGGAGTCTGATGGCACGTTCCTCTGCCGCCATGCGCAGCCCTCCCTCGGCCCTCCTCGCCACTCTATGTTGGTACACGGCGGCGAGGACCTCCGCCTCTAACTTCCACGGGGGGAATCCGGCTAGGGCGCAGGCTGCATCCGAGGACACCGTTCGGTATCCCCGTATTGCCCTCAGCGTTATGATTCGCTGGGGTCGCCGCAGCCGCGCCCTGTTCCCTCTAATGAGGGCTCCAGGCCAGACAGGGGCTCCATAGAGGGCCATGCTCTTGATCACCCCAGCGTACAGTCGGCGGCAACTGACGCTGGGGCCCCCTACATTGGGCAGCAGCCGGCCCAAGGCTGCCGCAGCACCCACCAATCTGGGCGCCAAACCTTCAAAGTGGGCTTGGAAGGTCCAACGCCCATCCAGAACAAGGCCCAGATATTTAATCTGGGCCTTGACCGGGACCGCCACCCCTTCGACGGTAATGTGAGCCCCTGGGGGTGGCCCACACCGAGGCCTATGGAACATGATGGCCTCGGTCTTGGGGAGCGCCACCTTTAGCCCCAGCAGTCGAATGCGTTCGACCACCAGGGCCGTACCCACTTCCGCCCTTCGGGCTACCTCCCTGAAGGTGCCCCCTTGGGCTACGACTAAGGTGTCATCCGCGTAGCATAGGATGCTCATCCTTGGGATTAGCGTCCCACGGAGAACCCAGTCATAGCCTATGTTCCACAGGATGGGTCCCAGCACCGACCCCTGCGGAACTCCACACCTCATCGGAGCGGAGTCTTGGGAGCACCACGCCTCTACGATGGCCGCCTCCTCGGCCGCCTGTGTCTAGGCGGCTCAGCGCCCAGCGGGGAAACGCCTCCTGGTCACGGCCCCGGCGGTGACGGCGGTGGTGTGGGTCTCAGGCGAACCCTGTGAGGAGGAGATCTCGAACCACACATATAGGTGGTCCGAGAGGGTCTCCTCCCCATCGAGAACCTTCCATCACTTCACACGGCGTGCGACGGCCGGGGTGGCGAATGATATGTCTACCACGGACCCTCCTTGCCGTCGCACGCACGTGTGGGCCGTCTCCCGGTTGAGGACGACTAGACCGAGCTCCGTCACCCACTCTTCGACCGCCTCGCCTCGCAGGTCAGTGCGAGTCCCCTCCCAGGCCCGGAATTTGGCGTTAAGATCGCCCATGAACACCACGGGGAGGGGTGCCGCCCTGTGGATGGCCGGACCTAGGGTGTCGAGGAACGCCTTTAGGTCCGACAGGGGCCTGTTGGGGGAGAAGTACGCGCCAACCACCGCATACCCTCCCTAATCGGCTACCACGTAACCCGAGCCCCTCTCTTTAATAGAGGGGGCCGGCCCCGATCTACACACTATAGCCGCGGAGCCGTCGAGGTCCCCTGCCCAGTCAGAGCGGGGAACCACAAAGTATGGCTCCGCAGCGACGGCGATGTCGACCTCACGCTCCGCCATGACCTGCAGGAAAAGGTCCTGGGCTCTGGCGGAGTGGTTGAAGTTTGCCTGCAGAAAGTCAGCAGTCCGACCTCCCATTATTCGGACATACTAACTTCCTCCACGGCTGGCGCGGGGCCGGCAACTGGCAAGGGGCCGGCGAAAGACGCAGGGTCAGCGGCCGCATGGGTCCTAGGGACCGCGGCTCCCTTCGTTTGGGGAGGCTTGCAGCTCCTCCCTGCCATTTTGTGGCCCGCAGGTCTGCCCGCGCTGGCGCATATCGCGCAGTAGGCCGTCGCCTGGCATGTCGCCGCAAAGTGTCCCGCTTGCCCGCAGCGGAAGCAGAGCTCGCTGCGGTCCGTCTGCGAGGGGCACATCGGGGAGGCATGGCCCGTCCCCATGCAGCGGAAGCAGCGCATGGGAAAGGGCGTTAGTGCCACCACCCGCGCGGGACTCCAACCGATCTCTAGCTGGCCTAAGGTGGCCAGGACCTTCGCGGCCGCTACCGGGCAGGAGAGGCGAAGAGAGCAGCTTCCCCGCCCTGCTGATTGCATCTCCCCTGTCAGGATCTGTTCTACCGAGCACCCTGCTTTGGCCGCCGCAGCGGCTACTACCTCCGCCTTTGTGATGGAGATGTCGAAACCCGAGATGCGCAAGTCCGCGCATTTCGTGGGCCTCGACACCTGTGCCACGTCGGACAGGACTTCTGTCAGACGGGAGGCTAGCCGATTTGCTTTTTCAGCATTTTGGGGGGCCTTTACTTCGAACATCCTGGCCCCCGCAGCCGTTTGGCGCATCCGGAGCTAGGATACTTCGATCCCTAGATCGGATAGCGCCACGTTCTCCCTCGCTTTGAGGAGAGCCTCCTTATAGCTCACCCCCTTTTTCGCTGCCTCCGGCTGTAGCTTAAGAACTACGGCTGAGGAGCGTGGGGGTGTGAGCTTGATGCTCTTTTTGGCGACTGCGGCCTTCGGCTTGGCTTGTGCAGTCGCCTGAGCGGCGGCCTTCGGAGCGGGACGTGGTACCGCTGGGGGAGAGACTTTCTTTTTCTTTCCCCTTTTCGTCACCGTGGCCCAAGACTCCGTAATTGCGGAGGCAGCTTGCGGTTGGCTACGGGCCTGAGGCGGGGTCTGCTTTAGGCTTGGGCTTGGCCTCGTGTTGGGGGCAGGCGCCGAACCGCTAGCGTCGGTCCTGGCTGCCGCCCTTTTAGCGTCCGCCGCCAGTGGCGGGCGCAACGTCTTCTTGGGGAGGAGGCGCTCCTCCAAACCTTTGAATCGGGTTTCCAGCATGGTCCCGACTGATTCCAGTAGAGAGCGCCTCACACTCTCCAGGGAATCTGCATCCACTGCCGACATCTGGCGAGAAGGGCTTGGGAGCTTAGAGCTCGCTTTGGAGTAAGCCTGCCGCACAGCCTTCATCTCCTCCTTTAAGCCATCTACCTCGTTACGGAGGTTTTGGTTGGCCACCCTGAGGCGCCGAATCTTCTCGGACGTATTCCAGACGCAGAGCACATCTAAAATGTTTTGAAGGGTCTTCGCCGACTTCTTCAGATCGCGAATGTATCCCCCTTTCAAGTTGCGTGATGTCGCTGCAACGTCGAGGATTTTCTCGATAGTCTTTTCTGCCTCTGTCCTGAGGGACTCGCCATTTTTGGCCTCGAAGTGGGCCTCGGCCTCCGCTAGATCCCTATTGGCCGGAGCCTCCTTTAGGTAAGAGACCCGTGTACTGCGCTGATGGTCATCATTGCCGGCGGTTGTCGGCTCCTCCTCCCGTGACCTGAGAGCTGACTCAGCTCGCGATAGCCCGGTCTTGCGGCTAGGGGCTGAGATTTTGCCTCGCCTAGCCGTGTTTATTTTGGAACTCGGGACTCGAGGTTGTGCCTCAGAGCAATCCGAGTCCGTCACCTCCGAAAGGACCACCTCCCCTACGCGCTTCCGGTTTGCGCCTTTCGGCCGAACCACGCTCTCAGGTCCTTCTCCCGCATCGACGTCATCGTCCACCATGCTGTCGACCGACGCCTCCTTCTCCTTCGTCTCCTTCTCCTCCTCCCTCTTCCCGTCGCGGCTAGCTTCTGACGCCAAAGTGGCACCGTCAGCAGAGCCCTGAGAAGGGTTTTTTGGTTGGCCCTTAGAAGGGCCTTATTTGAAACGCCCTAAGGCGTCCCGCAATGGACGCAACGTCCTCACAGACGAAAGCGTCCTACTGGTGGCATCGTGCGCAGACGCGCATTCTACCTCCTCACTACTCTCTGCGCTCATGCTAAGGTCAATGGTGTCAGCACGCGCCTTCCGGGCGCATGCTTCCACCTCCATTTTGTCAGTATCCTTGTCATTTGCGAATTCATTGTCCAGTTTCTATAAGCCAGATTCGTGTTTACGAAGACCAGCGGAACGCCGGCCTACGAAGCAGTTGCTACCCTACTCTATGATGGCTCCACGAGCCCGTGCCTGCTTCTTCCACTGCGCCATCTGCTCATCAGAGGGACACGCGGAGAAGCTTCCCCATCCTACCCCACTGGAAAAGTACCGGCGCCTGGTGGTTTCAGTTACGTCTATTTCAGATGGAAATAGACCAATAACGGGCAGCAACCGCGAGAAGGCCGACCCCACCAAACTTGCCTTGAGGATCTACACGATCTGCGCTCTCCTTCAAGACCATACGCTTCCCTACTTGGTCCCAGATTCGAGTAAGGAAGGCCTGGCTTTATCCAAAACAAACGGCCGAAGCACGCAAGCTAGGCATAGCAACTACTAATGGATAAATCCAGACCCGCCCAACCTTTTTTTTACGTGGGGAATTCCTCATGGATACCACTCCCGCGCCAGGGCGCTAGAGTGGTTATGCTGGACTCTTACCGGCTAAAACCACCACAGTAAGCAGTCGTTCCGCCGAGGTGGGGCAAGGTGGGGTCGCGCTAACATTCACCACCCAGCCCCGGCGGTTCGGTGAGACCCCGACATGGAGGGGGGTAGCATTTCTTACAAAGACCCCCCCTCAATACGACGTGCAAGGTCGTCCAAGCCGGCTGTGAGTCCCCCGACTCGCAGCCAGTGACCCCCAGGTGTGAGGAGGCGAGCAAAGCGCCTCCTCCTTGCTCCTGTTCGTCTACACCGGAGCGGGTCCGAAGCAGCGTCGTCATCCCTGGACCGCTCCGCGGTCTCCTTCTGCATCATAACTTCTTCGCAGAAGGAGACCATCGCCTGCCACGATGCCTCATTGCCGAGCATGGCGTTCACCACGCTCGCCAGAGAGAGATCCCCTCCGATGCATGCTGAGAGTATTTGCCGCTGCGGGCCCCATGCAGCACACACTTCGCGTGTCGTGTCGCGTACCGTGTCTTCAGGTGCTCCGCACTCATGGCAGGTTAGTGTCACCTCCCTCTTTGCGATTCTATGCAGGTACTTTCCGAAACATCCGTGTCCGGAAAGCACCTGCACCATTCGGAAGGTCAGCGACCCAAACCGCCGCCTTACCCACCTACTGAGGACCGGCCTCACGGCATCCACCGTCCACTGTCCCGGCACTGGTGGCGCCAGGTCCTCCGTCCACCGCCGTAACAAGGCGGTCCGCGTCTGGCTCCGCATGCGCGTGACCTCCTCCCACATTGGAGGCTCCCCTCGGGATCTCCTCGCCGCCACGAAGTGGTAAACTTCGGCGAGGATCTCCGCTTGGAGCTCCCAGGGGGGATCGCCGGCCAACACGCACGCTGCCGTCCATGACACCGTCCGGTATCCGCGTATCACCCTCGTCGCAATGACCCGCTGCGGACGTCGCAGCAGGGTCTTGTTTCGGCGGTTGAGGGCGTCCACCCAGACAGGTGCCCCATACATGGCCATACTCCGGATCACTCCGAAATACAGCCGACGGCAGTTGGCGTTAGGGCCACCTACATTCGGCAGCAGCCTTCCCAAGGCGGCAGCAGCCCCCACGATTGTCGGGGCCAACCCTGCAAAGTGAGCCCCAAAGGCCCACCTCCCGTCTAAAGTGAGACTCAGGTATTTCATCTGGGTCCCAACCCTGACCGAGACTCCATCCAGCAGCACCCGCGTACCTGGAGGAGGTCCTCCTCGAGGCCCATGAAACAACAGGGCCTCGGACTTGGAGAGGGCAACCTCCAGCCCCAAGGTGCGTATGCGGTCGACCACGAGTGTTGTACCCACGGTGGCCAACCGCGTAACTTCCCCGAGTTCCCTCCCCTTGGCGACGACTAGGGTGTTATCTGCGTAGCACGCGACTCGCACACTTGCGGGCAGCGTGCAGCGGAACACCCAGTCGTAGCCTATGTTCCACTAGAGCGGTCTCAACACCAACCCCTGTGGAACCCCGCAAGGGACGCGACGGCGCCTCAAACCGTCTCGTCCCACCACCAGGACCTCGCGGTCTTGGAGGTAATCCTCCAACAGCCTCCGCAGATACAGGGGCACTCCGTGATAGCGGAGCGCTTCCTGTATCGTTTTGTGTGGGAGGCTGTTGAAGGCGTTGGCTATATCGAGTGAGACAGCCAACGCCATTTTCCCCTCACCGACCGCCGCCTGTGTCCACTCTTTGAGCTAGAGCAGGGCATCCACTGAAGATCGCCCTGCTCTGAAACCGTACTGGGCCTCTGAGAGGCCAGGCGCAGTCCCTTCCAGATGCTGTATGACACGAAAAGCAACCACTCTCTCAAACAGCTTGCCCGTGTCATCCAGCAGCACTATTGGCCTGTATGCAGAAGGCTAGTCGACAGGTCGTCCCTCCTTCTGCAACAGGCACAATCGTCCGTCTTTCCAAGGCTTCGGAAACCGCCCCGACGTGAGGCACGCACTGAAAAGTTCCCGAAGTCAATCATTCATTTCCCTAAAGGCGAGTCCGAGGACCCGCTCTAGGATCCCGTCTGGACCAGGCGCCGTCTTCTTGCCCCGTAGGCACTCGACCACTACCGCCATCTCCACCTCTGACACAGGTGGGATGGAGGCCGAGTCTAACTCCTTGGGGAAGGAGACGGCACTCGCCATCGGCGGAGGGGTGTAGGTAGGGTCTCTGTCGGGAAAGTGCTCGCCCAACACCCTGTCCAGGAGCTCTGGCTCCATGGACTCCGTGACTGGGGGCGCCCGGCACCGGAACATTTTCCAAGCAGCCTTGTACGGACGCCCCCAAGGATCCCTCTCCAGGCTGGTCAGGGCTTCGCCAAACGCCTGCGATTTGGCCCTGACAATAGCCACCCTAAAGTCTCGCTTGGCAACGCGGTATGCCTCGAGCAGCTGGCTCTCAACCTCAAGCTCTTCGGTTGACAGCTGCTCGTCGGTCCGGCCATGACGCCGCCTCCCACAGTGGGTGAAAGAGCGCCGCGTCGCCGAACAGGCAGCTCGGAGCTGCGCAATCTCCGAGCACCACCAGTATACCTCGCGGCGCTCGGGGTGACCCTGGGACCACGGCATGGCCGCGTCACAAACGGCCGTCACCGCGCGGAAACGGCCTGCAGCTACGCTGACGTCTGGGTGCATGGGAGCAGAAAGCCACGACTGGACGATTGCCGCCTCCTTTACCAATTCGGCATAGAGACGGCTTACGGCCCAGCGCGGGAAATCCGCTCGAGCCACGCACCGAGACCCTCCCGTGTTGTGGGAGGTGGATATCTCGAACCTTATATATTTATGGTCCGAGAGAGTCTCCACCTCCGACATCACCCTCCAGGCCCGGACACGTGCAGCGGGGTGACGAACGATAAGTCCACCACGGACTTCCCGTTGTGTCGCACACACGTGTGGACCGACCCTCTGTTGAGCAGGGTCAGTCCCGTGGCAACCGCCCACTCCCTGACAATCTCCCCGCGAGAGTCAGTTTAGGGGTTGCCCCAATCCCGGGCCTTGGCATTCAGATCCCCAAGAAGGAGGATCTGACAAGGCGCCTGTCTTTGTATCGCTGCGGCCAAGAGGTCTACAAAGACCTCCAGTTCCGCAGCTGTTTTGTTGGGGGAGAAGTATGTGCCCACTACAGCATACTCTCCCCATGCGTCACCACGTATCCAGAACCCCTTTCTTTGACTGAGAAGGGTGAACCACTCGATCGGCCCACAATGGCAACGGAGCCGTCCAAGTCCCAAGCCCAATAAGGATGGGTAGAGGGGACGTAATACAGCTCCGCTGCTACCGCCACGTCTATTTGCCACTGCGCCAGGGCCTGCGTGAACAGGTCTTGGGCCTGGGCGCAGTGGTTAAGGTTCGTCTGGAGGAAGCTGTGATGTTGGACTTGATCGATCAGTCAGACATCACAACCTACTCGCTCAACACCAGGCGAGCGACTTCCGGCGCGACTAGGCTTACAGCCGCAGGATTGGCCTGGGTCCTGGCGGCCTTACCCTTCGTCTTCGGGGGAACGCAGCTGCGCCCCCCCATTATGTGCCCAGAAGGTTTGCCCGCCTCCGCACATATCGCACAGCGTGGGGTGGCCTTTACACAGCTGGTCGTCTTATGTCCCGTGCTTCCACATCGGAAGCACAGGTCCCCCCCTGTCGGCTGATGCTGGACACTGAGGGCGCGTGTACCCCAGCCCCATGCACCTGAAACAGCGCATGAGACGCGCCTCCAAGGCCACCACTCGCACCGAAGTCCACCCGACCAAAAGCCTACCCTTTCCAGACAGCACTTTGGCTGCCGCGATCGGACAGAACACAATGGTGGAGCCGGTGCCGCCAAACCAGCGGCGAATTTCTCCTACCTTTACTGCCATCAGGTCGCAGCCACCTGCCTTGGCGACTGCCGCCGCCACCTTCTCCTTCGTGGCTGCATCATCTAGACCCGTGACCCGTGACCCACCCAACCTTTTTTTTTTTTTTTTTTGACGCTGGGAAAAATGCGTTACGCATGCCCCCCCATCGGGGAATGGGGGGGGGGGGGGTATGTGGGACTCCCCGGTCTAAACGGGACCGGTATACCCACTAAACGACCCAGCGGCACTCCGGCATCGTCTACGTGGAGGAGGATTGGGAAACCGGCAGAGCCTTTACTTCCAATCCCCCGCCGACGACCGCCCGCCTTTACAGCGGGGCCTTCACACCCCTCCTGACAGGGAGAGGCCCGGGTACGACCGTGAGTGCTCGGTCATTCCCGCCCGGCGGAAGTGAAGAATAAGTGCAATGCGGGAGAAGGCACCCCCGCGCCTCCCGCTATCCTCCACCAGGAGGGGGAAGGCGATTTTCGTGCAATCGCCTTCTCCTACCCCTTCTCCGCCTGCGAAGCGGTGCAGCGAGGGGATCATCCTCCCGCGCGCGCTCCGCTGCCTCCTTCTGGGATATTACGTTCTCGCAAAAGGCGGCTACGGCTGCCCAAGCCTCCTCGCTTCCCAGCATGGATATGACCACGCCTGGCAGCGAGAAGCCAGCCCGACTGCCACCACTAAGTCGCGGCGCAGCTCGGACCACGACGGGCACACCTCGAGGGTATGCTGCGCCGTATCCTCTGCCGCACCACAATTGTGGCACGACGGGGTCACCTCTCTTCCTATTCGGTGCAGGCATGATCCGAAGCAACCATGCCCGGACAACACCTGCACCAGACGGAAAGAAAGGAAGCCGTGGGAGCGCCCGAGCCAGTCTTGCAGAACCTTCCCGAGCGCGTCCAGCGTTCGGCGGCCAAAGGCGGCAGAGGCGAGGTCCTCCGTCCAATGGTGGACGATCGCGGCCTTCGCCTCACGCCGGACGGCCTCCCGCTCTTCCGGGACTGGGAGTTCACCGAGCGCCTTACGCCCCGCCGTCCACTCATATACTCTGGCGAGCACCCACGCCTCCAGCTCCCAAGGAGGGTTGCCAGCCAAAGCGCACGCCGCCGCGAAACTCACTGAGCGGTAAGCGCTCGCTACCCGCTGTGCAATGGCCCTTTGGGGCCTGCGGATTGCGGTCGCGTTCTCCCTCCTGTGGAGACAGTCCGCCCAGATGGGTGCCCCGTAAAGGGCTATACTCTTAAGTATGCCCGCATACAAATGTCGGCATCGCGCCTTGGGTCCTCCCAGATATGGGAGAAGCCACGCGAGCGCAGCCGCGGCCTTCAACAGGCGCGTCGACAGCCAGCTGAAGTGCGGGCCGAAGCGCCACTTGCTGTCTAGGATAAGACCCAGATATTTCATCTGAGTCTTCATCTCGACCCTGACGCCCTCCACAACTATGTGGGCATCAGGAGGGATGCGCTGCCTAGGCCCGTGAAAGAACACGGCCTCGGTCTTGTGCAGCGCAACCCTCAATCCCAAGCGGCGGATCCTTCCAGCGACCAAGGATCCACAAGCCGATGCCAAACTGGCCGCTTCTCTGAAATCCCTCCCCCGGGCAGTGAGGAGAGTGTCATACGCGTAGCAGATGACACTCGTGCCACGGAGGAGGGTTCCCCGCAGGAGCCAGTCGAAGCCGATGTTCCACAGGAGTGGTCCTAGGATGGACCCCTGCGGAACACCGGACTCCGCGCCGTACCGCCGGAGCTGGCCCGCTTTATCTACAAGGAGGACTGCACGGTCCTTCAGGTAGTTTGTTAGGAGGCTCCGCAGGTACTAAGGCACTCCATGGTAGCGGAGCGCCTCTAGTATAGTCGGGTGGGGGATGGAGTTGAAGGCGTTGGCTATGTCAAATGACACAGCCAACACTCCGTCCCCAGACCCCACGGCATCCCTCACTTGGCCCTTCAGTCAGGCCAACGCGTCCACCGTCGAACGCCCCACTCGGAAACCGAACTGGGTGTCCGACAAGTTCGGTCACACGCCCCTCAGGTGGCCATTCAGCCGAGCGGCGACGATCCCCTCGAATATTTTACCAGCCTCATCAAGCAGAACGATGGGCCGGTATGCCGAGGGGGAGTCCGCCGGGCGTCCCTCCTTACGGAGAAGGCAAAGCTGCCCCTCTTTCCAGGGTTTCTGAAACCTTCCAGCCGCGAAACACGCGCTGAAGAGGTTCCGAAACCTCTCCTCCATTTGGGAGCCGGCGATGGCCACCACCCGTGCAGGGACGCCGTCCGGCCCGGGAGCCGTCTTCTTAGCGCGGAGGCGGAGCGCCGCCACTCCGAATTCCACCTCCGTGACCGGAGGGACCTCTTCTTGCGGCGGAGCCGCCTCCCGTGGGGGGTCCATCACTGGTGGGGCGAAGCTGGCCCCAGTCGGGAACAAGGACCGAACCACCCCATCCACCAATGCCGGCTCGAGGGACTCCGTCAGCGAAGGACCAAAGGGGCGCAGTTTGTTCCGCGCCGCCTTGTATGGTCTCCCATACGGGTCCCTGTCAAGACCCTCCAGCATCTCGGCTCGCGCCGCGTCTACGGCGGCGGCCATTGCCGTTTCGAGGACCTTCTTTGCCTCTACGTAAGAGGCGTAGAGAAGGTCCTCGTTTTCTGGGTCTCTCCGGCTGCGCCGTCGACTCCGCGTGTATTGCCGCCTTGCCGCCACGCAGGTGGCCCGGAGCTCCGCTAACCCCTCGGACCACCAATAGACGGCGCGACGGGGAGGTGGACGGCGAGACCGAGGCATGCTGGAATTGCACACCTCGGTCAGGGACCTCCTAAGTTGGGCCGCTGCGGAATCGACGTCCAGGACATCGACAGGAGGCGTGAACCAGTCTTGGACGAACGCCGCCTCCTTAGCCGCCTCATGGTTGAGGCGGGTGAGAGCCCACCGTGGAAAGGCAGATCGACCCGAGGAGCGCGACCTCCGGAGGCTCTGGGTGGAGATGTCGAACCGCACATATCGGTGGTCCGACAAAGTCTCCACCATCTCCACCCGCTAGTTTACAACGCGGGCGGCCAAAACGGGGGTGGCGAACGAGACGTCAACCACCGACGCTCCCCATCGCCGCACACACGTCTGGATCGTCCCTCTGTTGAGGAGCAACACTCCAGACGCAACCGCCCAAGATTCAACGGCGGGACCCCGGACGTTGCAGGAGGCGACCGGGTTGCCCCAGGCCACCGATTTCGCATTAAAGTCACCTAAAACGGCGACCTGTCGCGGCGCCGCCCTACCCATAACCGCGGTGAGGATTTCGAGAAAGTTCTCGAAATCCTGGAGAGGGCGGTTTGGGGAGAAATAGACGCCCACCAGGGCTATATCCCCCCACGCGGCGGCCACGTATCCCGCTCCCCTCTCGCTCTTAGAGAGGGGAGCGGGATACGTACGGGAGGGGAGTCTGTGGAAGACCGCGCCACCAATGCCACCAAGCCCTCCTGATCACCCAGCCAACGTCCGGGGACCGAGTAAGGCTCGGAGACGACAACTACGTACACCAACCACTCAGCCATGGCCTGCATCAGCAGGTCCTGGGCTGCCTTGCAGTGATTGGTGTTCGCCTGGAGAATGCGATGTCTGGTCCCCTCCATCATTCGGACATCGCACCCTTCTCGTCAGCCACCGAGGTCCCGGCTTCAGGGACGATGGCGGTGGCGGTAGCGGCAGGCGGGCTCGGTGCCTGCGCTTTGCCCTTCTTAGGGGAAGGATTGCAATTCCTCCCCTTCATAATGTGCCCCGCTGGGCGGCCGCTGGCTGCGCACACTGCACAGTGTGGCGTGGCGGCCTTGCAGGAGGCGGACTTGTGCCCCTCCTTGCCGCATCGGTAGCAGCTGTCCGCCCTATCCACCTTGGACCGACAGAGGGCCCGCGTGTGCCCGATTCCGAAGCACTTAAAGTAGCGTAGAGGCTGATGACCCACCCAACCTAACCTAACCTAACCTAACCTTTTTTTTCGTGGGGAAATCCTTATGGATACCACTTCCGCGCGGGGGCGCTAGAGTGGTTATGCCAGACTCTTACCGGTTAAAACCACCACGGTGAGCAGTCATTCCGCCGAGGTGGGGCAAGGTGGGGTCGCGCTTACATTCACCACCCAGCCCCGGCGGTTGGTCCAGTTGCAGGCAACCAGACCCCGACATGGAGGAGGGCAGCAACCTCCTTAAAAGCCAATGCGGACCTTTTTAGGCGAGCCACAAACTCGCCCTTCAGGTTGCCAGACTTCTTGGCCACCTCCAAAATGCCAGCGAGCCCTTCGCCCGCATGCGCCCTCAGTCCTTGGGCGTTCAGCGTGCTGATATCATCAGCCCTCGCGATGACATCGGACTCGTTGCCCGTGTCTGTCGCGAGGTCTGAACCAGCACCCGCCCCCGTCTTCTTTTTCTCGGACTGTCTACGACGCAGTACGTCCTCCAGTTCGGCATCTGACGGCATCGGAGCAGGCTTGAGGAAATCCACTCGCAAGTATCACACCTTGGTGGTATTTCCCTTTCCCCTCCTTGCCGAGTTTATCTTGTCAGCCTCCGTCCCGTCGGTCTCCGTGTCCGAGTCCACGAATAACGAAGAAGGCGGCCGCTTGCGGCCACTCGTCTTCCCAATCGCGGTTTTTACGCCGCTCGAAACATCCAACTCAGACGCTCCGTCTGAAACGTCAGAGTGGTGTTGAGAAGAGCATTTTGGACGGCCCTGAGAAGGGCGTTTTTTAAATTTGCCCTTCGCATCCCGCAAAGGACGCATCGTCACTTCAGACATAAGCGTCATACCGTCGTCACTATGCGCAGACGCGCATTCTACCTCCTGTTTTTAACCACTCTCTACCGCCGTCCTTAAACTAAAGTTTTTTACATTTTCAAAATTCATAATTAGATCCCACGAGTAAGTGGGAAGGGTGGGTCGCCCCGGACAGTGCCCACTGTAACCGGGGAAGTCTAACGTATCCCGCTCAGATTTCAGATTTATTTATTTCACCTTAATTATAACATTGGTTGTTACAGGCATGTACATTTTTACATTTTAAAACTTATAATAATTAAATTAAAATAATATAATTAAAGATCTTGTCAACAAAAATTATAATGATAATACCTATAATTATAAATAAGGTCATAACAAAATACTAAAACAAAACAGATAGGTAGGTAGGTCGATTTAGAGATACACAAAACAAAATTATAAGATCCTAACTAAAACGGTCAAAACTAAATTAAAATAAAAGAAAATATAATGGTAGAATATGTCAAATAGTTGCGTCAAAAAAAGATTCTAATAAATTAAAATTCATAAACTCATTTAAACAATAAAAAGCATGTCTTTCAAAAAACCATTTGATTTATTGTTTAAAATCTGAAATATATTGTTAATTTACAATTTTTGTTGGCAGTTTATTGTACATTAATATTTTATTATATTCTCCCTGCTTTTGCACTTTAGCTAGTCTTACTTTTGGTTGATATAGTGTCTCCTTATTCCTTAAATTATAGTTGTGTGCGTCTTTTTTTTAATATACTCTGTATCCTTGTTTTGGTGAATTTCGAGGAGACTTTTAAATATGTACAGGGATATTACAGTCATTATTTTATGTTGCTCAAAATATTTTCTTACTGGTATTGTCCTTTTTAACCCGCATATAATTCTTAATTCCCGTTTTTGAGCAATAAGCACGTTGCGTATGTTCGAACTATTCCCCCATACCGTTATAGCGTAGCTAATTATTGATTGGGCATATGCGTAATAAACTGTTAATAATGTTTTTTGTCTACTGTAGGTTTTAACGTCTTAAGAAGGGCATTGTTTGCACTTGCTAATTTCTTACAAACTTTTTCAACGTGTGATACATGGCTGATAGTGTGATCCATTGAGTACCCTAAGAAAACATGTTATGTATTTACGACCGTATTTTTTGTGTTTCTTGTTTGATACCTTAATACTATACTTTTGTCAGCATTTAAAATAATTCCATTTGCTTCGAACCAACTGGTCAGTATTTGGAGCGATTTGTCTATATTATCCTCTAACTGTTGTGATGTCCTTTCCTTTAATCCAATATGTGTATCGTCTGCAAATAGATTTATAAAAGCCCAATCGGGTATACAATTTGCTAAATCGTTCAAAACATAAATCAGAAAAAATACCGGCCCTAAAATTGACCCATGTCGTACCCCTAAGTCAACATGCCCTGCCTCCGATTTTTTCCCATTAACTGACATAATTTGCATTCTGTTTTGCAGGTATGTGGTGATCATTTTAAGTTCTCTACCATCGAAGCCGTAATATTTAAGTTTTTCTATTAAAATATCATGCCTTATGCAGTCAAAGGCCTTCGATAAATCGCAAAAAATGCTTGCGCACTTTTGCGACTCATCCAGTGCCTTCAGCACAAAGTAGCTAACGTTTCTAATGGCCATTTCGGTGGATTTGTTTTTTCTGAAACCGTACTGAGCTTTAGTAAATAAGTCGTTTTTCTCAAAGTAGTCTACAATTCTCCTTTTAATTATCATTTCAAATATTTTTGATAAAGTAGGTAGTATGCACACTGGTCTGTAATTATATAATTCACAACATTCACCCTTTTTAAAATGCGGTATTACCCGTCCAGCGTCAGGGGAGCGACAATTCCCTGGCAGGGGACACAGTAACTCCGTTCAGCCTTCCAGACCTCAAGCCGCGCCGCCGCTTTTTTAATAGAGGTAATTTTTTATAGAGGTTGTCTTCCTCGTAGCCCGGGCGACCAAGCCAAGGCCTATCGGTCCCGTTCAGACCACAAAGCATGACTGCGGCCATGTTGCGGGATTACGATCTTGAGCCGGTGGCAGGGAAGAAACTCCCACTGCCTGCCCGGCGGCAGGGTGAGTCCCGCCAAGACCCGACTCCTCTTCTCCAGCAAACCTATTAAGGCTTAACTCGTCTAACCGCGGCAAAACCGCCAGCAGAGAGCCGGCCAACTCAGGACCCCGCGAGGAGACTGACCCATACAGCCGACCCACGGGAAATCAAGCCGAACGACACCACACCAGCAATGCTAGCCACAACCCTCGGACGAATCCTTGGATCCCTCCATAGACGGTTTGCCCATCCCATCCTCATCCACTACGCCCTCTGCTAATCAGAGGGACGTGCGGAGAAGATATTCTCCTACCTATCACTATTCCCCCCTACACTCAATACCCTATCCAACGAATAAGGAATTGGAATGTCCCATCTCAGTCCAAACCCCACAACACAGAATCCCAAGCCCCATTGACAAAGTGCCGGCGCCTGGTGGTTTCAGTTACGTCTATTTCTGATGGAAATAGACCTAAAACGGGCAGCAACCGCGAGAAGGCCGACCCCACCAGACTTTCCTTGAGGATCTACACGACCTGCGCTCTCCCTCAAGACCTTACGCCTCCCTACTCGCTCCCAGATCCGAGTAAGGAAGGCCTTGATTTATCCAAAACAAGCAGCCGAAGCACGCAAGCTAGGCATAGCAACTACTAATGGATAAACCCAGACCCGCCCAACCTAACCTAACCTAACCTTTTTTTTTTGACATGTGATGGGAAAAATGCATTACGCATGCCCCCCCCAATGGTGAATGGGGAGGGTATGTGGGACTCCCCGGACCACTAGGACCGGTATACCCACTAAACGACCCAGCGGCACTCCGGCATCGTCTGCGTGGAGGAGGATTGGGAAACCGGCAGAGCCTTTACTTCCAATCCCCCGCCGACAACCGCCCACCTTTACAGCGGGGCCTGCACGCTCCTCTCTGTAGGAAGGGGCTCAGGAACGACCGCGAGTGCTCGGCCGATCCTGCCTGACGGTGGCGGTGATTATGTGCAATGCGGGAGAAGGCGCCCCCGCGCCTGTCTGCCGCTATTCACTACCGTGGGGAGAGAGAAGGCGACTGTAGTCGCCGCCTTCTCCTACCCCTTCTACGCCTACGCAGCGGCGCCGCGAGAGGGTCCTTCTCCCGCGCGTGCTCCGCCGCCTCCTTGTGGGACATCACGTCCTCACAAAAGGACGCGACTGCTCCCCAGGCCCCCTCACTTCCCAGCATAGAGTTGACCACGCTCGGGAGCGAGAGGTCCGGCCCGACTGCCACCACTAAGCCGCAACGCGGCTCGGACCACGATGGGCACACTTCGAGGGTGTGCTGCGCCGTATCCTGTGCCGCACCGCAATCGTGGCAAGACGGGGTCTCCTCTCTTCCGATCCGGTGCAGGTACGATCCGAAGCATCCATGCCCGGAAAACACCTGCACCATCCGGAACGAGAGGTAACCGTGGGACCAAGCTCTCGAGCCATTCTGGTAGGATTGGCCCGAGAACGTCCAACGTTCGGCGGCCAAACGCGGCGGAGGCGAGGTCCTCCGTCCAATGGTGGACGATTGCGGTCCTCGCCTCACGTCGGACAGCCTCCCGCTCTTCCGGGGCGGGGTGCTCCCCGAGCGTCCTACGCCCCGCCGTCCACTCGTACACTCTGGCGAGCACCCACGCCTCGAGCTCCCAAGGAGGAGTGCCCGCCAGAGCGCACGCCGCCGCGAAGCCCACCGAGCGGTAGGCCCTCGCCACCCGCTGCGCGATTGCCCTTTGGGGCCTGCGAATCGCGCTAGCATTCTCCCTCCTACGGAGGGAGTCTGCCCAGATGGGGGCCTCGTAGAGGGCCATGCTCTTCAGTATGCCGGCATACAACTGCCGGCATCGTGCTTTTGGTCCCCCCAGATTTGGGAGGAGCCACGCGAGCGCAGCCGCGGCCTTCAACAGGCGGGTCGACTGCCTGCTGAAGTGCGGGCCGAAGCGCCACCTGCTGTCGAGCACTAGGCCCAGATATTTCATCTGGGCCTTCACCTCCACCCTGACGCCCTCCACGACAATGTGGGCATCAGTGGGAGTGCGCTGCCGAGGCCCGTGGAAGAATACGGCCTCAGTCTTTTGCAGCGCCACCCCCAATCCTAGCCGGTGGATTCTTCCCGCAACCAGGGATCCGCCAGCCGAGGCCAGGCTCGCCGCCTCCCTAAAGTCCGTCCCCCGGGCAGTGAGAAGAGTGTCATCCGCGTAGCAGATGACACTTGTGCCACGGAGGAGAGCTCCTCGCAGAAGCCAGTCGAACCCGATGTTCCACAGGAGTGGCCCTAGGACGGACCCCTGTGGAACACCGGAATCCGCGCCATACCGCCGAAGCTGGCCCGCTTTATCAACAAGGAGGACTTCTCGGTCCTTCAAGTAATTGGACAAGAGGCTCCTCAGGTACTGAGGCACTCCATGGTACCGGAGCGCTTCCAGTAGTGTCGGGTGAGGGATGGAGTTGAAGGCGTTAGCTATGTCAAATGACACAGCCAACACTTCGTCCCCTGCCTCCACGGCCTCCCTCACTTGGCCCTTGAGCCTGGACAGTGCGTCAACTGTCAAACGCTTCCTTTGAAAACCGAACTGGGCGTCTGACAGGTTCGGCCCCAGCTCCAGCAGGAGGCCATTAAGACGGCCAGCTACGATCCGCTCGAACAACTTACCGACCTCATCGAGCAGAACGATGAGTCGGTATGCCGAGGGGGAGTCCGCCGGGCGTCCCTCCTTCCGAAGGAGGCTTAGCTGCCCCTTCTTCCAAGGTTTCGGGAACCTCCCAGACGCAAAACACGCGTTGAAAAAATCCCGAAACCTCTCTTTCATTTGGGTGGCGGCTATGGCCACTACTAGCGCGGGGACGCCGTCTGGCCCTGGGGCCGTCTTCTTGGCGTGGAAGCGAAGGGTCTCAACGGCAAGTTCCTACACCGTGATTAAAGGGATCTCCTCTTCCGGCGGAACCGCTCCTGGCGAGGGGGCCCATCACTGGTGGGGTGAAGTTGGTCCCGGGTGGAAACAGGGACCGAACCACCCCATCCACCAATGCCGGCCTCTCCGTCAGCGGGGGACCTGAGGGACGCAATTTCTTCCGCGCCGCCTTGTATGGTCTCCCGTACGGGTCCCTGTCGAGACCCTCCAGCATCTCGGCTCGCGCCGCGTCTTCGGCGGCGTTCATTGCCGATTTGAGAACCTTCTTTGCCTCTACGGAAGAAGCGTAGAGAAGGTCCTCGTTTTCGGGGTCTCTCTGACTGCGCCGTCGACTCCACGTGTATTGCCGCCTTGCCGCCACGCAGGTGGCCCGGAGCTCCGTTAACCCCTCGGACCACCAATAGACGGCGCGACGGGAAGGCGGACGGCGAGACCGAGGCATGCTGGAATTGTACACCTCTGTCAGGGACCTCCTCAGTTGGGCCGCTGCGAAGCCCACGTCCAGGACTTCAACTGGAGGCGTGAACCAGTCCTGCATGAACGCCGCCTCCTTAGCCGCCTCACGGTTGAGGCGGGTGAGAGCCCACCGTGGAAAAGGAGATCTACCCGAGGAGGGCGACCTACGGGGGCTCTGGGTGGAGATGTCAAACCGCACGTACCGGTGGTCCGACAATGTCTCCACCATCTCCACCCGCCAGTTCAATACGCGGGCGGCCAAGACGGGGGTGCCGAATAAGACGTCCACCACCGACCCTCCCCATCGCCGCACACATGTTTGGGTCATCCCTCTGTTGTGGAGTGACACACCAGACGAAACCGCCCAAGATTCAACGGCGGGTCCCCAGACGTTGCAGGAGGAGGCCGCGTTGCCCCAGGTCACTGATTTTGTGTTCAGGTCACCCAAAATGGCGACCTGACGCGGCGCCGCCCTACCCATAACCGCGGCGAGGATTTCGAGAAAGTTCTCGAAATCCTGGAGGGAGCGGTTGGGGGAGAAATAGACGCTCACCAGGGCTATATCCCCCCACGCCCCACGCGGCGGCCACGTATCCCGGTCCCCTCTCTAAGAGCGAGAGGGGAGGGGAGTCTGTGGAAGACCGCGACACCAATGCCACCAAACCCTCCCAATCACCCAGCCAACGCGCGGGGGCCGAGTACGGCTTGGGGACTACCACGACGTCCACCAACCACTGAGCGATGGCCTGCATTAGCAGGTCCTGGGCTGCCCTGCAGTGGCTGGTGTTCGCTTGTAGGATGCGATATTCGACCCTATCCATCAATCGGACATCGCACCCCCCTCATCAGCCGCCGGGATTTTTGCTTCAGGGGAGGCGGTTGCAGTGACAGGTGGGCTCGGTCCCTGCGCTTTGCCCTTCTTAGGGGGAGGATTGCAGTTTCTCCCCTTCATTATGTGTCCCGCTGGGCGGCCGCTGGCTGCGCACACTGCGCAGTGTGGCGTAGCGACCTTGCAGGAGGCGGACTTGTGCCCCTCCTTCCCGCAGCGGTAGCAGCTGTCCGTCCTATCCACCTTGGACGGACAGAGGGCCCGCGTGTGCCAGATTCCGAAGCACTTGAAGCAGCGTAGAGGCTGATCTTCAAGTGCCCGGACTCTGCAGGAACTAAGCCCTAATGGAAGCCATCCTTTGGCGAGGACGGCTTTAGCCGCGGCGACGGGGCACTCAAGGCGGATAGTGCCCATGCCGCCGCGGCCGGGCCTAATGTCCCGACCCTGCACCGCTTTGACGCCGCAGCCCCTAGTTGCTGCAATCGCCGCCACCACCTCCTCTTTGGTGACCGAGTAATCCAGATCGGTCACCTCCAAAGCCGCAGACCTAACGGGCCTGACGACCTTAGCCTCATCCGCGATGGCCTCTCGCAATTTACTTGCGAAGAGGTCCGCGTTAGAGCCGCCCTAGGCCCCCGGGAACTCGAAGATTCGAGCCCCGGTTTGGGTCTAGCAACACGCGACTGCTTCGATCCCAAGTTGTATGGGATCGACGTTGGTACGAGCCCGCTTGAGGACGGACTCGTACGTCTCACCCCGCTCCGCAGCCTCCGCAGTAAGTGTTACTACGACGGCCGCGGTCTTGAGAGGAACCAGAGGCTTCCTTCCACTGGCTGGAGCCCTTTTGGCTGCGGAGGCAGCGGGCTTGGGGGCCGACTTTTTTCTTATTCCCTTCTCCTTTCCCTGGCCGGTCGCCTGTGACGGGCCGGAAGGAGTGGCGGTGGGGATAGCAGGGGTGGCGGCCGTTCTCGCCTTGTTTTTGGCCTTGCCCTTTCCCTTTTTAACCACTTCCGTCCACTGGATGGACGGAGTGGTTGAAGGTAATTGGGCGTCCTCCCTTTAAGAGGGTGGCCCCGGCTTTTTCAGCCTCTTGTCCGCTGTTAGTGGTGGTCGGAGGCGTTTTTCCGGTATGAGCTTGTCTTCGATGCCAGCGGAGCAGGCTCTCGTAAAGGCCCTTTCCTCCATGACCACCTTGCGGATGATATCCTCAAGGTTGAAGGAGGGGCCTTCAGCCGGCAGTCCAGGGTTGGCCTGAGCAGGCCGGGCCATGACTTTAGCCAGCTTTTTGTGCAGCTGGCTGACCTCCAATTGCAGGCGATTGACCTTCGCCTGCAGATGCCGCGCATGCTTGCGGCCCTGCACTTCAGGGACTTTTGGAAAGTCCCCTTTAGGTTGGAGGACTTAGAGGCAACGACCTCTATTTCTTCCGTGTCCTCTTGAGTCATGCGCTCCAGATCGGCCAGGGAGTGGTCCGCGTACAGGACGCAGGACGCACCGTATCCGGATTTGGCCCGCGCAGCGCACGCCCGCTGCTCCTTAGCGGTGACCTGCTCCTCCAGGTCCTGCTGGAGCTGCGTCCGCCGAGCCAGATTCAGCTGGCGCTGCGCGTCGACCAGACCCACGTCGTGGATATCAGCAAGGGCGGCAACAGCAGAACGCTTTTTAGCTCTCACACTCTCGCTTGGGCTTACTCCCGGCTGGTGAGTCCGAGGAGCCAGAGCCGTCTTTCAGGAAGGCCCGCTTCCGATTTTGCCCAATGGCTGTCGCCGCTGAACCAGTGTTCGACCCAAACGTGATGGACTCGTCGGAATCCGACAACTCGCCCGCCCTGCCATAATCGCCCGCCGCAGATCCCGACGCCGGCGATGTGCCTTTGTCGGGTTGGCCCTGAAAAGGGCCTTTTGGTTGGCCCTTAGAAGGGCCTTTTGGATGGCCCTGAAAAGAGCCTTCTGGTTGGCCCTGAGAAGGGCCCTTTTTAAATCTGCCCTTTGCATCCCGCAACGAGTGCACCGTCTCTGGCACCGAAGTGCCACACTCCTTCTCAGCGCTAGCACTCACTAACGCGCCCTCCAACTCCATACTGCCACTAGCCAAATCGCAAGCGATCTCAGAGTCCAGTTCGATATTGCCATTGTCGTGTTCACGAAGGTCAGCAGAACGCCGACCTACGAAACAGGTGCTGCCCCCCCCCCCCAGAGTACGAGGGGCAGTCCTCCACTCCGGTTCAAGTGGAGGAGTGGCATTCCCCCTTTCGGGGACCCACCTGGGGACCATTTTTACATCTGCTTGTTTTATCCATGTTGCTAACTCCGATGCTCCACATCGTCGTCTCTTTTTTCAGGGGTGAGCTCCCCTATCAGCGAGCCCTGAAAAGGGCACGCTCGCCCCGCTTGGCAGAGGTCCGCCCGGAATCTCGCAAGGAAACTAACCCATACATCCGACTCACGAAAGACCAGGCGGGACAACACCGCACCAGCAGTGCCTCTCACACTGGAGACGGCTCTACCAGCCCTTCTTCCTAAACTTCCCCCTTCCAACCAAAAACCCCCCTCCCACTAATTAAACCCCATACAACTCTAACTCTCTTCCATCTCACAACGTCCTCCCCCCCCCCCCATCCCGCCACCTCTCCATCTCAAATCCTACCCCACAGACAAAGTGTCGGCACCTGGCGGTTTTAGTTACGTCTATTTCAGAAGGAAATAGACCTAAAACAGGCAGCAATTGCAAGAAGGCCGACCCCACCAGACTTGCCTTGAGGATCTTCACGACTGATGCGCTCTCCCCCAAGACCATTCGCCTCATTACTCGCTCCCCTGAGTCAAGTAAGGAAGGCCTGGATTTATCCAAAACAAACGGCCGAAGCACGCAAGCTAGGCATAGCAACTACTAATGGATAAAACCAGATCCGCTTTACCTAACCTTTTTTTTTTTTTTTTAACGTGGGGAAATCCTTATGGATACCACTCCCGCGCGGGGGCGCCTGAGTGGTTATGCCGGACTCTTACCGGCTAAAACCACCACGGTGAGCAAACATTCCGCCGAGGTGGGGCAAGGTGGGGTCGCGCTAACATTCACCACCCAGCCCCGGCGGTCGGTCCAGTTGGGACCCCGACATGGAGGGGCGGCCTTTCTCACAAAGACCCCCCCTCAAGACGACGTGCGAGGTCGTGCAAGCCGGCTGTGAGTCCCCCGACTCGCAGCCCGTGACCCTGCTTACGAAGGAGGAGTGAGGAAGCGAGCAAACCGCCTCCTCCTTGCTCCCGTTCGTCTGCGCCGGAGCGGGTCCGATGAGGCATCGTCCTCCCTGGCTCGCTCCGCAGTCTCCTTCTGCGTCATCACCTCTTCGCAGAAGGATACCATCGCCTGCCACGATCCCTCACTGCCGAGCATGGCGTTCACTACGCTCGGCAGAGAGAGATCCCCTCCGATGCACGCCGAAAATGTGCGCCGCTGTGGGCGCCATGCAGCACACACTTCCAGCGTATGGAGTGCCGTGTCCTCGGGCGCTCCGCACTCATTGCAGGTTGGGGCCACCTCTATCCTCGCGATTCCATGCAGGTACTTTCCGAAACATCCGTGTCCGGAAAGCACCTGCACCATTCGGAAAGTCAGCGACCCAAACCGCCGCCTTACCCACCTATTAAGGACCGGCCTCACGGCATCCACTGTCCACAGTCCCGGAACCGGCGGCGCCAGGTCCTCCGTTCACCGCCGCAACAAGGCGGCCCGCGCCTGCCTCCGCATGCGCGTGACCTCCTCCCATATTGGAGGCTCCCCTCGGGATTTCCTCGCCGCCACAAAGTGGTAAACTTCGGCGAGGATCTCCGCCTGGAGCTTCCAGGGGGGATCGCCGGCCAACACACACGCTGCCGTCCATGACACCGTCCGGTATGCGCGTATCACCCTCGTCGCGATGACCCGCTGCGGACGCGGGAATGCCAGCCACCTTTTGGCCAGTTTTTTTGGCCGTCTTCTTCGTGCCTTTACGGACCACCGTACTCCACGCCTCGCCTGTTGGCGGAGGCGCAGAGCATTCTCCTTAGCCACCAGGCACACCTTCTTCCCCTTGTTTTGGGATGAGGTGGAGGCTTTCGGCACCACAGTCGGCACCTCACGTTCGGGCCCAGCCTCCGCTCTGCATAGGTGGGTTTTTTCCGCAGCTAACGGTGGCCGCAGACGCACTTCCGATAGAAGCCTACTCTCTAGGGCTTCCAGCCTAGCGTTCACCATGGTCCCTACTTGAACCATGATGGCGCGCGACAACCCCTCCACGTCCAGTTGCCGACACCCATCCTGGGGCTCCGTTGCAGGTCGAACCGGCCGCAGCTCCGCCCTTAACTCCGCAAACTCCTTTCGTAGTGCGGTGAGCTCCATTTGCAGGCGTGTGTTGTCGGCCTGCAACTTAGCCGTCTCGTCAGAGATGGAGCGCTTACTCAACACCTCCACTGCCTCCACTATGAATTTAGTCGCCTCGTTAAAGGACTTTTGGAATGGGCCACTCAAGTGGCCAGACTTGCGGGATACCGTTTTGATGACGTCCACGTAATCCAGCACCTGCTTGTTCAGGGACGTCGCAAGTTGGTCATCGACCTCACCTGCCAAAAGGCTTGCCAAACGCGATGGGAGCGTCACTCTCCCTTTCCGCGTCTTTTCCATCGCAACCGTCACCTCCTCGCTTGCGTCCAGAAGGAACTCTTCTCTTCTGGCCACCTTTTCCCTCGCCGCGGCCACGAACTTCCCAGAACTGGTCTGGTGGCCGCTGCTTCTTCCCTTCATCGATTTCGTCACTTTAGGTGACGACACGTCTCCGGTAACAGTTACGTCCGAATCCGATTCAAAGCAAAGGCTCGGGCTCGCTGAACCTGGCCTCTTTCGCCAAAATCTGGCGGGATCCAAAGCGGGTCCAGGCGACACCATCACCATGCTCCTGTCAGATTCAGAATCCGATATGCGCGTTACCACCACTTTCAATTCCTTCTTCAAGCAAGGGTCGTTTGCTTCCACGCACACCTTCAGGGTGCGCGCTTCCGCCTCAGTGTCCTTATTCAGGCCAGCGTCAGCGGTGTCAACAGACGCCTTTGGGGCGCATGCTTCCACCTCCATCACAACGTTGTCCATATCGCTTGCTATATCAGTGTCTAGTGTCAGAGTTTTGCCAGAGTTGCGTTTACGGAGCCGGGCGGATTGCCTGGCTACGAAGCAGTTGCTGCCTCCCCCCCCCCCCAGAGTACTAGGGGCAGCCTACCACCTCGTTAGAAGTAGAGAGGTGGGATTCCCCCTTTCGAGGACCCACCTGGGGACCAAAATTACAACTGCTTGGGTCCATTATCTTAACTCCAATGCTCCACATCGTCGTCTCTTTTATCTAGGGGTGAGTATGTAAGTTTGGAGTGAGCGCCCTGAAAAGGGCGTAACCGCCGTACCGTATTAATAAAATAATAGATAGATAAGATAACTGTTTATACAAATGTCTAGATAAAATTAGCTTAAGTAATAATGTAAGAAATAACAGCTTTTTGTGTAATGGCAAGTAAGACCAAAAATGTATTAAAAAAGAAATGATAAATAAAGGCCCTGGCGGAAAAATTCGGGGGAAAAATTAGCTCGCGAACCGGGCCTCTGCGCCCGGACAAAAAAAAAACCTAACCTAACCTAAAATATCCTTCAAGGAAACATCTGTTAAAGATAACTCTTATAGGGGCTGCTAGCGATTCTACACATTTTGCAAAAAAGAATGGGGGTATTCCGTCACAACCAGCGCTCTTAGAACAATCTAAGCCTTAAAGCATTTTTTTTACATTTGTGACCGATATCTGTATGCCTCCTGTAATATCACAGCACGGGGCTCTGCTATCAGAGAAAGAATTATAAGTATGCGCAGGTTGAACGAAATTTTTACAGAAAAATTCACTAAAAGAATTGCAAATGTCCCGTTGATTAGATAAACTATTATTATTATATTCCATAACATTAGGATAGTTAGAAAGATTCTTTCTTTTTGATTTTACATAAGTCCATAATAATTTTGGTATCTTTTTAATCTGTTCTTGAGAAAAAATAATGTAAGATGTATAACATTTTTTTCAAGATTTTTAAGGCGCGCACGTAATATAGAAAAAGAGTCATAGTCATTAGGGTTACCATATTTTTTCCAGCGACTATGATATTTGGCTTTTTCTTTTATTAATTTAATAAGTGCATTACTGTACCATACAGGGTAGGTATGAGTGAATGTAACAGTTTTTTGAGGTACATATTTTGAGATAGCTATATTTATGCTTGAATAAAAACTATTAATAGCATCTTCTAGTTTTATAGAAGTTAAAAATGACCAATCATAGTCAGTAAAAAAATTATTTAAATTTATGTAATCCGCTTTTCTAAATAGAATGTTTGTTCTCTTTGGAGGTATAATAGACGGAACCATAATGTCGTTTACGCAGATGTCAACAGCGAGATGACAAATATCCTCTTTTACAAATGGGGATGTAGATTTTTCAACAAGAATTGGTGTGTTAGTAAAAATAAGATCCAATAAACTATTAAAGGCGTTATGGCAGCGATTTTATTGTGATAAACTAAAGAAAGAAGTCAGGTTTAGTAATTCAGTTGCTGAGTTCTGAGTTTCTATTAGGTCCCCTTTTGAGAACATTTGGTTGCTTTGATTTCCAGTTAATACAAGGAAGGTTGAAATCTCCCGCAAAAACAAAGTAATCGTCGGGGTGAGAACTTACAAACGTTGACAACAATTCAGTAAATTTCTGCATTTTTAACGTGAGTGCTCGGTCAGGTGGAATGTAGGCACAAATGATATTTAGATTATGCATGAGTGCACGCGCAGGTATAATAATACAAATACATTCGAGATTATCACGGTCAAGGTCAGACCGCCTGCGGGCTCTTAAGCGGGACGCGCAGGCAATCATCACTCCACCGCCGAGCCTACCGCGGTCACTACGGAACAGATCATATCTTTCGGGACTGCTAAGTTCAGTGTCGAGAACGCCATCATGTAAAATAAAGCAATATCCAAGTCAGATAAAAATAGGTTATTATAAAATATATCTGTTTTTGTACGAAGCCCACGTACATTCTGGTAAAAAAGCTTTAATCGATTACTTTGTACAGCCATAGTGAAAGACAAATACTCCAGTAGTGGTAAAGCGTTTCGAATAGAGGATTACAATCATGTGTGTGGAAACTAGTGTTTGAAAAGATGCGGATATACAATGTGTGTTTGTGTGGTGTGTAGGTGTAATTGTGTAAATGTTTATTAAAACAGCATAGATGGGTTAATTGTAAAAATTGTGTAATTGTATTAATTTGATGGTTTGTAAGGTGTATAAATGCGTACCATAAGAAAGTTTTAAAGAAAAATATAACAACAGTGTAGACGTGTAGGACATACAGAGTTTTAGCTACATTACAATCAATGAGAATTAACCTATCTTTATCAAATTGGCCGATGTTGTAATCGGGATAGCTGGCAAAGTTTCGTTTCGACGAACGTAGATGCGACAGTTTTTTGTCCAAATGAACTTAAAATTAGCTTCTTTAGCCTTTTTTTTTGCAGTCTTTGAACAAAGATCGATTGCCCTTAGTCAGGTGTTCGTTTATGTAAATCGCGTTTTCACTTTTTGTCATACCAGCCATTCCGATGTCGGACGGTTTAATACCGCGGTGTTTACGTGCGGCGGCTATTATCGAGTCCTTGGTACAGCGGTAACGGAACCGAGCGATGATGGAACGCCCGTTGGCCGAGCTGCTTGGCCGACGCGCCTGAACGCGATGCGCGAATTCCACCTCTGTGCTAGCCATAGAGATACCCATTTTTTCAGCCAGTTTTATTACAATTCCAACTGTATCCTCGTCCTTGGACTCAGGGACTCCAGCAACCTCGATGTTTTGTAGGCGGCTCCACTGCTGTTGGCGTGCAACCTCCTCTTCTAGGCTATGTAGACGAGCAGCATTCAGGTCAACGTCTATTCGGAGACGTACATTCTCATCCCTCAGATTTTTTATTTCAGTCGTAGTGGATGACAAGGTCTTTATGAGGTCATCGTACTGAGTGCTTAAATAGTTTAGTGTTGATTCGATCGTAGACATCTGATTTTTAAAGTACTCAGTTCGGTCTTAACTGCGTTTTTGATTAAGGTCTTTAGTTCATCCTTGAGAGAGTTTAGAATTTCTGACCGAAGTTTGACTGAACTTTCTTGTGAGTGACTGATTTTAGACTTGTCCGGTTTTTTTTGTAGTTACGGACGTGGCGCCATCATCAGTGTCATTAGGGCTTATTTCAGTAGTGCCTTTTACGGGGGTATCAGAGTTATCCCCAACCTTGGGTTGTTTACTAACACATAGTGAGCATGTCCAGGAAGTATTTTTTTTTGCATTATCTGCGCTCAATCCGATGCATAGGTAGTGATATGGACGGGCATAATTTGCGCGCGTGCACACGATTTCTTGCAGGCATTGCAGTTAAACATTCCGATGGTTGATAAAAAACGTAGGATAAAACAACCGATGCAGGTATTTAATCAGTGTTTCAAAATCAAGTTGTGGGTAGAATTTTGTTACCTCCACGAATGTGACGTAGCCGCGAGACGCTGTTGGAGTCCGAAAACGCCTGATGTTCGGAGAACGTAGCTATGCCCACTGCTTTCGGTGTGTAAACAAGGATTTAAAAATTGCAGCCGACATTTGCACTCGGGGGTGAAGAAAGATTTGCGAGAAGGCCGAGAGGGTAGCGAAACTGGCCGCGAAGCACCTGATTTGCGGCAAACGCGAAAACGTCACAATAACCCTAACTGCAAAATGGTCTTTACCATGTTGGCTTTAGTGCGAAAGTTGGTTGAGAAAAACAGTTTGTGAATTTAACCAATATAGACACTCCACTCGTTCTCGTTTATCTTTAGGGTAGCTTGTAGAGTATCACTAGGAGGGAATGACATATAGAGCTGCAAGTTGTCTGCATATATATGATACTGACAGTGGTGGATGTTGGTCACAATATCGGAGCAATATAGCACGAATAACAAAGGACCCAGAATAGAGCCTTGCGGCACACCTCTAGGAACAGAGCGTTGCAAAGATAATACCTTGTTTCCGTCAACACCAGTTACTTCAACCAACTGTGAACAAGTAGAAAGGTAGCTGTCAAACCATTTTACAACAGCACTTTCGAAACCTAAGTAGCTCAATTTAGAAAGAAGAAGGGTAGAGTTTATGCAATCAAAGGCGCGAAAAAAATCCAACAGAACCAGAATAGTAACCATACCTTTATCTTGTGCACTGTTGATGATGATGATGACCTCTCAAGAATAAAGCTACTTAAAGGATACTTAAAGGATGTATAAATAACCCAAATATATAAATAGAAATACTACATGAGTACGTACTTCAGTTTCCAAATTCCTGAATTAAAAAGATGTTACTGTTTCCCAGAATCCAACGCAATACATATTAATAAGAGGGTTTATGTACTTCAATTTGAATATCACTCACAATGCGTATTTAAATACAAAAGGAATAATAAACGAGTGAATATTAAAGTATCTGGTGTTGAAATTTAATTTTTGGATGTGGAATTTGGAGACATATTTAGATATATTAGTTGTGGTTGCCGATAAATAGGTGTCAGGAAGAAGATGAGATATCTTTCAATGAGTAACCTTTAGTTCTGGAGGGGGGGGGGGGGTGTTGGTCCTAGAACCAACGTGAATGCCATAGAACCGTTTCTATCCATGGTAGAATAGAGCAAAATATTGAATTTTAGCGTAGAGTAAAAACAAGATCGTCCAAAAAATGCTTTGGCTTCCGTTTGACCACGATCTCGCCTGGTAGTAAGCGATGATACAGTCTAGGATGGAACACGCTTGCTTAGTAGAAACATAAATCTATCTACTCGCGACCTGCAGAGCCCTTGGTTGTAGTTATCAGGAAACGCAGACTCAAGAAAGGCGTTCCACTAAGCATAATAAAGGTGGAAGAGTACCGCTTTCTGCGTATGCAAGGTATGTCTAACATGTAGCAGTGCCACGGTGCCTGGTTGTCCAATGATAGAATGGGGATGGTATAATCAAATTGAAATGTGTCTACTGTCAACGCTGTAATTTTACTCTATTCTTCCGTCGAGATGAATTTTTCAAAAGCTATGCCTGGCAGGTCAAGCGAACGAAGGACTTGATTACAAAAGTTTTATTTCGAATTGTCATCGTAAATTAAACCTTATGAGATTTTTCACTAAGTACATAAATTCAGGATTTTGGGGATTTATCCACAATTCTGAGTGTGCTTGGTATATGATGGTATGTGGTTGTGGTGGATAGGTACGTAGGATATCTTATTTTTTTTACTAGCCCGTACTGTCCCACTGCTGGGCAAAGGCCTCCCTCTCTTACTTCCACTTATCATGGTCTAGAGCTATATCCCGCCAGTCTCTTTGGAAGACGTCCAAGTCATCCAGCACTTTATAGGCCTTCCTCGGCGTCGCTTTCCGTCTTTAGAAGTCCATATACTTGTCTTCTTGGCCTACCTATCGGGTTGCATACGGGAGACATGACCCGCCCAGTCCCATTTCAGCTTTCCAGCCTTGATGCCCACGTCAGCGATGCCGGTCTTCGAGCACAGCCAGGAGTTTGGAGTCCGTTCGATCCACTTTACTCAATCGGCAAACTCCTAGTTTAAACTTCTGAGACTCGGTCAGTGACCAAGACTGGGCACCGTAGATTATGACAGGCAGAATACACATGTCAATGAGTTGGGTGGTGAGCGATAAGGGAAGTTCACCCTTCATAAGTTCCTTCATGAACCAGTAGCTTTTCCAGGCGTTGTCGACACGACGGTCAACTTCTTTGTCCTGCCTGTTGTCGAAGGAAGCTAACTGGCCTAAGTAGATGTACTCATTGACATAGTGTATTTCTTGCCCGTCTACCACTACACTACGTTTCGTGCTATTGGTCATGATTTGTGTCTTTACGACGGTTAACATCATAAGTCCAAATCCGAGGCTCACCGTGCTCAGGTCTTATAGGATATCTTAATATCTTGTTCTAAATAAATCACGATCTTATTTTCGACATCTTTATGTACGTTTTCAAATAAAGGCATTAAGCATAAACACACTGGTAGAGATACTCCCTCAGCGCGCTGACCTCATCCTCCGTCAACATCCGCGCCTTGTTGCTGCAGCCCGTAAGTCTCTCACATGACTGCTCGTTGTGGCGACGCGCGTTCGTCAGGCTTAGATCCAGTTCATATCCCAGTGCCACTGCTGCTCGGGAGAGCTCTTTGATGCACGTGGTTACGTCTTCTCTGAAATTCACAAAAGAAGGGAAAGTTGAGCTCCTAAAAATAACAATGCAAAACTATTTATTGAGGAGTTTCGTTATCTTCCTTTGATTTACAATCAGTTCGCTTTTAGCAATGTATTGTCATCGAAACATTATCAAATTTTCGAATTTGACCTGGAGACTGATTTATAACAAGCAAAGTAAAAGTTTATAAAAGAGGGATATAGTTTCGTTTTCCGCTTTGTACAAATATTAGCATGATTAACATGATTTTTCTCAATTTGGAAATAGTAGATAGGTAAACAGTTTTAAGATACCCTCGGGTCTATGTCGAATCTGATAAAGCAACTAGTAATTTATTCCAGCCCACTTCAGACAAGACTAGCAAGCTTACAGTCCTAACAGACAAGTGGCAGTGCTAAGGGCTCAACTACGATTTACTATAAAGCGGCGGTTGTTTTTTTTGTTATTATGCCCTGGATATGGAACAAGCATATGGCCCACCTGATGTTTGAATTGCCTCGTAACTCACGCACCCCAGAAACGTGCCCTACGATATACTGTCCTGCGTCCATCAACTTGAGGCATACAGGTGTAAAGCCTCGTGAGCTGCTTCTTCGCGGTAGCAATTGATATGGTGGTAGCCAACGCTACTACCCTTAAAATATACGTCATCGTAAAACTCCCGTAATCAACGCTTTTGCTTACTTTTGCAGAGACCTCTGATTCTTCCCAAGCATCCTAACCCCGTCTTCTAGACTGACTTGCATGTAGTTCCTGGTAATCCCGATCATCTCTTCAGCGTATTTACCCATTTTGGCGATGGACAATCTTGCTTCTTCCGTGCAGGTGTAAATCTGGGATACGTGCTTGCTGGCGACCGTACGAGCTGCACGGCGTTCTTCGTCACACATAGCTGTGGGAATGATAAGGAGCAGACAAGTAGGAAAAATGGAAAGGAGTTGATTAAAGGGAAATTATTAATTTCCCTTTACCATAATCTGTACCCTTTAATATACACTTTCCTTCACTTTTAATCATAAAATAACTTCAAGGTCCACCACCATCAACCAGGATCACTCTATCGTCGATTCTCTTGGTAACCTCAATATCAAACACAGAGCCATCAAGTTAACCGACATAAGACAAATGATGACTTAGACCTTACCAAAAAAATAAAACTGTAGACGGTCTTGTCATAAGATTTTCTCTCTAGAGACAAGAATACTCACAAGGAACCTTCAGATCATCAGCCAGCTGGGTCAACTCAGTGTAGATCTGCAGCTTCTTCTGCACAGCTGCGTTGATCTCATCCTTGATGCGGCGCAAGATCTTCCCGGTCAGCTGTTGGTATGAGTTCTGGATATTTCGGTGGTAAGTGTCCAGGAAAGGGGCAAGCACTGTGTCCATGTAGCGGGTTATTTCACTAAAACGCAATGACAAATATTAAGAGCACCAATCGGTGGCTTCTATCTGCTTTCTCATACGATATTACCTGTTAGTAAGAGCAAGTTGGGAATCCCTACGTCTGCTGGTTGTGTTTCTCCATCTATCTTTCAGGACCTCCAGGTGGTTCTCTAGCAGCACCGGCTGATGCTGCCATGGTGGAATCTCGAAGCAGAGTCCTCCGTCTTGGCGTAAGTGGTTGCTACGGTACTGAACAAAAACTTATATTGTGTTGTGACTACTTGTGACCTAGGTATTTTTCAGTTCCATTTATTTTCAACTTTTGTGAGACATCGTGGAAGATTACATAGATAATGCTTCATATTAGGAGGAGCTGCGGTAGGCATTCATTCACGCCATTTTACGTGGAAGCTTTTAATTTTTTAAATACCAGAGTTCTAACATTTGTCTATATACTGCAACAACTTGGAGTCTTCAAGTCCAGAGTGAATAGGTTCTTCCTAGGCAAGCGTGCTCCATCTTTATTCACAATTTAACTTACCATCAGGTGAAGTAATGGTCAAGCGCTTGGCTATCATCAATAAAGAAAGAAAAAAGCATCTCCTAAAAATTTGTGGCAGTAATAAATCATAGTTATTTTCCATTTATTCGTTATTTTAGAAAAGATATAACTAATATATTTTTTAAGAAGACTAATCTAATTTTAAATTTCTTTGAATGTATCCAAATGTAAACTGTGCCTTATTTTGAAAAACTTATTTTGGTCAATTATGGCCTAATTGAATTGCTAGGCAAAAAAGAAAAGACGTTAGTTTTATAGAGGTTCTTGAAACTTACCCTACAATTAACTGAAGGTTCAAGTCCCTCAATCCAGGCGCTATTGTCAACAAATATAACAAGCCCTAGTATGGTCTTTATCATTCTTGCAGACTTCATAGTGATAATAGGATAGATTTCTTGTTTGTTTGTTAAACTTTTGGCTAGTATTCCAGTGCATTCAAAGTAATAAGGGATAATCTATACAGGTTTGGTATTTAACTGGAAAACCAGCAATTTTACTGACCTATTTGTCTTAATGTTCTACATAGCGGTATTTCAGTATAATGCAATATCATATAGAGTGTATACTTTAAAATTTCAGAGTTCAACCAAACTCATAAATGTCAATAACTTTCTCTGTAACAAATACCTACTATGACCACAAAAATAACGAGTGTGCCTTAGACCACACGACTGCAGTAAAACTTCTGCTGCTGCCTGCCATCTGTTGTGGAATAGCTGAACTTTTTCGTAAACCGAAGCTAGTATATTCAAAATACGAAACGTCGTAAATACTTTTTTTTAACTATGAATAAAAATAAACTCCAAAATCTCTGCAAAATTAACTCTATTATCATGAAGGAGTGTTTTGTTTTTGCAATTTGTATAATTTAGGCTAACTTGATAGGAGATATGCGACAAATTAACTGGCTATGAGAGAAAGAGAGAAAGAAAATGTGTACTCGCACCTCTCTCTCTTGCCCATACAGTAATATACGAAGCATAACTCTCTCTGTTTCTATCTTTACTAACTTATATCTCCATCTCAACTTCCGTTCGCACTTTTCGTAACACATTCACCAGCTTACTCCCCAAGTCAAGCGTGCGTAAAGAAGTTTTACTTCAAAAACGAAAGATTTTGTCAACGATTATAGGCTTATAAGTAGCCCCTTTTCAAAATCACTCCGAAAAATCGTCGACAATTGGGTATCGCGCACCACAAGCTTCACGCGATCTTTTCTACCCCATACTTGCAAGATGTGGAATGAGTTACCATCTGAGGTTTTCCAGTTAGGCTACGACATGGTACGCTTCAAGAGAAATGTAAAGATGTTTCAACAGGGTAGGGAACGCATCGACAATACCCCGAGTGTTGCCGGTGTTAATAGGCGAGGGTAACCGCTTACCATCAGGCCTTATGCCGATTTCCCCCACATAAGAAAAAAAAAATTGATATTATAATAATTAACTCCCTGAAAGTAGTCAGTATTTTCTGAGTAAAAATAACAGAATGAACGCAACGAAAACCCTAATAAAAAAACCTAGCAATTACTAGCTTCAATGAAACATGAAATGGTATTTTCAACTCGATTTGCTAACCACATTTCCCTTCGTTAGTAAATATCGTATTCACAGTAAATCTATTACAATATTTTGTTGCCTTTGTATTATCGAACTGGCTGACACGCTAATAAATAGTAGCAGCCAGACACAAAGCTAATTTGGTTTAGGACAGAAATATGCTATATTGGAGACTGGAAAGCGTGAGACGGCCTTTCGACTAGCTAGATGGAAAGATGACCTAAACAGGGTACCTGGGACATCACAAGATTGCTCCCTCTGTAAATGTATGGAAAAGGCCGGGATCAGTAGTGGATGCTCTATGATATTGTAACTAGTGGTTCGCCCCGAACTGAGGTCTCGCGAGTCTTTCAAAACACAAAAAAAATATTCTTAGGGCAACTCTCTCAACAATGCCTAAACGTATTTAGTGGCAAAATATGATTTAAGGAGTTGTCAAATCATACAAATACCTAAAATTTAAACATGTTTAGTCACTAAATACGTTTAGGGATCATTTTGCAACCTGGCCTAACTAATAAAATAGTGCCACGAAATGAAAAACCATTATACTTGACCTACAGTTTCATTCAAATTACAGGTAACGGGAGTTCATGTTTTTGGTTTTCCTTTTTTGGGGTACAAACTGCAGTTATTCTAGATTTCAGACTTTTGCCTATATTTTTGTCACTAAAGCTACACGCGTACCAAATTTCAGAACTGTGGGGTCACTGGTGTACCCTGTGAACTTTGTCAAATTTCATTTTTTGTTATGGCTAATAACTTAAAAACTACAAGGTTTAAACTAAAAATAAAAACGGGGTCAAAATGTACTCACAAAGACATTTTATTAGACGTGCCATTTGACCGGATAGTCTCATTTTGTTTTTTTTTACCCATCTTGAATCCCAATATCTCAACAACCCTCCCACATTTTTAGCTCATTTAGTCACACCAAAATTATGCTATCACTACCTACGTATATACTAAAAATGAGACTAAACAGATCGGTGTCGGACAAACAAACATACATACATACAACGCCGATTTTCCCAAGTTGATTAAGAGATCACGCTTCGCTCGATCAATTATGGCTAAGCCATTTTTGCAAATTTATAAATCCCTTAGGACTACGAGTGTTTTTACTTATTAACATGTTTGATGTATTTAATTGGTAATTGGTTCGTATTGACCCAATTATACTAGATACTAGTTTATTACTAATAATATAATAATGCTATTATAGTATGATAGTGCACACTGTGCACTATTAGTGTGCACTATTGACACACTATTTCGCTGTCTTTTTTATATGGCTATAAATTCTAATAATAATGCTGAAATAAACAAATTGAGGAAAGACCGCGTAGTAGCTCTCTAACGAGATGGTCAGACCTGATCAAGTTCATCACACTATCATGACTGAATGTTCTCGTCTTGCCTTCAATAGAGCTGAATGGAGGCGCATCGCTAGAGCCACTACTCAGAAGCCAAGACCTGACATAGCCACGATCACTCTGTGAAGAGTGCCCGAATAAGAAGAAGACGAAGAAGTACCTACACTACCTAGTACTTACAATAGAAGTCAATGTACAATATGGGATGACTATGGAAACAGAATCCTTCTGCCTTTTTTTCTAGCTTCTCTCACGTTCCAGTGTATTCTAAACACGTACCAACACGAACATCCATCCAAACTTTAGCATTCATAATATAAGTATGATTGGTAGAATGAATAAGCGCGGCAAACCTTTTCAACTTCAAACGCGTTGCACCGAAAATGCTTTATGCCCTTTAGCTGCCATTTTATTTACTTATACCGACGTTAAAATACTACGTACTATATCCCTCGCTATTTTTGAGCTAAAGCACCGAGGACTCAGCTCTCGACGAAAACTTGCTTTTATTCATACATTTGACGTTAAATCTTACGCTATTCTGTAAGTTTATGAATACCCTCGCTGAGAGGCACAGCTGAGATGAAGTAACAAGTTTACTCTAACTTTTTGACAATAACACACGCTGGCAAACAAATGATTACGAAGTTGGTTAAGAAAATGGTGTTTACGGGTTTTAGTTTAGACATAATAAAGGGTACTGGAAGCCGTTGGGTTCAGATCGTATCAGATCTGTCGTTTTTGAAATCTTTTAGTGGGCTGGTACAGGATAATATGATGATGTTGATGTCTGTGCATATTGATTTGATGAGCCGACAGTTTAATCAGATTGTTTGATTCTCGTAAATACACCAGTACGAATCCTCAACTATTTATTTCTACTAAGGAAATTTGCCAAAAAAAAATATTGTCAAATTTCCTTTATTAATAATAAATACTTACATGACTAAAATACAGAAGAAACTGTTGAATCATCTAAAGACCGTTGCAAACGATCTATGCTTATGCGTTGACCCAGATAAGCGCTAGCTCTCGGATTACACGTCGCTTCGACCAGACGCCCAGAAAGAGTTTTAAAAACGCAATGGTTCCCGGTACCCCTTTGACACAGGATCTCGACCCCAAATGGCTCAAATACATAAACCCTGTCGAAACTTCCATATTTGCGCCGCTTGAGATCTTCGGCTGAATTTGCCGCTGCATCGGCCCCAACTGCTGTACCAAACAGATGAGATGGCGCAAGGGTATCGACGAACGTGGCGTCCCACACCAAAGGCCTACCCTTCTCCCAAGGTACAAGAGTTATACTGTCAGGCCGCTTACCATCGTCACATATTAGACCGTTTGGTTCGAGAACAGCTGGAACATTGACGCTGCAAAAAGCCCGGCGTATGATATAATTAAGGCTAACGACTTAAATAGTTGAGTATGCGACGACGCGACGTGATATTCTCCGACGCGACCAAATATTGAGCAAATCTCATAATCCGTACAGAAGTCGGCTCTTGTCTTTACTATCTATTCTAATATTATAAAAAGGTATTTGTTTGTTTGTTAAAAGTAGGGGAATCTCCGGAACTACTGATGCAATTTTTATAGTTTTTTTTTTCACTATTATGAAGCTACATTATCCTTGAGTGCCATATGCTATATTTTTGTATAAAAATCCGTGCGAACCCAGGCTGGATCAGCTAGTCTAAAATAAATCGAATTACAAATTTTCCGAGGTGTGCCTTCTCTTACAAAAATTAATCGGACGACCTCCGTGGCGCAGTAGGCGAATAGCTTGCTGAGACGCAGGAGGTAGCGGGTTCGATTTCCGCTGCGGAACAAATGTTTGCAGGATCTACAGATATTTGTTCCGGGTTTGGATGTGTTTCTATATATTTACAAAATAAGTATATAAGTATATTATCAATTATCTGGTTCCCATAGTACAAACTCTGCTTAATTTGGGGCTAGATAGCGCTGTGTGAAATGTCCAGAAATATTTATTTATTTATATTTATTATTATTAACTAATTATTTCTGATTCTGCTGTAGCTATATTTAATCCGGTTTAGACAACGATCCCTTAACATATTTAGCGACTAAACATGTTTAAATTTGCTGTATTTGTATGATTTGACAACTCCTTAAATCATATTTAGCCAGTAATTGATCTATGAAAGATAACTGATCGTGCGAAGCGAGATCTCCAAATCAACTTGGGCAAATCGACGTTGTATGTATGTACCTATTTATGTTTGTTTGTCCGAGGATAACTTTCAAAGCGTTAATTCGATCACCGTGAAATTTTAAACATAGGTAGGTAGTGATAACACAATTTTGTTGTGACATGAGCTAAAAATGTTGGGGAGTTATTAAGATATCGGGGTTCAACATCGGTAAAAAAAAATAAGACTATTAGGTCAAGTATAACGTCAAATGAAAGGTCTTCATTAGTACATTTGGATTCCGTTTTTATTTTAGTAAAGTCCTTTAATTTTTGAGTTACTAGCCATAATAAAAACAGAATAATGACAAATTTCACAGGGTACACCAGTCGCCCCACAGTGCTGTAATTTAGTATACGTGTAGCTGTCACAAATATAGGCATAAGTCTGCCCCAAAAGAGTAGCGAATTAACATGAATATTCATGAAAATTAATGAACATTAATGACATTGAATTAACATTAATGTTACAAAATTCATCTCCAAAGGTTGTCTGGAAGAAATCGCTTCTAAGCGATAAGACCGCCCATTGTACTTGTTGCTTTGTGAATTTTTATTTTTATGTCTGTTGCTTTTGAAGTGTCATCATCATCATCAGCCGGGAGACGTCCACTGCTGAACATAGGCCTCCCCCTTAGATCGCCACAACGAGCGGTTGGTAGCCGTTTGCGCCCAACGGCTCTCCGCGATTCTTACTAGATCGTTGGTCCACCTTGTGGGGGGCCGGCCTACGCTGCGTCTTCCAGTCCGTGGTCACCACTCGAGAACCTTTCTTCCCCAACGGTTATCGGTTCTACGAGCGATGTGGCCTGCCCATTGCCACTTCAACTTGCTAATTTTGAGAGCTATGTCGGCACCTTTAGTTCTTCTCCGGATTTCCTCATTGCGGATTTTGTCACGCAAAAAAACCCCGAGCATAGCCCTCTCCATAGCTCGTTGAGCGACCTTGAGCTTGGTCATGAGGCCATGAGTAAAGGACCACGTTTCAGTGCCATAGGTCATCACTGGCAACACACACTGGTTGAAGACTTTAGTCTTCAGGCTCTGGGGAATTTTAGACGAGAAGATATCGCGAAGTTTCCCGAACGCTGCCCAGCCGAGTTGGATTCTTCGTGCGACCTCTTTGTCGAAGTTGGACTTACCTAATCGGACAGTTTGTCCTAGGTATACATATTCGTCGACAACTTCGAGAGTATCGCCCCCAACAACTACCGGTACGGGCGCAACATGGATATTTGACATGATTTTCGTCTTATCCATGTTCATTTTAAGACCCACCTGTTGGGAGACCCTACTGAGGTCGTTGAGCATGGTACCGAGTTCCTCGAGCGATTCGGCCATAATGACTATATCATCGGCAAAACGAAGGTGAGTGATGTATTCGCCATTGATATTGATGCCAAGTCTGTCCCAGACCAAGAGTTTGAAAACGTCCTCCAATGCGTTCGTGAACAGTTTCGGAGAAATTACGTCTCCTTGTCTCACGCCTCTCTGCAATTGGATTGGTTCCGTACTCTGGTCCTGTAGACGGACTGACATAGTGGCGTTACTATACAAACACTTCAACACTTCGATATACCTATAGTCGATTTGGCATCGCTGAAGAGACTGCAGTACCGCCCAGGTCTCGATTGAATCGAAGGCTTTTTCATAGTCCACAAACGCTAGACATAACGGCCAATTATACTCCTCGGTCTTCTGTATAATCTGGCGTAGCGTGTGGATGTGGTCTATGGTACTAAAGCCTTTTCGGAAACCGGCTTGTTCGGGAGGCTGGAAGTCATCGAACCTGCGTGCGAGACGGTTCGTAATCACTCTCGAAAACAGCTTGTAAACGTGGCTCAAGAGCGAGATGGGCCTGTAGTTCTTTAATAAGGTTTTATCACCTGTTTTAAAGAAAAGCACCACCACGCTCTTATCCCACGCTTTTGGCGTGGTTCCTTCGAGGACGACGGAGTTAAATAACTTCTGGAGGACTTGAAGTACCGGTTTTCCACCCGCTCTCAGAAGTTCTGTCGTAACTCCATCCTCACCTGGTGCCTTGTTGTTTTTAAGCTGTTTCAGAGCGATCCTAATCTCGTACAGGCTGATGTCCGGGATGTCTTCGGTATAGTGTCGGGTTAGTTTGGCTCTGGTGTCCTGAGCCAACTGACCAACGGGGTTTTGTGTTGAGGTGTACATCTGTCCATAGAACTTTTCGACCTCTCTCAGAATCTCCGGTTTCGACGAAATGATAGTGCCGCTGTCGGTCTTCAGCTTAGTCATTTGGCTTTGCCCTATAGACGAATGCTTTGCAAACACTTTTGAACCTTTGTTCCTTTCTATTGCGACCTTAATACGAGATGCATTAAAGGTACGCAGATCGTGTCGCATAGATTTCGAGATTCGTCTATTAAGCACGCCGTATGCCGACATATCAGCTGAAGACTGCAATCTCATTTCATCTCGGTCCTCCATTAGCTTAATGGTTTCATCTGAGAGTTTCTGGTGCTTAGTTCGGCGGGGGGCCTTAAAGAACTTAGATCTCACCGCTTGGACAGTTTCCACCAACCCGTTGTTTATCTCGTCAATATCATTGCAGCTGGCTAGGCACTGGAAGCGATTGTGCAGTTCTAGCTGAAAGCTCTCGGGCTTTTGGATTTGGGCAGGATTTGGACGGAGCGCAGACTTCATCAGATGTGCCCTTTCAAGCTTAACATCGATATTCAATGTGCCTTTAACAATGCGGTGATCGCTCCCGGTTTTCACCCTGCTGATCACAGAGACATCATTAAATATTTGCTTCTTGGTCGTCATAATGAAGTCTATCTCATTTCTAGTGAAACCGTCGGGGCTTATCCACGTCCACTTTCTGGCTGGCCGCTTCTCATAGAAGGAGTTCATCATGAAGAGGCCCTCCTTCTCCATGAAGTCGGCCAGTCTCTGGCCCCTTCGGTTCCGCCGCCCGAATCCAAATGGCCCCACTCTCAGCTCATCGTCTTTCTTTGTGCCTAGCTTTGCGTTGAAGTCCCCCATTACAACCGTGAAATGAGTCTTGAAAGTATGTATGGCCTCGGAGATCTCCTCATACATGGCTTCCACTTCATCGTCTGGGTGTGTCGAGGTCGGCGCATATACCTGTATGACCTTCAACGAATACCTTTCGGTAATTCTGAGTATAAGGTATGCAACCCTGTTCGACACACTGTCGACTTTTGTCACGTTGTTAACGAGGGACTTGCGGACGAGAAACCCGACACCACCCTGGGATAGTTGATCTCCCTCCCGGTAGAAGAGCAAGTTACCGGAGTTAAGGATCATCGTGTCCTGACCCTGTCTTCGGACTTCCGACAATCCTAGGATGTCCCAATGTAGCTTGCTCAGTTCTTCTTCCAGCTCGACAATCTTCTCGTCAGCCCTGAGCGTTCGTGTGTTGTACGTTGCCAGGTCCAGTCGTCGGTGGTGGTAGCTGGATCGTTGCCGGGGATTCTTAGCACCCCCTGCTCCGCCCCTTCCCTGGTTGCTACCACTTCCAGGGATGACGGAGCCGCCGGGGACTGGGGGCCGTTTGTGTGTTGTGTCTGTCATAGGGGGGGTATTGCCATAATCACCATGCTTGGCAGGCGGCTTGGTGATCGCAGTGGTTGGTGTTTAGTACACAGAAGAATGCTGCTGCCCATTCCCTGGAACAACTCCCTTTGCCGGCTCACACGGCTCCCGCGGGATGAGAAGGGGTGGCCCTATTATTACGTCGGGACCACACGGCAATTTTTCACACGGCAATTCTTTTGAAGTGTACAATACAATATTTTCATTCATTCATTCACTCACAAACTCCCGTTACCTGTTATTTGAATGAAACTGTAGGTCGAACTGGTTATTTATTTCGTGGCCCTATTTTGATAGTCAAAGATTACGACTAATATAGTTTTGTTATATGGGAGATTCGCGAGATCTCAGTTCGGGGCGAAACACTAGTATTATTGCCATGGTATACGCCAGGATCCGTGGCAGACGGGGCTAACCAATAAACATGAATGCTTCCTTTCCAATACAATTACTGGTTATTTGAGTTATCGATAGGTACCTAATCCTCCATCTTGCTCATCATGCAAGACATCTCCATTTTCCTATCCTTCTGTTTGGTGTCATCAAGAGCCGGAAACCAGAATATCTCTTTCACAAATTAACCTGGTTCCGCGATTATAATAAATATAATACCAGAGCTTCAGAGTCTCTTCTGGTGACGCCTGCACATGGCACCGCAGCTATTCGTGGTAGCTTTAGCTATTGCGCTACGAAGTGTTGGAACGATATCACTTCACCTCTTTGTAATGTTAGTTCAGTTAATTTGTTTAGATTAAGACTCAAAGCTGATATTCTGTCAACACAGCTAAACCAACCGTAGTGGCAGTATCTGAAGCTCTCTCTCTCTCTCTCTCGCCGGTCTCCATGTCTTGTCTTAAATATACCAGTGAAATTTTCTTAAGTGTGATAGTTAGTAGTGATAGTTTTATTGGTTTGAAATAATAGGTATTTAATTTTTTTATGCATGTATTTAATATGGTTTGATTTGAACAATAGTTGTGTTTGTCTTATTATGGCTACCCTTGATCAAGAGGCACGTGAGGTAAAATGTAAACTGGACTCAGCGGAAGACCAGCGCTGCGGCATATTAACATACCGTAGCATCACGCTGAGCTGAGTACCTATTCCACACAGAGTATCTCCACACAGAGTATCTCCACACAGAGCTTTTAAGTTTGTTAGTGCTTATGTTGGATTTTATTGTTGTTGTGTTTTATTTTCCTTTATTACAGTGTGGTTGTTGAATAAAATGTTTTCTTTCTTTCTTCTTTCTAATCGGCACATCACTAACGGCTCCTGTAAGGGCTGCAAGAGCGAGCAAGATAGCAATACCATCGTCGCTTGTCCCACGTGTTATGACCCTGTCTGCCAGAAGCGTTGGCGTCTAGTTGAAAACCAGCTTCTCACAATAATCTGTGTTGATGATGTGCAGCTATTCATGTGTCTGCGGGGAATGGATTCAGAAATTAGTAATACATATTATGCTAAATTAATGCTAAACTGCAGCTGGGAGACTTACGTAATTTCGGCTCACTGAGCAGGGCTGGCTCTTTGACAATTAACTTGGAATTGGGTGAGGATAGTGCATCCTAATCAGACTGGCCATCCTTATCAGCGGTATGTTATAGTGACGAACTGACTTATGGCCTGTTTCTACAAACATCAGACCGACGATGAGACGTTTCTCTTTGAAAAGTATCAATAGTTTGACTTGTTTTAAAGCAAAGCATGTCGTTATCGGTTAGAGATGTTTATAGAAACCAGCCATTAGTAAAAAAAGAAAAGAAAAATATTTTATTTAGCAACAAAAAGCACATCTTATGACTAATATGTTTAAAACTGATAATTTTTAAATTAACTTATTGTTGAGAGAGCTTAATAACTAAACGGTTTAGTCGGTGGTCTTCACACTAGGCCAAGCCTGTATCGTGAAGACCTTGAAATTCTTATATAGATTATTCAGTTGTTGAGGTGTAAACACTAATAAATTAAATTAATAATGTTTGAAATATATGTATAAAACAGTTTAAAATAACAATTGAAAACCTATATACTAATATAACCTAAATTTATAATGCATAAATAAATATATATATACAACTTCTAATAAAGAATTGAATATAAATATTATATAATATATTTAAATATATATAAGTAATATAATGTAAATGCATTGGATAAATATTTGGGACTTTTAGGTTGTAACACTCAGAATAGTCTCAGTATCATCGTACGTCAGAGTAGTTAGCCACTTTTGTATTAATTGTTTTGCTTGTCTTACACATTTATTTTTTAGATCGCAAAATTTTAGAACATTATTATAAACACATGCTCTTACATTTTGACCAAAACGTTGCGCAAAGCATGTATTGATTGGCGGGGTAGGAATTTTAAAGACTCGTTTGCTTATCAGCTCCATGTAATTTTCTGATGAAAGTAAATGCTTATGCGCTGATACCGATGTTTTTAAGATAAAAAGTTGCCGGACACTTAGAACACCACTTTCTTTGTACAATTCTGTAGTTGGATATCTATAAGGTTTCATAAGCATGACTTTGAGTACGGAGCGTTGCGCTCGTTCGACTTGAATAAGGCAAGTTTTAGCGGCACTTCCCCAACACGTGATGTGGAAAAAATCTAGAGATCATAGGCGAAAGTTTCAACATCATAGCGATGACATATTGATAGATTTCGTACGTAAATTCCTAACGATCCCTCGATGGATATATGGTAGTCTCATCATTTTCATGAATACTGACAAAGTTATTGTTGCAATGATTTTGTTGTTAGGTTGGAAAATTTTCCGTCGAAAATGTCGAATTATCAAGCCTTAAAATCGCTCAGTAACCAACTCACTTGACGATTATTGATAGTAACAAAATTAAGCAAGATTCAACAACAGGTTGACAGGTGTCAAATGGTGTTGGCGCTGGCCCGCCTTCGGCTAAACTGTATCAACCCAAGTCATATATTATGTACACACGGCTACACATCAAGCTATACGTTGCCTGTATAAACTGACCTCGAATTGTGTAGGCTTTTCGTAGAATGAGAGGTCAGCTTATACTGGAAATGTGTATCTTGATATGTAGCCGTGTGTACTCGTATCTATAAAACAAATTTTATTGAAACTGGTTCCGTCGTGTTGTCGTGAGAACGTTAAAAAAGTCTTATATACCAAAGACAGATTACTTTCGAATTAATAATATTAGTGTGGATACTAAAGTACCTTAGGGGTCGTCCATTAATTATGTAAGGTGTAGGGGGGGGGGGGGGGGGGGGGGGCTAGCCGAATCTCGCCCAATCTCACGGGAGGGGGGGTCTCGGCTAATATCACGTAATTTTTATGGTTTCGCAACCAAAGGGTAAAACGGGACCTTATTACTAAGACTCCGCTGTCTGTCTGTCCGCCTGTCACCAGACTGTATCTCATGAACCGTGATAGTAAGACAGTTGAAATTTTCACAGATGATGTATTCCTGTTGCCGCTAATAAAATAAGTATTTTAAGGGGGCCTCCCATACAACAAACGTGATTTTTTTGCTCTTTTTTGCTCGACATTGATAACGGCAACAGGTAGACGCTTGAAATATTCACAGAATATTGAGTTATATAATTCACTTTAAAAATCAAAATTAATTTAATTAGGGGGCTCCCATACAACAGACATGATTTTTTTTGCCGATTTTATAGATAATGGTACGGAACCCTTCGTGCGCGACTCGCACTTGGCCGATTTTATTTATTTTATCTCTGTATACCTAGATTATACGAGAAAAACAAACTTGAAATAATGCAGCCAATTGTGTTTTTTTTTAATAAGTCCAACGCGTGAGATTAAGGGCGGGGGGAGGGGGTCGAAACAAATTTTACGACATCTCAGCGGGCGGGGGGGGGGGGGGGGGGTCAAAAACGTATCACGTAATTAATGGAGTCCCCTTAGGTACCAATTTGAAAACCAAATGTATAGACAAGCTCTACAAACAAGTGACGTGAAAAAATACAGGTTTAACTAAAGACTAATTGGCTCATTGAGGTAATGAGAGTTAAGGGCGCACTATATCTGGAGAGACGTTAAATCGCTTATTGAGAAACAATTTTTTGTTCAACAAACTGTGTGCTTTCAATCTGTAATTCATATATGTTATAGTTGAGGATACGTGCTAGAGCGCCTGTGTTGTGAAAACACGATTCGAAGTCTCTTCGAAGAATCTTCATTCGAAGATGACTCCAAATTTATCTTAAAACTGTTCGTATGCGATGAATACTACAATTTAGATCTTGAAAATTTATACAGTAATTCTACACAACATAAATAAGGGCACCTGTGTTTTAAATTTTCAAAATACCTATTGTTTTTACCATAAAATGAAAATATCTAAGTTTTGCACCAATGAAACCATTCGCTCCGGACGCCCTGTCTACGATTCAGTCTGGCCTCGGCTTTCAGACAGGGTACCCGTGACGCTTGTCGCTCCAAACGAACACGTAATTCTCAGGTAGAATTTATAGTTAGTTGGTTTTTGTAAAGACGCAGTAACGAGAAATAAGCACAACAAGATAATGAAGGGACTGAATGATAAAAAACCGGCAAACATATGAACCACGGCGAGATAGGACGTGCAGCGGCGCGCGGAGAAGCGGGGGTGAAATTCGAGTTTGGGCTGAGGTATAGTCAACTCTTAAAGTAAACTATAATTGAGCGAATTGAATGACTCTTTTATTAAAAATTTACGCCGTACCATTACTAGTGGTTGGGGTGTGGCAACAATAATATGCATTTCGTCAATTCACAAACGTCTAAAATATTAAGTGAATTATTACTCGTGCTTCGTCCGTAGAGACTTGAGGTGAGTTCGTTTAATCATTAATTATATTTGGCTGAGTATAGTGTTTCAACTTATCACGAGGTACTGTTTATGTTATCTTCAATTGGTATCATCCTAAGTATGTATTCCATTTGATCTCTGAAGAACCTGTATACATGAAGCCTTCACGTAATGAACTCCTAAGCCACCACCGCAAAGTTCTCCTCCGTGCAAGTGAAGTTTCGTATGCACTAGGATACATTTGTCTCTTGAGATTGCAGCGCGACACGATCACATAAAGCCATGTATTCATTAGGGGACAAAGTCGCTCGACATATCGCGGGCAGTCGCGAGACATTTACGTGCGACTGTCCGGCAACAATGTCGAGTGACATTTTGCTCGTCTACACACCACAGCTGTGGTTGAGATGTTGCCACAGAAGGCAGCGTTGCTAAGTGCGGCTTTACATAAATATTCGAAAAAGTATTTCGAAACTAAAAAGAAAAAGGTGGTGGGTTCGGGAGTATTTACTGCAAAGGGATAGGTCATAAGCCTTGGTTAGCAGTCTTTGAATGTCTGATGGTTCATTTGAAAATTTTACAAGAATGCTGTTCATAACCAAGCAAGATACAAAACTTCGGAATGCTGTCGAGCCTCACAACAGACTTGCGATAACACTGAGATACTTGGCAACTAGGGATAGCTAGCTATAGTTCATGGTCGACACTACTGCCATAATGACGGATAGCCGGGGAACAAAGCGACACACGTCCTCTCTACTAGATACTACTCACGTAGATGTCACCTGCGATGTCCCCCGCGACGTCACTCAACACGTAAACCTCGTGTCCCCTAGTGAAAACGGGGCTTAAAGTCGTTTCATGTCTCGAGATAAAAATTGGGTCTTGAAACCTGTTTCTCCGTATCCGTCAGCTGTCGGTTTTTGTAGAGACAGTGCCGAGAATCTTGTCTTGTGATAAGACGAACGAACGCGTTCTTGAGACAAAACTACGGTTATGTGGACGGAGGTCTCTGAAGGTACATGATATGTACTATGATTTAAGTTAAACGCCGTGGTAAATTTCGTCTATCATCCGAAATAAAGAATATATCGGAATCTACTTTAAAATAACCGTACCTGGACATTGATTCCATAATCGTACTAATTCGGAAACAAGAACGTTGCCGAGGCATGTAACTTATACCGCAGTACATAGTTTTGTAACGGAGATAAATTTTAAGTTAAGTCGCGATACATGTCTCCCAGTGCGTACAAGGTTTCGTACACAACGTACTTGTTCATCGATCTTGCAGATTGCAGTACGTCGACTCAGTTGCAATTGAAATAGCATAACTAATATCTGTACTAACTACAGTATTCGTTTTGAAATGAATACTAAATTAATTGAATTTGACATGTCAAAGTGATCATTATGATTTTAATGAATAAAAACATTTTGAATTTATTAGTATAACTGAGAGAGAGACAAATTTACCTCTTGTTTAATTTTTCCATGCGTACATTGTGTATTTATTATTTTGATCTAATATTCCTGTGTTAAAAGACAACAGATGGAGCCAAAGTACGACAAACTGGATCCCCCGTACAAAGCGCAGAAGGGGAAGACCTCCAAAGAGATGGAGCGATGACATAGTACAAGTGGCTGGAAAAATATGGCAAAGAATTGCAAGAGACCGGACAGAGTGGAGTCAATTGGAGGAGGCTTTTACCGCCACAGGCGGTCCTTACACGAAAATCAAAAGTAAGTAAAATAATGAAAAAATAGATTTGTTTTTGTTTTTTTGTATTTATATAAGTTTATTTTTTTAATTGTGTACCTACTTAATCATAGTGTATGGGAAAATAAAACTTTTTTATTTTATATTTATATATATTATTTTATGTGTTTTCTTACTTTATTTTGTTATTTTCTTTATTGTTATACCTGTTTATTATACCTAGTCAGGTCATAAGTATTGTCACACAGTAAAAACTTTTCTTTTAGAATGCTGGCCACAAAAAAGTTTATAGAATTCGAATTTCGAATTGTTCATGAAAATAAAAAATGTATACTTTTTAGAATTTTACTCATTTTTAAATATAAAGTGGACGCTTAAAGAAGACCGTGTTGCAGTTATTGCGTTGCATCGTTGCGGTTACGCGCCAATTCAAATTTTTCACATACTGAAAAATTTGAATATAACCAAAAGATTCGTTTATCGCACCATCAAACGATACAATGAAGACTCTAGTGTAGATGACAGGTCAAGAAGTGGTCGCCCTCGGTCTGTTAGGACTCCAGCAGTGATAAAAGCTGTGAAGGCGCGAATTCAAAGAAATCCCAAACGTAAGCAGAAACTGTTGGCTCTTCAGATGGGGTTAAGCAGAACCACGGTGAAAAGGGTGTTAAATGAAGACTTAGGGCTTCGGGCATATCGAAGAAAAACAGGACATCGTTTGAATGCTCGTCTAATGGACCTGAGACTGAAGAGATGCCGCGCTTTGTTGAAGCGGTACGCGGGAAAAAAATATCGGGAAAATCTTTTTACGGATGAAAAAAATTTTACTGTAGAAGAGAGCTACAACAAAGAAAATGATAAGGTGTACGCACACAGTAGTGAAGAAGCGAGCAACCGTATTCCACGTGTCCAACGAGGTCATTTTCCATCCTCGCTCATGATATGGTTGGGAGTTTCTTATTGGGGCTTAACACAGGTACATTTTTGTGAGAAAGGTGTAAAAACGAATGCAGTTGTGTATCAAAATACAGTCCTGACGAACCTTGTGGAACCTGTTTCTCATACCATGTTCAATAACAGGCACTGGGTATTCCAACAAGATTCGGCGCCAGCTCATAGAGCGAAGAGCACACAAGACTGGCTGGCGGCGCGTGAAATCGACTTCATCCGGCACGAAGACTGGCCCTGCTCCAGTCCAGATTTGAATCCGTTAGATTACAAGATATGGCAACACTTGGAGGAAAAGGCGTGCTCAAAGCCTCATCCCAATTTGGAGTCACTCAAGACATCCTTGATTAAGGCAGCCGCCGATATTGACATGGACCTCGTTCGTGCTGCGATAGACGACTGGCCGCGCAGATTGAAGGCCTGTATTCAAAATCACGGAGGTCATTTTGAATAAACTTTAGTGTCATAAGAATCTATGTTTTGTTAAGTTCATTTTGGTATATAAATGGTTACATAATGAATAAACTTGTTTCAATTATTTTATATTAAACATGTGACAGAATTTATGACCTGACTAGGTATTGAATATGTTATAGTAGCAAACAGATTTCTGTCTATTTCGCTCTGAAACTTCGAATAAAGAGAAGGAGTTCACAATTGTACACTGGAATATCTCTTTACAAGGTTTATAGGACAAAACGGGTCTTTTCGCGCACAGATTTACATATATCAAAATTATAATTTTGACTGACCTCGACGTTTCGGCTAAATCACATCGGCCGTGGTCACGGTAGACTGAGTATAGTAAAAAAAGAGTTCGCGAACGTTTAAGAAGTTCTGTACAAGGTGGTTGCAAAATAAACCATGGTTAAAACAGGTTAAAAGCGTTAAATATGTAATTAAATATTAAATAGAACCTTGTTTATTTAAGCTCTATCAGTGTTGGATGTTTGCTCATCACACTAATATTAAAAATGCAAAAGTGTTGATGTTTGTTTATTTATTTATTTGTTTGTTTGTTACTCAATCACGTCCTATGTGATGAAATTTAGTACGTACGTAGATTATAACCTGGATTCACACATAGGCTAATTTTTATTCCATAAATCAGGTCCCATGGGATAAAAATGGGGTGTCAAGTCAAGTTGCAACAGAGAGTTTATCATTATATCTAGGTTATCGACACATTTAGTAGTGTAACGCGTACGAAGTTGCGGGCAACAGCTAGTTATAAATATAGGGTAGATGAATTTTGTTTGTCATCCGCCTTTTCTACGACTGCCGTCGTTTTGAAAACGTTGAATGAGAGGCTCGGTCATAACAGCCGTGCCCCTCTCCGCGCCGCTTCCTCGCAGCGCGGGTGCAGATGAATTGGCTTGTACGATCACGTTCTCATCCCTGAAGAAGCTATTCCGTGAATAGACAAGTTTAATCCTATTTTGAAACTGTCGTCCAACGAAACGTTCTCAAAAACGTCCTGTGCAATTTCTATTGTGCCTTAGAAGACTCTTCGATTGATTCCATCATCAGGACACCTGTGCTGAACAAATCCACGTCTCAGTTATTATTTTCAATTAAAAGGTCCATCAATATTACTCTAAACCTAATTTACTAGAGCTCGATATTAATCCCCAACAGTCAGTTTTACGTCATTTTACGGGTTTTTATGTATCGGTTTTTTATTAATTTAATACGAAAGGCAATAAATACATTTTTCTTAGATATACACGGTTAAACTTAGCGAAACTTGTATTTTCTTTACCATAATATGTTTTCAAGTGATTTCTTCAATTTCGCAAATACTTGAAGCGCAAGATGTAAGACAAACTCAATGAAAATATTTTCTTCGCCTTGGAAACATCTTTGCTTTAGAAAACTGAACCTTGTCGTTATAAATCTAGAGTCAGAATTCGGCTGTGAGTCGTGTAGGATTGTGTGATGATGGAGAAAAACACTAGACGGGGTTACCTCAAGTTATGAGCGAGCTAAGGGAAAAATATGGTATGACGACTTCCCGACGTGAAATAATTTAGTATCATATCTGTTTTAGACATTTTTTTATTCAGAGCCCTTCTATACATATTTACTTGGAGTACTACGGTGCAAGAATACAAAATAGTACCTTCATTTACTTATAACAAAGCTGAACAAACAAACTATCTTTATAACATACTATCTAACTATCTATCTATCTAGCGAATAGCCGGCTGAGACGAAGGAGGTAGCGGGTTCGATTCCTGCTGCGGAACAAATGTTTGCACAATCTACAGATATTTGTTCCGGGTCTGGTTGTTTCTCTATATATTATAAGTATGTATTTACAAAAAAAAAGTATATAAGTATTCTATCAGTTATCGTTTGGGGCTAGATAGCGCTGTGTGAAATGTCCAGAAATATTTATTTATTATTTATATATAGCTGACTATATATATATATATAGGGCCTACAGCATGGGGTTCTTCAAAAAGGGCGTTTTGTTAATTTTAAAGGGTCGGTAACGCGCGAATACCTTTGGTGTTACAAACGTCCATAGGCTACTGTAAGCGCTTACCATCAGGTGGGCCATATGCTTGCTTGGTCTGCTAACTTAGTGGTATAAAAAAAATCTAGCTATTACAAGACAACAAGTGTGAAAATTATCAATGCGATTTCAAACAGGTTCGACTGTATCTAAACCATTGTTGTTGAGAGAGAGAGAGAGAGAGAGAACTCTTTATTGTTACTCCAAATTAAAATAAATTAATCTAGAAAACTTAAAGACTAATACATGGTAGTACAATGGGCGGCCTTATTGCTCAAAGCGATCTCTTCCAGGCAACCTTTGGGTGGACTGGATTCAAAAGATGTGTGAGGAGGCGGTGTTACAATAAATACCTATCTATGTAGGACAAAAATAAATAAATAAATATCTAAACTTAAAATATACCTACATATACTCTCATATAAAATATATACATATAATTTTACAATAAATATCGAAAGGAATGTGAGGAACAATGTGTTGGAGATGGAGATTGAAAACCTACCCAGTAACCGCGTCCTGGAACTGCCATCAGGACACAACACGATGACGTGAAAGTGCGTGCTGATTGGTCTATTTATTGTTCCCATACCCCGCTATCCTTGTCTCTGTAAACTTGTCATCGATTACATTTTCCATATTGTTATACACATGAGCATTGCATTTTTAATTTATAAAATTCCCAATCCATCCAATCAAGTAGGAAAGTCAGTGAATACATACCATTGTTGTGTAGCCATCACGCCGCTACATAATTTTAACCCAAAGAAAATGCTAAGTACATTTTTAGACCTCATTTTTAAAAATAGGTAAAGATGTATATTGTTAATGTATGGGACATGCGCAGTACCTATACGAGATACATACCACATACTTTTCAAATACTCATTTTGATATAAACTTTGCTCTTAATTGAAATCACACTTGTACTACCCCATTTGACACATTTAATTAAGTTTTTACTAACAAGTATGGGTCTTTGACATATGAAAATAAATGAATTGAATAATAGAATATTATGTTCCCAGCAAACATTATGAGTCGTTCCATCTTGTAGGGGGCTATCACATGCTGCACTTTTCAGTGCGTGGCCTCCACTCGAGAACCTTTCTGCCCTAAAAATAGAATGTATCTACCAAAGCACAACTAGACATTTTTTAACAGTAACGCTCATTGCATGGCAGTAAAAATATTTAATAAATTACCAGACGAATTAAAAGATTTACCTTTGACTTTATTTAAACCGGCGTTTAAATAAAGTCAGAGGTAAATCTTTTTTAGGAGGAATTAATAAATGGTTATCGTCAAAATGTTTTTACACTATTGCGGAATATTTTAATTATAAGTACTAGACATGACATTATTTTATTTTATTGACATTTTTATATTGTGTTAATTTTTATTTATATTTTACTAGTTGACCCGCCGAACTTCGTACCGCCTTGACATGCATATAACGCGGATTAATACACGTCACCCTGGTAGAATTGTCAATTGTTGTCCCCGGCCATCATTTTACAACCATACTTAACCATAGACAAAATTACGTTTAGCTGTCATCTGCGTTTATTTATTCCATGTCAGATGCGTTTTTGATATACCACGTTTTATAGTGACTTGTATTCTCTTTGACTTTTTATGTCACGTCACATGGGACCGCGGTCGAACGCGATAAAAAGTATCCTATGTCCGTCTCCGGTTCTAAGCTACCTCCTCACCAATTTTCAGCGAAATCGGTTCAGCCGTTCTTGTGTTATAAATAGTGTAACTAACACGACTTTCTTTTTATATATATATATAGAAGATGTAATATTTGCACACCAGCACATTATCTGGTAGAATGTTAAGAACTTAAATTGTATACATAAAGACCAGCGAAAAATTGTACCCAACTTACTTTCTGCGAATAAATCTTTATCTAAAGGACGTCAGTTCTGCGAGCTATTCCGATTACTAATTCAATAAACGCGGGTTTTTGACCTTTTAATAATTCCTAGCCGTAGCTGTATTTACTATACCTTTAATAAAATAGGCATATACATAGTTTTAATTTTCTTTGAACCTATAATTCACCTCTGCAATGTTTATTCCACTTTATTTTCTGCAACATACCAGTAGAACTCACTAGACTAAGCGGACGCTACTGAAACTTTATGTCATCAAGAACCTATATCAGTGGAATATGACACAGAATGTGCGTATGTATATTCCAGATTATTACAAGTTCTGTGCTCTAACATGTACTCTAGATTTAGAGAGATTTAGAACATTGCCTTACATCTTTACATAGTATAAAATAAAATGAAGTCGCTTCCGCTGTCTGTAACCTCAGATCTTTTAAACTACTAAACGGATTTTAATGTAGTTTTTAGCAATAGATAAAGTGATTCTAGAGAAAGATTAATATGTATAATACATACATAGGAACTGCAAAAATAACCTGTTTCTTTGTTAGTTTGTTTCTTACCTTTTCATAACTAAACGGTTGAACGGATCGTACTTAATCAAATTTGGCAAGGAGATAGATTATATCCTGAGGAAGGACATTATACTTTTTACCCAAATACTCAAAAGGAGGGTAATATTTTTATTGAAATACCGCATGCAAAGTTGCGAGCGGGTCAGCTAGTTGAGAATAAATAATCTTTTTTTTTCTTTTTTTTGCATACCACATGATTATGGAATATATGGCTCACCTGATGTTAAGTAGTAACAATCGCCTACATCAAAATATTGCCTCGTAGTTCACGTAACTTAGAAACGTGCCCTGTCCTCCGTCCATCGACTTGAGACATGTGCTTATAATTACACCGGAAACCATACCCTTCATACCGAAACACAGCATTGATGCTTGGCTGCAGAAATAGGTATGGTGGAAGCCCTTTCACAATGAACTCTACTACTCTTAAAAAAGACCAACTGCTGTGGTGAAACCACAGCAAATGATTTAACCACAGGAATTGGTGCTTTGGTACTACATCTCATAGAGAAATGACGAAAAGCTCATGGACTATACGTTCCCATACTTTACGATGCGAAATGATGCAGGAGACAGCGCGGAGAAATGAGCCGACGAACGCACCTGAGTCGAATACACCTGTACTTCCGCATTTCTATCATTACGTCACATGAGATATTTTTATTTTTATTTCGCCGTATATTTTGTTAGAAAATGAAGCACACATCTATGATACATGCGGCTTTATTAAAAATGGTTGAACGGTAGGTTGCCTGGAATTGATCGCTTTTAGCGGTAAGACCGCCCATTGCACCTATGATTTAAAAGTGTATTTTATTTTATATGTTTATCTTTAATGGTGTGCAATAATGATATTATCTAAAGTCAAAATGAAAAAGAGGTATAAGCATTATATGAATGAATGTTTGATTCTCAGAAAAGAGTGTGTTATTATTTTTAATTTAAAATTATATCAAGTTTCACTAATTTAACTGGTTTGCGAATTTTCATAGATATATTTATTTTATTTGTATGTAAGGCATCAGACTGGAAATAGGTTGAAGTGAACATGGAGGATCGAGTTACCTAAGATATATTAGATATGTCAGTTTTTTTTATTCTGTTTAGAACTTACGACTTGTTTATCATTTCTTTCATTTATCACGGAGATCTTATGGGTTAGAGACAAATCCAACATATGCAAGGCGAGACGTTATTTTTTTTTTTATTAATAAGAATGATCAACACAGCATACACTGACAATATTTAGCGGTTACATTTACAAATGCTACTAGTGACGAACTTAGTGTTACTATAATCACAGATAATAGACTGCATGCATTAATATTTTATGCCGAGTAAGTTCATTAATTGGATTTTAATAATAAACCTAAAAAAAAAAAAATCATGTCGAATGTCCATGTCGTCCCTGCCCCAGTTATGGTTGAGAACTCGGCTCTTGAAGTTGTCGACGCGTATGTATACCTAGGACAAACAGTCCAATTAGGTAGGTCCAACTTCGAGAAAGAGGTCAATCGTCGAATCCAACTCGGATGGGCAGCGTTTGGGAAACTTCGCAACGTCTTTTCGTCCAACATACCTCAGTGCCTTAAGACGAAAGTCTACAATCAGTGTGTGTTACCAGTAATGACATATGGAACCGAGACGTGGTCCTTCACTATTGGCCTTATGAATAAGCTCAGAGTCGCTCAACGAGCTATGGAGAGGGCTATGCTCGGGGTTTCTCTACGGGATCGAATCAGAAATGAGGAGATACGTAGGAGAACTCAAGTCACCGACATAGCCCGACGGATTAGCACGTTGAAGTGGCAATGGGCAGGCCATATAGCGCGCAGAACAGATGGCCGATGGGGCCGAAAGGTTCTCGAGTGGAGGCCACGGACCGGCAAGCGCAGCGTAGGACGTCCACCCACAAGATGGGCAGACGACTTGGTAAGAACCGCAGGTCGGCGTTGGATGCAGACCGCTTCCAACCGCAGTTCCTGGAGATCAATGAGGGAGGCCTTTGTCCAACAGTGGACGTCCTACGGCTGATATGATGATGATGATGATGAATAAACCTAAGATGGCATGCACTAACTTCTCTCTCTCTCTGTCTCTGCCGCCCGGGGCGGAAGAAAATATTTCCGCCCTCTTATTTGCTCAATAGTCAAGATAGCCAGATTTGTTAGTCTTTAAATACTCCTCGTTGTTGATCTAAAATCATTTTTGATCAATTTCAATTTGATAATCTTTTTTTCAGAGCTGACATTGTTTATGCGACTAAAATACAAATGATTCAAATATTTACAAGATATTATTATTATTTATTATGAAATTTTGCCGCCCCCTAAAAGTACCGCCCGGGGCGCGCCGCCCCTGCCGCCTCTACTACGCTACGCCACTGCCAACAATACATCCTACTAATATTATAAACGCGAAAGTTTGTATGTATGGATGTTTGTTACTCTTTCACGCCGGAACGGCTGAACCGATTGCAATGAAATTTGGTATGTACGTAGATGATAACCTGGATTAACACATAGGCTACTTTTTATTTGCAAACTACGCGTGCGAAGCCGCTGGCAACAACGTTTGATCATATAATGACCACTATTAAAAATTTATTCGGAGCGGATCGCACTCACCCTGATGAAGGTTCACGAATTGAACCGAAACATTGACGGTACGTGAGAAATCCCGTATCTATGATAATAAAAATCCAATATAATAATTTAAAAAATGTCCACGTTCACATTGTCATACAAACATAGGGTCCGTATGAGGTCCGTTTCAGGTTTTTCTGTAAGGAAATACCCGATGCGGACTTTCCCATAAACAGGTAAACAACTTATTGCAGGTAGGCTGGACTTTGATTGTCCCTTCATGTAGCACTAGATGACCTCTGTGGCACGGTAGTGGCTTTGATTCCCGCTACGGGGCAAATAAAAATGAAAAAAAAAATGCATGATCTACAGATTTCGGGTTTGGGTATTTTTCTATATATTATAAGTACACATTTATTTAAAAAAATATATATATATAAGTATTCTATTAATTATCTGATAGTACAAGCTTTGCTTTGTTTGGGGTTAGCTAGCGCCGTGTGAAATTTCCAGCATTATTTATTTTTAACTTTCTAAAATTAAAACTTCTTTACGCACGCTTGACTTGGGGTGTAAAGCTGGTGAATGCGTTACGAAAAGTGCGAACGGAAGTTGAGAGGGAGATATAAGTCAGTGAAGATAGAAAGAAAGAGAGTTACGTTTCGTATATTACTGTAGGAGCAAGAGAGAGAGGTGCGCGCAAACATTTTCTTTCTTTCTTCCTCTCATAGCCTGTGCATGAAATATGTGTTATATCTCAGTCAATAGTTCGTTTGATTATTTTTCGTGATTTCATTTCGTTCTTGAACAATTTTATAAATTAATATTTTGAAAAAGAAGTTTTCTTTATTCCTGTGGTCTTAAACAAACTCGTTTTTTATTTTTTATTTGGACGAGAGTGCATAATATGCACGCTTAGTGTCTCCATTGTTATAAAAGCCTCCCTTGTTTTTATTTGTGTATATGTTTATTTTATGTTTTCCTGTTTTATTAATACTATAAAATAGAATGGAATAATTCTTTATTGTACACCAGGAGTACTTAAAATAAAACTAATTGATGTTAAATATAGTACAATGGGCGGCCTTGGAAGGAAAGTAAAGAGCGAAGCAGTAATGGGCAGCGGTGCACAGAGTATATTTACAAATGAAAGAAATACTTATAATCCTAATACATAATCTTTGTATAGTTACCACAATGCGTGCAATGGCGTATATCTTTTTACAAAATTCGAGGAGCGGGTAAAAGGAACATTATTAACCAATAGAAATAAGTTTTAAATAGTCACGTGATGGTGGCTTGCGTGGATTGGTAAAATAACAACATCGTAAGAACGAACAATTGAGCCTTGAGTTTAGCGTGATCGCGAACAAACGCATTGAATTGTAAAGCAGTCTATAGATAGATACGTTAGAATACCTTCCGTCAAAACATTCCTCGCGTAGAAAATAATTCTGCCCTCACAATGTCCTTCAAGATTTTCCATATGAGAAAAGCAATTTATGTGATAACGCTCAGGGAAAATTGCCTTCTGGCCTTTCTTTCTATTGAATTTATTGCTCGATTCAAACGAGTGATATTTATTACACAACTGTACGAATAGATACGTAATTTGTTATGGACGGTAAGATTGCAGGTGAGTTATTATAAGACAATCTATAATATAAAAATGAATCGCAAAATGTGTTGGTAAGGGCATAACTCAACAACGCCTGGACCAATTTGGCCAATTCTTTTTTTGTTGTATTTCTTATTGTCAGGAGAAGGTTTTTATGAAAGAAAAAATTAAGAATATTGCGCGCAAAGGTAGAAAATTTTAGAATACTTAACCACCATATAAAATTATTTATAATCTAACCTTAGCGATTTTATAATGTAACCTTATGACGTTTGACATAGAATTGACAGAATGCGTGCTGCAAATATCGTCAAAGAGGATGTAAAAAAAATGAATATCGTTTGAAACAGATGCTTCGGTAGGAGTTATCCCGAGATATATTGTCTATATATATAAAAATTAATTGGTTCGTTAGTCTCGCTAAAACTCGAGAACGGGTGGAGCGCTTTGGCTAATTTTGGTATTGAATTATTTGTGGAAGTCATTTATTTTCTCATACATAATGATGGCCGGGGACAACAATTGACAATTCTACCAGGGTGACTTATATTGACAGCCCGCGTTATACTTATGCATGTCAAGCCGATACGAAGTTCGGCGGGACCACTAGTTTCTAATATATAGTCATTTTTATTACTTAAAAATAAAAAATAAATAAATATTGCTGGACATTTCATACAGCGCTATCTAGCCCCAAACTAAGCAGAGCTTGTACTATGGCAACCAGATAACTGATAGAATACTTATATACTTATTTTTTGTAAATACATACTCCTAATATATAGAGAGACAACCAGACCCGGAACAAATATAGGTATATATAGATCATGCAAACATTTGTTCCGCGGCGGGAATCGAACCCTGCACCACAGAGGTCGTCAAGTCTTATATTTGATATATACGGAAAAATCGGGCCGTTTGAAATATTCAGCACCATTGAAATTGGCATCGCATTCTCGTATCAAGAGGAAAGTTGCGGATTCAAGTCCCGTAAAGTTCGCAACTTTTGCGGTCATTTGAAAAAACTTTTTTTTTTAATTTTTTTTTGTCCACCTATATTGTCCCACTGCTGGGCAAATGTATCCCCTAAGTCTCTCCATCTATCTATGTCCTGTGCGACACTCCGCCACTCCTGCTCAAAGGCAACAAGATCGTCTCGCGAACGCTTTCTTGGCCGACCACGACCGCGTCTCCCATCAGGGCTCCAGGTTGTGGCTAAATTAGCCCACCTATCGGGGTGCATTCTACTAATGTATCCCGCCCAATCCCATTTGAGTCTAGCTGTCTTTTCTCGAACATCGGCAATGCCTGTCAACGAACACAGCGTGGTGTTTCTCACTCGATCAATCCGTTTGAATCCGAGAACGCTGCGTTCCATTGCCCTCTGGCAAATCTTGAGTTTGGACTTCTGTGACTCGGTCAGCGACCATATCTGCGCACCGTAGGTTAGGATGGGCAGGATACACATGTCGATGAGCTGGCGCTTAAGTGTAAGAGGAAGCTCACCCTTCATGTATTCCTTCATGGACCAGTAGCTTTTCCAGGCTTTTTCGATGCGACGATCGATCTCCCTGTCCTGCCTGTTTTCGAAGCTTGCTAACTGGCCCAAGTAGATATACGATATAGATGACGACCTCCGTGGCGCATTGGGCGAATAGCCGGCTGAGACGCAGGAGGTAGCGGGTTCGATTCCCGCCGCGGAACAAATGTGTGCATAATCTACAGTTATTTGTCTTGGTTCTGGTTGTTTCTCTATATATTATAAGTATGTATATACAAAATAAAAATGTATATAAGTATTCTATCAGTTATCTGGTTCCCATAGTACAAGCTCTCCTTAGTTTGGGGCTAGATAGCGCTGTGTGAAATGTCCAGCAATATTTATTTATTTATATTCATCGACATAGTGTATTTCTTGCTCATCTACCTCGATCATACGTTTTTTGCTATTAGACATAATCTGCGTCTTAGTCCAGTTCATTAGAAGTCCAACCTCAAAACTTACCGTGCTCAGTTCTTGAATCATTTGTTGCAATTCTTGAGATGTTGGGGCAAAAAGGACAATATCGTCCGCGAAACAAAGTTTTGTTAAGCGTTTGCCAAAAAACGTTGCGTTTGCGTTGAAAAATCATAAGATTTTAAAATGAATCAGCTGCAGTGAGCCCAGAGCGAAATTGGTATCGCATCTTCAAATCAGGAGCAAGGTTGCGGGTTCAGGTTTCGTCTAGCTATTAAATTTTTCGATGATTATAACTAGTGGTTCGCCCCGAACTGAGATCTCGCGAGTCTCCCATAAAAACAAAAATATTTTTATTCATTATCTTAATTATTTCAGTTTAACAATAAAAACTACAATTAAATCAAATTCCTAAAACTAAATTTAAAATAAACCTATAAATTAAAAACTGCATTTAAGTCTCCATCTGCAGGTAAGATAATATTTAAATATCAAAATAGCGCTACAAAATAAACAACCAGTATTACTTGACCTACAGTTTCATTCAAATTACAGGTAACGGGAGATCATGAAATTGGAAAATCTTTTTTGGGGTACAAAATGCAGTTATTCTGGATATTAGACTTTTGCATATATTTGTATCACTAAAGCTACACAAATACCAAATTACAGCATTGTGGGCTCACTGGTGTACTTTGTGAATTTATTCAAAGTTTTGTTGATAATATGGCTAATAACTCAGAAACTACAAGGATTCAAAATAATACAGGGTTGAGATTATCTAATGAAGACCTTTCATTTGGCGTACCACTTGACCTAATAGCTTAATTTCCATTGTTTTATCATTCTTGATCCCAATATCTCAACAACCCCCCCAACATATTTAGCTCATTTAGTCACACCAAAATTGTGCCATCACTACACACCTACAGATAGATTAAATTTCACGACGATCAGATCAACGCTTCGAAAGCTATCCTCGGACAAACAAACTTACATACATACAACGCCAATTTGCCGAAATTTCTTGGGAGATCTCGCTTCGTTCTATCAAAAATCTGAAGGCCAATTCTTGTAATTCAATGTAGTCAATAATTCCAAGTTTCAATCGAATCTCAATGCTTGTCAATACAATGTGGATGTTACTGACAGGCGATGCTGCTTCTATAGATAGTAATTCTAGCGAAAGTCAAAGTTAATAGTACGAGAATTAATTAATATTAGGCACGTGTTATAGGCTAATTATGTTAGGTACATATACAGGCTTATAGTTAACAATCTACGTTATAACTGGCATCTAAAATGGGATGTTTTATAACTCGAAGACGATAAAAATAAGGCATCACAATCTTGTTGAGATCCGCAAGAAATACGAGTAGCATAGCAATAAGACCACCAATTCTATTTGGCTATTAATATTTCATTTTTGAGTTGTTTGATATCTTTATATATCTACAATCAAGTTTTATCCATCAAGGTATTTAGAGGTTCTACTTCTGTGGCGTAACGAAAGTGACTTAACGCGCCGGTGAACCCCGAGCGCAACTTCAATTCGGCAGCGTCAAAAACTTCGGGCTGAATATCGCTATCCCTGTTTAGTGACGAAGTTTAGCCACGCAGAGCGACAGTGATAGCAATAGAACGATTCTAAATTTGATTAGATTTTGACCATGTTCCGTAATACCAAAAATGATGACTGAAAACTTGTTGTATTTTCTCTCATTGTGTTGTTATTCTGTAACTAGACGATATAATCTATGTTCCCATGACTTGGATACGTACGATGTTGTTGTTTTTAATACGAAACAATTAGGTTGAAAACAGGTCTTTTATGACGTAAAAACATGCAGAATGCGATACGCTTCTATTTCATTTTAGGTAAGTATTTTGATCTCATATATGGTTGGGAACCTAGATAAATACTATTCAAATTAAAATAATACGTTATTAAGGTAGAAATATGCTCCAATTAAAAATGATCTTGGTAGTACGTGTTGTATGGGCGATTGTCCCTCCGGTGTCCCTTTAAAGGAAAGATGCACATTTGAAATCATTCAACATGGTCCGACACTCCAATTTTAGCAAATACGCAATCACGTAGCACAAAATAATAAACCATTCCAATTCGACCCAGTAACCAATCCACAGTCGTACGAACCACAAAAGAAAATCCATCGCGAACCGTCGAACATCGCACAAAAAACCCCAAACTGGAAAGCTAACTCTGGAAAACATTTCAGATTTATTTCAACATTACAGACGATTTGTGCAACTATGCCTAAACATATTTAAATTAGATCAGATTAGATGGATTAGATAATGTCTTTATAGCACACCATTAAAGTGTTTAGATGTTTGTTTGTTTGTTACTCAATCACGTCGTAACGGCTGTACCGATTACGATGAAATTTAGTTTGTACGTAGATTATAACCTGAATGTAACCTGGAGTATGTGTGTAAACACATACTTTTTATCCTATAAATCATGTCCCATGTATGAAAAATGAGATCTCGAAGTTTCTATAAAAAAATATTTTTGATTAATGCACGTGCGAAGTCACTGGCGGGTCAGTATAAACATATAAAAGGAAATACACTTTTCTATACTAATATTATTAAAAGGAAAGATTTGTTTGTTTGTATTGAATAGGCTCCGATTGATTTAAAAAATTCTTTCACTGTTGGGAAGCCCGCGGAAGGAGGATAATAAATCTGGCCAGAGGTGAGATGCACGGACAGGCACGGGTTCTGCGCCTAATTAATTCATATTGTTGCTTGGCGTGGTGGTTTTTGTAACTAGAACAGCTTTATTGTTTTATCATGTTATAAATATAAAATGCTGAGCATTTCACACAGCGGTATATAATTCAGCATTATATATTATACTAGCTGACCAATCCGCAGCTTCGCACGTGTAGTTTTTCCATAAAAACATTACCCTCCTTCTGCGCAGTTAGGTAAAAAGTAGCCTATGTCACCCGGGGATAGTGTAATCCCCGGGTGACATGGGCTACTTTTTACCTAACTGCGCAGAAGGAGGGTAATGTTTTTATTGAAAAACCATGCGTGCAAAGCTGCGGATTTGTCAGCTATGCAATAAAATGGGCGGCCATATCGCTCAAAGCGATCTCTTCAAGGCAATCTTTAAGTTTGACGTTTAGTTCTAACCTTTAACCTTTAGTGACTAAATATTATTTAGAAAGTTGTCACATTATACAAATACGTCATATTTAAACATGTTTAGTCGCTAAATACGTTTACGAATCGTTGTGCAAGTCGGACTAAGTGTAAATAATTAAAGTGCCAATCGTTTTGTATCCAATCATAAGTAAGCTAAAACAATATGGCGGTTCGATTGATCAATACGAAACGAATTAGGGAACCACATGTTGTTAGTATTTTGAAAGACATGCTTTTTATTGTTTAAATTAATTTATGAATTTTAATTTATTAGAATCTTCCTTTGACGCAATTATTTGACATATTTCACCATTAGATTAGATTAGATTAGAAAATTCTTTATTGCACTAATAAAAAGATTAACTTAATGCTAATTAGCATTTTCTTCCAGCTAACCTTTGTGTAGTGTGGAGAAAGTGGTAGCGCCAGAAAAAGGAAATTTAATCAAGCTTTAGCTTAGAAATAAACTCACAAAAATTAAAAATAATAATAATACACATACATAAACGAAATACACAAATATAAATCTACATAAAGTGCTCAATTCTGTTGGGTATCTTGAAGAGAGATGAAGTATTTAAAGAGTATGGATTTGAAGATTCCCATAGAGGCGGCCTTGCGGATTTCCACTGGAAGAGAGTTCCACAAGCAGATAGCAGTCACAGTGAAAGAGTAAGTGAAGAAAGAAGTTTTATTTTCCATTCTATTTTCTTTTATCATAATTTAGTTTTGACATACCGTTTTAGTTAGGAACCTATCATTTTGTTTTATGTAAGTCTGTAAATCGACCTACCCTGTTATGTTTTTAATATTTTGATATGACATGATTTTTAATTTAATTATTTTATTAATGTTATTGTGGTTTTTAACGTAAAAATTGACACGCCTGTAACAACCAATGTTATAATAAAGGTGATTTAAATAAATCTGAAATCTATTTATGGTATTTAATTTCTATAAACGCTACAGACCATTAGCATATCAGTTAATAAACATGATATGTATATATTTATTACAACCGCGAATTAGTATAAATGAGTTGCTGACGATACGGACAAAATTTATTAGGACACAGTGTCCCAACTGACACTTTTCATTTTAATATTTTTTACTGTCGATTCGGATAACATCAAGTTATTGAAGCTGTTGAGTACAGTCAAGCAAAAAATGTTTAAGCAAATAATGTGATGAAGCTAACCAAATTGCCTTGCGAGCGTATATTTGGTAAAAATCAACATCTTGCATACTTTCTTAGGCATCTATACAATGATCACTTAAAAATATCTCAAATAAAGAGATAGAGTGTGATCTTGCTATGCATCTATTTCGTCATCTTGCTGTGCCGCCGCCACGCCTCGGTAAAAACCGGTTTTTTTAACTGACTGTACAATGCAGCTATTTTTAATGGTGTCCGAATCGACAGTAACAAAAATATTCAAAATAAAAAGTGTCAATTGGGACATTGCGTTCCAATATATTTTGTCCGAATCTACAGCATGTCGTAAAAATATTCACGTAAGAAGATACGATATATCTAGAGCTAATAAATAAGACAACTAATTAACATTCGCTTGCTTTCACTGCGTAAATAATAAATCAAGCAGTCAGTGTCTTGGAGACAGTTCATCCTGATAATGAGCTGGAGCAGTTGAGCTATACAATACTTAGATTGTTAGAAATGCTTTGCAGCTCAGCCGTTTCTTTCGTTTTATTAAATGAGTGTAAATACTCTTTCTGTTATTAAATATTGTAGAAAGATTTTCTCGGTCAAACTGACTTCAAATGAGCAATTTAATATATCCGTATCACTTCTTCTTCTGTTAAGTATGTATTTTTATTTGATATCAGTATAGTTTAGTCTATTATAAGCGACGACCTCCGTGGCGCAGTGGGCGAATAGCTGGCTGAGACGCAGGAGGTAGTGGGTTCGATTCCGCGGAACAAATGTTTGCATGATGTACAGATATTTGTTCCGGGTACGAATGTTTTTCTATATATTATAAGTATGTATTTACAAAAAAAACAGTACATAAGTATTCTATCAGTTATCTGGTTCCCATAGTACACGTGTGTACAATGTATAGCTTGTTGTGTAGCCGTGGTTACACAACAAGCTATACATTTTCAATATAAGCTGACCTCGCATTGTGTAGGCTTTTCGTAGAATGAGAGATCAGCTTATACTGGAAATTTATAGCTTGATGTGTAACCGTGTGTACAAGCTCTGATTCGTTTGGGGCTAGATAGCGCTATGTGAAATGTCCAGCAACATTTATTTATCTTTATTTATTTATTTATTATGCATTTAATAAGGTTTATTTATGCAGTAATATATTTATATATTATGCTATTTTTATCAGTCCTGAGCAAATTTTCATTAATTCCTTTTCTGCGCACTACCAACACATTACACATCTTTATCCGCAATACCCAAAAAACATCTGGAAGAAAATGCTCTTTAGCATTAAGTTTACCGTCGTACTATTTTTATAAGTGCAAAAAGTATTATCAAACAATCAATTGTAGAAAAAAAATTATATTGAAGCCGCCTAACAGAATCAGCCTGCCGAGTTGTAAAGGCGCCAATACAAGTTCTGTCTTTGAAAAAAATACAACGACCGCTCGCTGCCTATATTTCATTCCCGCACAATCCCCGCCGCAAACCCGATAAATCCAAAACCAGAGATTTCTATTACAGATAACGCCCTGATTCTTTCCGGATATTTAATTTTATGTACGAGTATACTCTTATTTTAAGTTGGATTTTGAAAAGCGTTGGCGATGATATGTGGCGCGAGTGCGAGCGGTTTAGTTGCGGTTTGCTAATCATGCTTGCGGTGGGTGGCTGTGACTTCAGGCCGGTCTGTGGGCGTGTCAGAGAGCGGAGGGTATCAAAGAGGATGCTCTCGCTGAGCCGCTCCGCAGACAAAGGACCGGTAGAAGGCGAAGACAGTTTCTGCGCCTTCTTCAGCTCGTTGGGGGCCAGCAGGGTTCGGGTGCTACGCTGGGGAATGTCTTTCATATTCCAGGACATTCCTCTCCCTCTCAGAAGAGGAACAGAGGGGTCCGGTGGTTGTATCCAACCGGGACTCTGTTACCCCGTCAAATGCTGGTGCAGCATCGAATCACACATCTCAAGATGGGCGGTTCGATGATGCACAGGCACTGAGGTGAATGAAGGAATATCGGTGGGTTTTAGTCGGTATGCCGTTGGTTGGTAACCTACGAAGAGTCCGAATGTCCCCTTCAGCTCATCGAGTTAAAAAAAATGTCTCTGGCATGTTCGTTCATAACATAACAAATCAATAATAGGTAAACTGTTTTATTCTGCACACCCAATTATATAATCTTAAACTCAACTTTTGGTTTGTTTTAATGATATAATAATTAACGATATGTATAAAGCCAGTATTTCAGTTAATTCAAACACATTTCAATCTATCGATCAAAAGTAGATCGATATTTTAAATTATATTAAATTTAAAGATATAATATACCCGAATTGTCTCTACCTACTGAGATAAGGCGTGAGAGTATGTATGTATGTATCTTCTGAATGGATGATATTTAATAAAAAAACGAGTGTGCTTTAGACCACACGACTGAAGTAAAACTTCTTTATCAAAATATTAATTTATAAAATTGTTCAATTACAAAATTTTCTATGTTCATTCTGGACAGACGCAACTCGCACTCGCACATTAACGTTTAAAAATATATAAGATTATTTATCATCTATTCAACAGGACTGACCCATGAAATAAACAATGATGTGTTGCTCTGTAAACAAAGATTTTTATTTTATTGAAAAATCTCTAAAATCCTAAACTACTTACACTATTACACATTACCAAAACACCTACCTGTACACAAAGAAACGACATTAAACCTTATTCTTCATTATTAGGTAATCCATAACACTTTTAGTTCGGTATTAAATCATATTACAATTTTTATCAAAAGACAAATCACTGTTTGACATTGCAAACTGTCATATTATTTTTTAACACGCCTAACCTGCTTTAAGGATATTCTATACTCACAACCAACCTTCTTTACCGACAGCGCGACACAATTCAAATTCTAAGGAATAGGTACGATTTCTTTACAAATATACGAAACGTAACTCTCTCTCTCTCTCTCTTTCTATCTTCACTAACTTATATCTCCCTCTGAACTACCGTTCGCACTTTTTATAACGTATTCACCAGCTTACTCCCCAAGTCAAGCGAGCGTAAAGAAGTTTTACTTCAACAAGATATTATGGATACCTTTTTCCGTTACATACATAATTCTAATTATTAAATGGCCATATTAAACTGTCATTAGTGAAATAGATATTCTGTGTTTACTCAAACATATTAATATCATGTTTTTGTGTAAGTATTCTCTTATGAGTCTTAAAAAGCTGTTTAATTACAGCTATGTTTAGAAATAAATCATAACCGATTTTTAGCTCTAACAAAAACCCTCTCCTTCAAAATAATATATATTCCATTGCGTGGAAAAATTGGGATAGTAATAAATGATAATAACAAATATTGCTGGATATTTCACACAGCGCTAACTAGCCCCAAACTAAGCAGAGCTTGTACTATGGAAACTAGTTAACTGATAGAATACTTATATACATTTTTTTTATAAATACATACTTATAATATATAGAGAAACAACCAGACCCGGAACAAATATCTGTAGATCATGCAAACATTTATTCCGCGGCGGGAATCGAACCCGCTACCTCCTGCGTCTCAGCCGGCTATTCGCCCACTGCACCACGGAAGTCGTCAATAAAAATCACTAGTCGCTTGCAATCTAACCAAACCCTAAAAAAGACCGCAATCTCTCATTCCAAATGTTATACTCTTATTGGCACATTGTTGGACTACGGCGAATGTTCGTGTTTTATATCTCTGTCTATCTTTATCATTCTTTACATGAAATACAGAAACACAACATGAACGTTTGGCGTAATCCGACAATGTGGCCGCAGGTTCCAATGCGTGTAAAATGTGAAAGCTTAAAAATATCGCTTGTCGCTCGCACCACAACCAAACCTTAAGAACCGTGGCAAAATAAATACAACGAAGTCCACATTAGAGACGTCCTTAGATCATAAACAGCATTTATATTAAGATAGTGTCTACATAAGTCCTACGCTCTATTGTTCTGATAAAATGGGTTTTATTTTTGTAGCTACCTACCTTTACAAAATATTTTCTGAGCTTTACCAGATCTAGATATTACATTAAATTTGCGGAGATTCCGCGTTTTAAATTATTTATAAGATTTCGTATATTTTTTTTCACAAAAAACGGGATATTTATCATGATTTGGGAGTGCTTGCGTGTCCTGCCTTATGTTTCGGGTAAACGAGAACCTTTGTGCCCCAACAGCCGTCAGTTCGACGAGCTATGTGCCACTGCCACTTCAGCAGCATAATCCTCTGTGATATGTCATTTGGGGGTGACATGTTCTAATTGACAAACACCCTCTATAAATAAACAAAGTTTTTTAACCCCTAATAGTAACTAAGTAAGTACAGGATTTATTTGGCACACGATAACAACACGGATAACATAAAACAAAAAACATAATATTAAACTAAGTCATACATAGGTATAACAAAAAATAAATATGTATGAGGAGGTAACGAACACGACATATTGAACACGGCAAGCCTCGAAGTTGGACTTCGTATGAACAGATCAAAGATTAAAGTAATGACAAATAGCATACATCATAAGCTACATGTTATGGGTGGAGGTGGAATACGTCGATGACTACCTGTACCTAGGCCAGTTGGTATCCTTCCAAGGACGACAAGACCTCGAAATTGCAAGATGAACCGAGAACGCTTTGAAGGGATATTGGTCAATGAAACAGCTAATGAAAGGTACACTTCCTTTATCTCTGAAACGGAAGCGCATGGACGTGTGTATTCTCCCCATCCTCACCTACGGCGCACAGACCTGGTCTTTGACTGATCTGCAAAAGTCCAGACTCGGGGTTTGTCAGCGAGCCATGGAGCGCAGAATTCTGGGAGTCAGACTGACAGACCGCATACGTAAGAGTATACTGCGCTCTAAAATGCAAATCGCGGATGTCGGGCAACAAGCGGGTAAACTGAAGTGGGATTGGGCGGGCCACGTCTGCCGCATGTCGGATGTGTTATGGGCTAAAGTCACCACAGAGTGGACGCCTCTAAACGGGAAACGACCTCGTGGCAGACCGCGGCGAAGATGGAGGGACGAAATTGATGCCCATTACAGGATTGGTCCACAATAGCCCAAAATAGAGAAGACTGGATAGAAGGAAGGGAGGCCTTTGCCTTGCAGTAGGACACTACAGGCTCTTAATAATAATAATAGTGAGGAGGTAATCAGGTACACACACCTTACCACCTACCTACTGTCACCTAGAGGAGTGAGCGCCGAAAGCTCTGTGCTGTAGTGGGCCAAAAAGGACTCAGTCTCAGCTCTGTGTTGATCCACGCCTGGGCGCAGCGCAGACCAACGCTTGCTGGTATTACGCCAACTGCTAAACTGGTATTAACGAGAAGTTAATACCAATTTAAACCAAAATCAATAAAGGGAAAAAATTTAACATACAAACAATAATACTAATGGTTCGCTCTGCACTGAGATCTCGCCAGTCTCCCAAAACACAAAAAACGATACTCGCGCAACGATGCCTAAACGTATCTAGTGGCTAAATACGTTTCAAGGAGATGTCAAATCTTATAAATACGTAAAATTTAAACATGTTTAGTCGCTAAGTGTGCAAGCCGGCCTTAATCTTTGACCAATAAAACAGTGCTACGAAATAAAAACCAAACTACTTGACCTACAGTTTTATTCAAATTACTGGTAACGGGAGTTCATGTATTGTGGTTATACTTTTTTGGGGTACAAATTGCAGTTATTCTGTATTTCAGACTTTTGCTTACATATATGTCACTTAAGCTACACGCATACAAAACTACAGTACTGTGGGGTCACTAGTGTACCCTGTGAATTTTGTTAAAGTTCAGTTTTTACTATGGCTAATAACTCAAAAACTATAAAAAATTTACTAAAAATAAAAACGGTGTCGAAATTTACTAATTAAGATCTTTCATTTGACGTCCCATTTGACCTAATAGTCTCACTTTCATTTTTTTATCCCTCTTGAACCCCTATATCTCAACAACCCCCCAAGATTTTTAGCTCATTTAGTCACACCAAAATTGTACTATCACTACCTACCTATGTATCAAATTTCACGATGATCGGATTAACGCTTCAAAAGTTATTCTCGGACAAACAAATATACATATATGCATGCATATATACATACAATGCTGATTTGCCCAAGTTAGTTAAGTGTTCTCGCTTCGCTCGATCAATAATTTATGAACATCTTAAGCTTGTACAAGCTTAGCATTATTGCTACAATTTTTAATACCCATGTACAAGTTTCTGCTATCGTCAAAACCGTAATAGACCTTCATTCGTATTTCAACCTTATAACGGTATAATTAAGTCTCAATTTACATTGAACAAAAATTACTTACGTCTGCATCTTCGCTATTAAGAAGACCGTAATAATAAGTCTGTAAATAACGAAACAAAAAATTGAAAATCGAAAACAATACTAACTAAAAATTATAATTTTTCACGTGAAATTCGATGTTTTTCATTGAAGAAACGATAGTTCATAATCAGCTGGTCCGGTGAAAATATATAAATTACCCATCTGGTGCATCATGTTTTTTATACCTTTATGACAAGTTCACAAAATCCAAGAAACAGCTAACTTATTGGAGTGCTCGAAGCTTAAAAACCGTAACACTAAATCCCTTCCTGTTTTTAAAAACATGGTTAATAAACATTATCTAAGATTTTTTAAAATCATCTCAAAAATTTCAAGCCTAGACGGGACTTGAACCCGCGACCTTCCTCTTGATACGAGGATGCACTACCATCTGTGCTACAAGGCAATTCACGTCAAAAATTTTTGAGATAATTTTAAAAAATCTTGGATTTTTCCGCATGTGTTCAGATAACACTATAAATAAAAATACTATTTGAAATAAGCAACGCGACATCTCTTGTCAATGTACTGAACTCCAACGTTCGGCATTGAGCAGGTACAAAGAACTATATAAGTTTTCCTGTAGATGGAGCTAACGGCGCTTTAGTCGTAATTCTGAATGATCTCACTGATTTCGACCTAGACGTGAATTGCCTTGTAGCACAGATGGTAGTGCATCCTCGTATCAAGAGGAAGGTCGCGGGTTCAAGTCCCGTCTAGGCTTGAAATTTTTGAGATGATTTTAAAAAATCTTGGATTTTTCCGCATGTGTTCGGATAACACTATAAATAAAAATACTATTTAAACATTATCTGTCGTCCATCGCTCATTAAGACTTCTGAACTTTAAATTTTATATACATATAATTTTTTTTTACCTATGTATTTAGAAGTAGGTTATGTAATATTATAAAATTATTTATTTATATGTATATTTTATTTTAGTAATTTATGTACTTGTTCTGTCAGTTATTATTTGATTAACGCCGGCGTCCTCATTTGTTCACACAGATCCTGTCCATCCAAAGGTTGCCTGGAAGAGATCGCTTTTAGCGATAAGGCCGCCCGTTGTACCTTTGATTTAATTGTGTATTCTCTTTTAGTTGTTTTATTTTTAATGGTGTGCAATAAAGAAATTATCTATCTATAAAATTGGCATTTTTATGAAGCTAATTTTCATTGGTAAAATCACCCCATTTGGATTAAGCACGGGCTTATTTGATCGAGTGAAGCGAGATCTCTAAATCAACTTTCTAAATCAACTTTGGTGTTGTATGTATGTATGTTTGTTTGTCCGAGGATAACTTTTGAAGCGTTTATCCGGTCATCGTGAAATTTGGGATATATGTAGGTAGTGATGGCACAATTTTGGTGTGACTAAATGAGCTGAGGAGTGGAGCGTACCATGCTTGGCATCAGACTGTTAGATCGAGTTCCAAACGTCGAGATCCGTAGACGAACGAAGGTTCATAACGTTGGGATTCGAGTTATGGAGCTCAAATGGTCTTGGGCGGGACACTTGGCTAGACGTGGTGATGACAGATGAAGCAGGACAGTGACTGAATGGTGGCTGAGGAGCGGGTATAGAAGGGTAGGACGACCAGCAGCGAGATGGGTGGACGACATCGTAAAGGACGCGGGCCGTTAGTGGGCGAGACTAGTGCAGGATCGTGGTGGATGGTACAAACTTGGGGAGGCGTATACCCAACAATAGGTGAAGTCAGGCTGTGGATGATGATGATGGGTTGATGAGATGATGAAATAAGCTAAAAATGTGGGGGGGGGGGGGTTGAGATATTAAGGTTCAAGAGGGGTAAAAAAAAACAAAATGGGTCTTTACGGTAAAGTGGCATGTACGAGTATAATAAAAGGTATGTGTGTTCATTTCGAACCCATTTTTATTTTTACATTAAGCTTTGCAGTTTTATGTTTTTAGCCATAATAAAAACGGAACTTTGACAAAACTCACAGGGTACACCAGACACCCCACAGTGCTGAAATTTGGTATGCGTGTAGCTTTAGTAACAGAAATATAGGCAAAAGTCTGAAATCCAGAAAAACTGCAATTTTTACTCCCAAAAAAAAAACAAATTACGTGAACTCCCGTTACCTGTAATTTGAATGAAACTGTAGGTCAAGTAATTTGGTTCGATATTTCGTGACACTATTTTATGAAAGATAAAGGCCGGCTTGCACAACGATCCCTAATCGTATTTAGCTACTTAAATGTTTAAATTGAACGTATTAGTATGATTTGACAACGCCTTAAATCATATTTACCCACTTTACATAATACACACGTATAGGCATCGTTGCGAGTCGCCCTAAGAATATTTTTTTTTGTTTTGGAAGACTCGCGAGATCTCAGTTCGGGGCGAACCACTAGTTCTAACGTTAAGAAAAGCGAATACGTGGTATTTAAGGCCGCCGGTATATGTCTCGATAATACACTGAATATTTTTTTTATACATTATAGACTTACGTTTGACCACGATCTCGCCTTATGGTAAGCGATGATGCAGTCTACGTTGGTACACGCTTGCCTAGAAGAAACCTATTCACTCGCGACTTAAAGATACCCAGGCTGTAGCTATCTGGAAACACAGACTCTGGCAAGGCGTTCCACTCTTTGGCGGTGCGCATAATAAAGGTCGAAGAGAACCGTTTTGTGCGAATGGAGGCATTTCTACCATATAGCGGTGGCGCACCGCAGAGCGTCTGGTTGTCTGTTGATAGAATGGAGATGGTGGGATCAGGTTGAAAAGTTCCACCGCACACTCCCCGAAATGTACTCGATAAAAAACCGAAAAGCTAGCAAACCTTTCGTCGATGCTCCAGGCTGAGGAGCCTTGCATCAACTAGCTCATCGTTGCCCATGAGCTTCTTGGCTCTTTTCTCAATTGATTCCAGAGCTTCAAGTTGGTACTTCGCTGATCCGTCCCAGAGGTGAGAACAGTACCCCAAACACGATCGGACTTGTGCTTGGTACAAGTTGAGCAACTGTCCCGGTGTGAGGTAGTGCCTCATCTTTGCGAGTATACCAAGCTTGTTAGTCGCCAACAGGGCTTTCGACTCAATGTAGGAGCCGAAATTGAGAGTCGGAGTTAATGTGATACCAAGAAGCTCGAAGTGGTCAGATATCAGCACGGGTACATTTCGGAAAGTAGGAGTCAGATTAAATTGACTTCGTTTTGCGGAGAACAGACACGCCTGGGTCTTATTCGCATTGAACTTGACCAGATTGGCTTCACCCCAGTCGGAAATTTCCTTCAAGGACAAATTTAAGCGCTCGACCATGGCCTCCCTGAGTGACTGAATCTGCACTCCACTGGCTCGTGCACTAGATGTATAGCTTTCCACAACTGTGCTATCATCTGCATACCCAATGGTACCGGGTTTTAGCAGATCATTGATATGCAGCAAGAAAAGAGTTGCGGAAAGTACTGTAAAGTACTTCCGTGAAGTATTACCGGAAAGTACTTCTGTGGGACCCCGGCGTTAATTGCCAATTGATCGGACGAGCAGCCTTCAACGACAACTCGTATCGAACGGTCCCTCAAGAAGTCCGATATCCAGACACACAGACCAGTGGGCAAACTGTATGATGGAAGCTTGCTAATAAGGCTATCATGCCTGATCCTATCAAAGGCCTTTGAGATGTCAAGAGAAACAGCCAGTGCTTCTCCGTGTTTCTCAACGGCCTCGCTCCATATGTGAGTGGCATACGCTAGAAGGTCCCCAGTGGAGCGATTTCGGCGAAAGCCATATTGTCGATCACTGAGGAGGTTATGCGTTTCTAGGTGTACCAGGAGTCTGTTGTTCAGTACACCTTCCATAATCTTACAGATGATGGACGTGACCGAGATGGGCCTGTAGTTAGAGGGGTCGGCACGACTACCTTTTTTAGGCACGGGCTGCACGTTTACAAGCTTCCAGGATTTCGGCACTTGTCCAGACTTCACAGAGCGGCGAAAGAGGCGTGTCAGTACAGGAGCGAACTCAGGCGCGCAGAATTTAAGAACAACTGCCGGAATACCGTCAGGGCCACTGGCTTTGTTCACGTCCAAATTCTGCATCGTTTTTCGAACCTCGGTCTGATGTATGCGGATTTCCGGCATAAATACCCCACCATCCACCACCATATTACCCTAAGCGGCTTGAATATAAATCGTGTTACTAAATTTAAATATCTGGGACACTATCTTGTCGATGTACACACGGCTACACATCAAGCTATACCATTCCAGTATAAGCTGACCTCTCGTTCTAAGAAAAGCCTACACAATGCGAGATCAGCTTATACTGGAATAAATAGCTTGATGTGTAGCCGTGTGTACATGTTGAGCGTAGGGCTCTAACAGTCCGAGGTAACATAGCCCGCAGATTTTCCCGTTGTACTGAACAAGTTAAAGATATTCAAAGCATACTGTCAGAGCTTATACACGGGAAGTCTGTGGGTCCGACATACCAAAAGATCATTGGATTTTCATCCAATAAAATAACATCTTCCGGATGATGTTGCGGCTGCTCCTATACTGCAGTGCATCAGGGATGTTTGCCCATTATAACACAGATGGCTTTTACGCTGAGGAACAGGTTTAGAATGCCCTGAACTTACGGGTAGAGTTTTGCGTTTTTGTGCTCCGAAATACCGCACTAGACATACAAAGTTATTTGCTGAATCACACTCATCAACTAACTATCCACAACATTCTATAGTTAACAGACTACAAAGTGTTTACAATAAGGAGTTCTTCTCGATTGATATGTGTCATAACAACAAGGGAACTTTTAAAAGTGAAACTTTAAAAATAATTATGGAGGATGATTTTATAAGTATATTAAGTATTAGGATTAAAACTTCATATTATTATTATATCTTAGAATATATTATGTGTAAATGTAATGTATCCGCTAAAGTACACCGCACTCCGTAATTTTTAAAAATTTCGCTCCATCCAAAGGTTGCCTGGAAGAGATCGCTTTTAGCGATAAGGCCGCCCATTGTATTGCCTTATTTATTTTAACCCAGTACTTATTTTTGTTGTTATTTCTGTTTGTGTGGTAATTCAATAAAGAGTTATCTATCTATCTATCTAACGAGCGGAGCGAGGGAGTTACTAGAACCCTGAGTGCAGACAGGGATAATATAAGCACGCCCAAGATGCAGACAGTTTTATCCACGAGGAGAATACTCTACTTTTCACAATTTCTGCGAGACAATAAAAACCAAATCTAGGTTGGTGCATTCTGAGCAGAGGTTAGTTCGATTTACGAACAAGTTGTTATTGGGTCTCTTTGGTTCAAATTTTAATACAGATGAGGTTACATAATCCCGCGAGGGCATAATGAAATTCAGTACTTTGCTCTCGGTTCAGCCGTAGAAATTTAATCACCTGCTTTCGGTGAGGTTTACATGACATATAATTTGGCATTGTCGAGCAGGTGGTGTGTAAAGAATATTTTTATTTGTTTAATTAAATACATAACTTCCAGAACACACTTATTACTGTAAAAACAAGAACATAATTATTTTAAGTAATATCGTATTAATTTCATCATCATCATCATCCATAGCCCGACTTCACCCACTGCTGGATATAGGCCTCCCCAAGTTTGTGCCATCCGCCACGATCCTGCGCTAGTTTCACCCATTGACGGGCCGCGACTCTAACGATGTCCTCAACCCATCTCGCTGCCGGACGTCCTATCCTTCTACAGCCATTCCTCGGCCACCATTCAGTTGCTACCCTACTCTACCTGTCATCACCACGTCTTGCCAAGTGTCGTGTTAATTTACTAATAGTATAGTGTATTAATTAGTTTGCTACGCCTAATGGCACAACCTCTTTATTTTTCAGTTAAATTGTATTTTCCTAATGAGTTCCGTAATTCGTTTGAGAAGTAAATTCTTAAATCTTTCTTCCTAAAGATAGAACAAACACATGGCCCACTTGATGTTAAGTGGTAACCATCGCCTATAACAAAGTATTGCCTCGTAGGTCACGCATCTCAGAAACGTGCCTTACGATGCACTTTCCTGCTTCCATCAATTTGAGGCATACAGGTGTAAAGCCTCTTATGCCTGTAATTTCCCCGGCAACCCTTCAAGCCCTTTCAAGCCGAAACACAGCAATGATCTATGGCGGCGGAAATAGCTATGGTGGTAATACTTCCCCGGGTGTGCCCTATCACAAGGAACCTGCCCTACTGTGATCTGTGATGTTATAACTTTATAAATTATATTGAAAATATTTTTGAGAATTTCTCTATTCAGTGTGTTAAAGCTACTTCTACTACACGCACGGCGCACGCACACATACGCAGCCGACAATTCGTACCTACACTATCTACGCAAGCGTCGGTCACCGGCCCTCATTCAGCCTAGCGGTCCGTTCAGCGCGGACGCGTCATTTTTATACCTCATTCTACACCTAAGTTAGCGATCCTATGCAAATTAGGAGATTATACCTATAAATAATATCAAACCGAAGTCTTTATATTCAACCCTATCTCGATACCCAAGACAGTGCGTCCAAAAATTTAAATATACATTGTAACTCAGCGGATACCCTTCCAATGCAGGGGTTCTCAACCGAACTCACCCATTTAGCTACATTAGCAGTGGATCGCCAACCAAATGTTTGCCACGCCTGAGTTGACTCTTATGCCAAAGAATCTGATGTACTGGATAAGAAATCTATTGGAGAAATAATCTTATGTCATATTATTTAGATGTAAAAATATGAGTAAATGTTTGTTAATTAGCTTTATGTGTAAAATGATTATCTAATATCTCTAAGGGCCTATCATCATCATCATCATCATCAGCCGGGAACGTCCACTGCTGAACATAGGCCTCCCCCTTAGATCGCCACAACGAGCGGTTGGTAGCCGTTTGCGCCCAACGGCTCCCCGCGATTTTTACTAGATCGTCGGTCAACCTTGTGGGGGGCCGGCCTACGCTGCGTCTTCCAGTCCGTGGTCTTCACTCGAGAACCTTTCTTCCCCAACGGTTATCGGTTCTACGAGCGATGTGGCCTGCCCATTGCCACTTCAACTTGCTAATTTTGAGAGCTATGTCGGCAACTTTAGTTCTTCTGCGGATTTCCTCATTGCGGATTTTGTCACGCAAAGAAACTCCGAGCATAGCCCTCTCCATAGCTCGTTGAGCGACCTTGAGCTTGGTCATGAGGCCATGAGTAAAGGACCACGTTTCAGTGCCATAGGTCATCACTGGCAACACACACTGGTTGAAGACTTTAGTCTTCAGGCTCTGGGGAATTTTGGACGAGAAGATATCGTGAAGTTTCCCGAACGCTGCCCAGCCGAGTTGGATTCTTTGTGCGACCTCTTTGTCGAAGTTGGACTTACCTAATTGGACAGTTTGTCCTAGGTATACATATTCGTCGACAACTTCCAGAGTATCGCCCCCAACAACTACCGGTACGGGTGCAACATGGATATTTGACATGATTTTCGTCTTATCCATGTTCATTTTAAGACCCACCTGTTGGGAGACCCTACTGAGGTCGCTGAGCATGGTACCGAGTTCCTCAATCGATTCGGCCATAATGACTATATCATCGGCAAAACGAAGGTGAGTGATGTATTCGCCATTGATATTGATGCCAAGTCTGTCCCAGACCAAGAGTTTGAAAACGTCCTCCAATGCGTTCGTGAACAGTTTCGGAGAAATTACGTCTCCCTGTCTCACGCCTCTCTGCAATTGGATTGGTTCCGTACTCTGGTCCTGTAGACGGACTTACATAGTGGCGTTACTATACAAACACTTCAACACTTCGATATACCTATAGTCGATTTGGCATCGCTGAAGAGACTGCAGTACCGCCCAGGTCTCGATTGAATCGAAGGCTTTTTCATAGTCCACAAACGCTAGACATAACGGCCGATTATACTCCTCGGTCTTCTGTATAATCTAGCGTAGCGTGTGGATGTGGTCTATGGTACTAAAGCCTTTTCGGAAACCGGCTTATTCGGGAGGCTGGAAGTCATCGAACCTGCATGCGAGACGGTTCGTAATCACTCTCGAAAACAGCTTGTAAACGTGGCTCAAGAGCGATATGGGCCTGTAGTTCTTTAAAAAGGACCAATGCGCACGTATTTTAAAAACACAGACGGCGCGATTAAAATACTTCGTGTGAATAGGCCTAAACCATTTATATAGGAGCCATATTTGATAAATATAACCGGTCCAGTGGGAGTCGGACTCGCGTACAGGGTTCCGTACCATTAACTATAAAAACGGCAAAAAAAGAATGTCTGTTGTATGGGAGCCCACTTAAATATTTGTTTTATTTTAATTAAATTATTTATTTTTAAAGTGAATATATAACTACTGTACTGTACTAACTCTGTGTATATTTCAAGCGTCTACCTGTTGCCGTTATCAATATCAAGCAAAAAAATCACGTTTGTTGTATGGGAGCCCCCCTTAAATATTTATTTTATTCTGTTTTTCTGTATTTGTTGTTATAGCGGCAACAGAAATACATCATCTGTGAAAATTTTATCTTTCGAACTCTCACAGTTCATGGGACCGACGGACAGACAGACAGTGGAGTCTTAGTAATAGGGTCCCGTTTTACTCTTTCGGTACGAAACCCTAAAAATGGTTTTGCTCTAAATCACAGCATTAACGTTTAATTTTTTTTTCATTGTCTACAAAAATCTGTACTTATATTATAAATTCTTAACTCAATCTGTCTGTTTGTTACTTTTCACGACTAAACCACTAAGGACTGTTAGACAGATAGATTATGACCGGTATTGACATAGATAGATAACTCTTTATTGAATTACCACACAAACAGAAATAATAAAAAAAAAAAAAAAAAAAATAAGTACTGGGTTAAAATAAATAAGGCAATACAATGGGCGGCCTTATCGCTAAAAGCGATCTCTTCCAGGCAACCTTTGGATGGAGCGAAATTTTTAAAAATTACGGAGTGCGTTGTACTTTAGCGGATACATTACATTTACACATAATATATTCTAAGATATAATAATAATATGAAGTTTTAATCCTAATACTTAATATACTTATAAAATAGACTAATATATAGGTATATACATATAGCAAACTATACTAACAGATAAAATAAGTACATAAATAGTAAATAAATAACGCTAGGAAGATGACATCGTCAGGTAATGATGTTTCACCTTCAATTTGAAGACGTGTAAGGACGATGACCGTCTTACTTCTTCGGACAGAGCATTCCACAGCTGAACAGCCTGGACAGTAAAAGAAGCGCTGTAAAAGAAAGTGCTGTGCGAAGGAGTTCTGAGTATCAAGTTTTCTGATGACCTAAGAGTATAGTTATTTGAAGAATGGAGAAATTCAAATCTATCTTTCAGATAGTGAGGAGAGAAGGGATTGAAAAGAATAGAATAGAGAAGAAAAAGGATATGCGTATTCCGACGAAGACGAATCGGAAGCCATTTAAGCTTTGAACGGAAGGGAGACACATGATCATATTTACGGAGGCCAAATATAAATCTAATACAAAAATTTTGTAAACGCTCGAGCTTGTTAAGCTGTTCCTCAGTGAGGTCCAGATAACAAGCATCGGCATAGTCTAGTACGGGATGTAAAAGCGATTGTGCAAGCGCAGTCTTGGTGGACGTAGGCAAAAAGTTTCGTAGTCTCCTTAGTGAACCAGCTGACGCAAACAACTTCCGGCTGGTTAGTTCAAGCTGAGCCTTCCATGAAAAGTTGCGGTCAATGATGATACCTAAATTCTTAACGGTTTCGCTGTATGGGATTGCTATTCCGTCAAAGACAACTTGTGGGACAGTGGACCAATCAATTTTGCTAAGCGTTCTTGAACTACCTACAATAATGGTTTGCGTTTTGGTAGGATTAACTTTCAAACCGTGGAGCTTGCTCCACTCTGCAATACGGCGTAAATCGCAGTTGGTAACGTCAACAGCATCAGCAATATTACTGAGCGTAGCTTGATTATAAATCTGAAGATCGTCTGCGTAGAGGTGAAAAGACGAAGAAAGATTAAGAGAAATAGAGTTTATGAAGATTGCAAAAAGAAGAGGAGATAAAACGCCACCTTGAGGTACACCAGCAGACGTATTACACCACGAAGAGAGAGACTCCTCGAGTCGAACACGCTGACGGCGCCCGTGCAAGTAATTGAAAAACCAACCAATCACCGCTGGAGATACGTTAAAGGAGCTAAGTATTGCCAGGAGAATATCAAAATCTACGGTGTTGAACGCATTACTGAAATCAAGTAAAGTCAGCACGGTAAGTTGCCCATTTTCCATGCCCACTCGTATATCGTCCGTGATTTTGACTAGAGCAGTGACAGTACTGTGGCCTTTACGAAAGCCAGACTGCAGAGGATTAAGGAGACTATAGGAGGAAAAAAAAGAGTTTAATTGATTATGGACCAAGCGTTCGAGAACTTTGGAGAGAAAAGGAAGGATAGAAATCGGGCGATATTCAGAAAAGGATTTGGGATTAGGTTTCTTAGGAAGAGGAATTATTTGGGCTTCCTTCCAAATGGAAGGGAAGGTACCGGTCATTAGGGAGTGGTTCAAGAGATGGCAGAGGGTAGGTAGAATGATATCAAGGATAGGAATAAGCATATTGCGGCTGATACCGTCAAGCCCAACAGCATTGGATGTAATTGACAAAATACTTTTCTTAACGTCAGCAACGGTGATTTGGCTAAATAGAAAAGGAGGATGATCAGGAGTTGGTAACGAAGAGAGAAAATTAATTGAACTGATTTTATCAGCATCAGCAATGTAAGAAGATGAAGAAAAATGTTGATTAAGGGAGTCAATGTTTAAATCGCTAGGAATTGAATCCTGGCGAGATTTACCAACTCCTAACGATCTCAGAAGCTTCCATACTTTAGCTGGATCTTCATCGGAAACGGATTCATGGATATGGCGACGTTGTGCGTCCCTACACACTCTATTGCAGCGATTTCGAGAATTGTAATACTTGTTTTTGTTGTACTCACTTGAAACTATTTTGTACTTTGTTTTAGCAACCGATTTTTTATGAATAAGTGATTTAATTTCATCAGTGAGCCAGGGAGCCGGGTTATGTTTCAACTTAATGGCACGAAATGGTGCATGGATATCAAATAGTTGCGTAACTAAAGTATTGAAAATAACAATTTTGTCATCCATGGAGTCTGCATTAAGAACGGTTGACCAGTCAATCTTTTCAGCATCAACAAAAAACTTTTCCCTATCCATGCTCCCAAAACTGCGCTGCAAGATCACCTTTGGCTTAGCCTTAGGGGGACGTATTTTATAAGATAGGAATATTGCGTCATGATATGAGAAAATATCCGCTGTACACTGACCGTGCTTATCAACGTGATTTAGAGAGGATACGATGATAAGGTCGAGAAGCGACGGCTGCGTATTAGGGAAATGATGAGTAGCAGAGAGGGGAAGCGTATGCAAATTACATGATTTAACAATAGATTCGAAGGTTAAAGAGCGGCTGTTTTTGGATAGAAGACAAGTGTTAAAATCACCCATAATTATAGAATGCCTGTAAGAGGGAACCAGATTTTCTAGGATATTTTCAAAAGATGAGAAGTAATTAACACGGTTAGAATGAGAGTAATATACTCCTAAAAGGATTTTAGTATGAGAAAGAGTGACTTCAAGAAATAGGTGCTCACCGGCCTGGAGTGGCGGAGGCTGTGCAGACATATTAATAACAGAAAAGGGGATGTGAGCACGGAGATATATAGCTACACCGCCACCACGACTACCAGTCCGGTCATTGCGAATAATGCGAAAACCAGGTAGTGAGTAAGAAGTAGAAGGAAGGCATGGCTTTAACCAAGATTCAGAAATGAGAATAGCATGAATGTTTTTGACATCAAACGATGACAACATTTCCGAAAAATGGGCCGGAATACTTTGTGCATTAATGTGTATTGCATTGAAGTTCTTAGGTACATCAGAGAACTGGAGAGTAAGTTGTTCAGAAAGAGACGGTAAACTGACGAAACTATCATCACTGTCGGGCTCGATCGAAGATGCAACAGATTGGTAATCATCACTGTCATCACTAACACTATTATCCAAAACGACGTTGAGCATAGTTTTAAAATAATAAATAAATATCTATAAATATGTTACAAAATAATAAATATGTAAGTACTTACAAAATAAAATATTAATAATCTAACTATGTATTAAACTCTAATCGACAATCTAATCAAAATATGTCAATCAATAGTTCATTTTCTCCACCTGCCGGTTGTGTTATAAAGAGATTACTTTAATTTTACAAGAATAATCTAAGCAAAACATAACAATCATAAAATGGTTTCTTTATGAGCTGTACATACGTAAACAATAATTTAACGTAAAACGAAACGTAACGACGTATGATGTACGAAAAATCAATTTACTAATGTGTCACTGTCATAGCAGTCCTAATTGACTGACTGACACTGTTGACTTGACAATTCTAAATAAACATTTTTGACAATTGATTTGATTCACAATAATTCACATACATACCTACAACAAGATAAAAAATAATAGTTTTTCAGACCTGAAAGGGAGGGTATTATGTCCTTTGAAAATAAGAGACTGCAAACACAAGAAATCACTTTTTAGTGGCTACGCCAACCCGCCTGCTCTTTGACGACATATAGGCTACTTTTTACCGTAATGCGCAGAAAGAGGGTCAATGTTATTATTGACTAACCACACATGTGAAGCCCGGCGCGGCAGCTTGAAATCCATAAAATTTTGAAACAAAGGCACACCATGTCAAATATAAATAAATTTCACATGGCAGTAAAGTAATAGGTTGGGGAAAAAGTCTTTTCGCATTATAGTATGTATGAACTTGTAATAAAATCTCTTTGGCTATACTATTTGTATCTGGCTGGTTTTGGTATCATTCAAAGTTTAAATTTTAAAGAAGATAATTCCAAATTCATATTAGGAAAATGTGTGATTTTTATTTGTTTTTCGTACTGTAAAGATAAATGAATCTAATGACGAAATTCGATACATTTTAAAATTTTACTACAAAAAAGGTAAAAATTATACGCAGGCCGTGAAAAAAATTTGCTCTGATCTTTGACAAAAAATTGATGTCAAAGATGCGCGTCGCTCTGGTCTCCTTATTGCGGATAAAATTGATGTCATTTTTGAAAAAGTGGAGCAAGATCGGCATATCAGTAGTTACGACGTAGCTGAAGAACTGGGAATTGACCACAAAACAGTTTTGACGCATTTGAAACAAAACTGGGTACACAAAAAAGCTCGAAATTTGGGTACCCCACGAGCTCACTGAAAGAAACCTAATGAACCGTGTACTCATTTGTGATTCTTTATTACGACGTAATGAAACCGAACCATTTTTGAAGAAGCCGATAACTGGTGACGAAAAGTGGATCACGTACGACAAGAACGTGCGAAAAAGGTCGTGGTCAAAAGCCGGTCAGGCTTCACAGACTGTCGCGAAACCCGGGTTAATTTGCAACAAGGTGATGCTGTGGGATTGGAAGGGCACTATTCATTATGAGCTGTTACCACCAGGCAGGTCCATCGATTCTGAACTCTACTGCGAACAACTAATGAGATTAAAGCAAGAAGTTGAGAGAAAGCGGCCGGAATTAATCAACAAAAGGGGTGTGGTTTTTCATCCTGATAACGCTAGACCTCACATATCTTTAGCCACTCAGCAAAAAATAAGAGAGTTTGACTGGGGGGTGTTAATGCATCCGCCGTATAGTCCTGACCTTGCATCTTCAGATTTCCACCTGTTTCGGTCTTTTCAGAATTCTTTAGGCAGTGTCAAGTTAACATCACGAGAGGACTGCCAAAACTACTTGTCGCGGTATTTTGATCAGAAGCCCCAAAATTTCATTAGCAATGGGATCATGTCACTACCTACAAAATGGCAAAAAGTTATCGAACAAAATGGTACCATACTTTAGTTAAATGTAAATAAACTATATTACAAAATGCTTTGAATTTTCTTAAACAATGCGAAGAAACTTTTTCCCCAACCTAATATTTTTGTAAAGTTTCACGGCACATATATTTTGTTATTTTTCTAACTTATTGCTAACTAGCGATCCGCCCCGGCTTCGCACGGGTGCAATGCTTATACTAAATATACTACAGAATGTTTTTATATACAACGTTCACTGCTTTTTGGTCATTAGACAATGCAAACATGTTTTCTTTAGAGGTTACTCTTGCAAAAGTATTTTGAAAGAGTAATGAGTTTTTACGACATCACATTAGAAACCTATAAAATTATAGTGTTTAGGTATCTACTATATTAAGCATACATGTAAACCTTCCTCTTAAATCACTCTATCTATTAAAAGAAATCGCATCAAAATCCGTTCCGTAGTTCTAGATAGTATACATACATTTAAGCATACATAGGGACAGACAGACAGCGGGAAGCGACTTTGTTTTAAGTGTTTTAAAACGAAGCGCGATCTCTAAGTCAACTTGGGCAAATCGGCGTTATATGTATGTTTGTCCGAGGAAGTTATCCTTCGAAGCGTTGATCCGATCATCGCGAAATTTATTATAGGTAGTGATGGCACAGTTTTGGTGACTAAATGAGCTAAAAATGTGGGGTGATTGGTGAGATTTTGGGGTTCAAGAGGGGTAAAAAAATTTAAAACGAGACTATTTAGTCAAGTGGGGTGTTTATTTTTAGTTTTTGAGTTATTAGCCGTAATAAAAACAAAACTTGGACAAAATTTACAGGGTACACCAGTGACCCCACAACGCTGTAATTTAGTATTGGTGTAGCTTTAGTGACACAAATTCAGGCAAATGTCTGAAATCCAGAATAACTGCATTTTGTACCCCAAAAAAGGTTATCGATTTAACATGTACTCCCGTTACCTGTAATTTGAATGAAACTGTAGGTCAAGTATTAGGTTTTTATTTCCCTTTTAATAGTCAAAAACAATGAACAATAATATTTTGTTTGTATGGGAGACTCGCGAGATCTCAGTTCGGGGCGAACCACTAGTACTACGTAGTGATGATTTTCTTCCCTGTCGACTTATTCGGCTATCTATGTGATTATTGGATTATAATACGACGACCTCCGTGGTGCAGTGGGCGAATAGCCGGCTGAGACGCAGGAGGTAGCGGGTTCGATTCCCGCCGCGGAACAAATGTCTGCACGATCTACAGATATTTTTTTCCGGGTCTGGTTGTTTCTCTATATATTATAAGTATGTATGTATTTACAAAAAAAATGTATATAAGTATTCTATCAGTTATCTGGTTCCCATAGTACAAGCTCTGCTTAAATTAGGGCTAGATAGCGCTGTGTGAAATGTCCAGCAATATTTATTATATATTTAATTTTGCAATTAGCACATCCAACGTCTGTAGATCTACGTCGGCGTCGTCTTAAATGGGCGTGCTCCATAGTGCAACGCGGTCCACAACTCTTGCAATGTCACCTCCGTGCTGGGTTAGCAAAACGGTACATTTTTACTTATGCAAAGCTTCTCCGCCCGCAGCTTCGCACGCGTTTGTCTAAAAAAACGTTATCCTACTCTGCGCAGTCGGGTAAAAAGTAGCTTTTGTCCCAGTCATAATCTATTGACGACCTCCGTGGTGCAGTGGGCGAATAGCCGGCTGAGAGTCAAGAGCTGACAACAAATGTTTGCATGATCTGCAGTTATTTGTTCTGGGTCTGGGTGTTTTTCTATATATTATAAGTATTTACAAAAAAAAATAGTATATAAGTATTCTTTTAGTTCTCTGGTTCCCATAGTACAAGCTCTGCTTAATTTGGGGCTAGATAGTGCTGTGTGAAATGTCCAGCAATATTTATTTATTTATTTATATACTAAATATCATTGAAATCTGTTTAGCCGTCGTGAAAAAGCAACAAACAGACAGAGGGAGAGAGTTACTTTAGAATACTAGCTGGCTAATCAGCAGCTTCGCATGCGTAGCGTAAAAACATTACCCTCCTTCAGCGCAGTTGGATAAAAAGTAGCCTATGTCAACCGGGGATAGAGTAGATTCCCAACAATGAAAGAATTTTTTAAATCGGTCTATTAGTTTCGGAACCTATTCATTACAAACATACACACACACAAAAATACAAATATACAAATCTTTCCTCTTTATAATATTAGTATAGAAGGTAATACTAGTAGTTCGCGCTGAACTGAGATCTCACGAGTCTCCCATAAAAACAAAAAATCTTTGATTATCAAAATAGTGCCACGAAATGAATAACCAAATAACTTGACCTACAGTTTCGTTCACATTACAGGTAACGAAAGTTCATGTAAATTGGTTTTTTTTTTGGGTAGAAATTGCAGTTATTCTGGATTTCAGACTTTTCCCTATATTTGTGTTACTAAAGCTGTGCGCATACCAAATTTCAGCACTGTTGGGTCACTGGTGTACCCTGTGAATTATGTCAAATTTCAGTTTTTATTATGGCTAATAACTTAAAAACTGCACGGTTTAAACTATAAATAAAAACTTTAAAATAAAAAAAAATTTACCACTCTTGAACCCCAATATCTCAATGTTATATGTCTTAATGTTATATGGTTTAATATTTGTTTGTAAATTTAACTAAAACTTTCGTGATTTAATAAAATAATTTTCAATCATTATTATGAATACGTTTTATCGGTGTTTCGACCGACAATTTTTCGGTTCAATCCGTGAACCTTCGTCAGGGTGAGTGCGATCCGATATTATATGTCAATTTAAAAGGGGGTGCGTAATAAAGCATTTTCTATCTGTCTACTTTTAATCGAATTAAAATTCATTTTCTAGAAAGAACTACCACTCAATTTACAGTACACAAACTGATAATGCTAATTAGTTTGCCTATGAATTATTGTATTAGTACAATACAGATTATCCGGCGATGCTTGTATTCTTGACCTTTGATTTTAAAGTAAAAACAAGCACTTGGATATCTTCCCTGACTCATTAACGATCTTTTAAAATTGCCGTAAAATTAATTGGTTCCTGAATGTCTCGTTACCTTAATAGGAGTGGGCCTTTGAAATAATGAATAGAGGCACTGCTAGAAAAGTGAACCATTATGTACCATAAGACAAGGTAATAAGCTCGAATTTGTAACTGGCTGTTTCTCGCATGGCTGAGTTTCCTTTGAGGAACTTCTCTGTACCTAAGATTTCATATTACATCTTGAAGATTAAAAGATACTAACGTAATATAACTATCAGTTAATATAACGGCTTTAAGTTGAAGTGGCAGTGAAATAAAACTGATGGCCGTTGGAGCAGAAACGTTTGCGAATGGAGACCACACACTGGAAAGCGCAAGAGTTCCTTGTGAAAGGGCTTGCCCGAGGAAGTACTACCAACATACCAATATAGCCAAGCAGCATTGCTGTGTTTCGGTATGAAGGGTATGGTTTGCGGTGAAATTACAGGCAAATGAGGCTTTACATATGTATGCCTATAGTGTAACTATCAAATGGTCTTACGGTCCCTGTCCAGACAACAACAAGGCAGACTCTCTAGCAAGAGAAGGAGCCAAGCTAACACCAAACACAAATGATATTAATCTCTCCGATCTGCCAACTGCGGAAATCAAAAACAGACTGAGGATGAATTCCGAAAGAGAGCACTAGAAAGACTGGGAACGTAGAGTCGACTGCAAGCAGACAAATACAATGCTTCCGGCAGAAAAACAACAAACACCTTGTTAAAGATGAAACGCGAAGATCGATGATGATGGTGGAAATCATCACGGGACACTGTGAACTTAACCATCACCTCCTAAAGACCGGAGCCACGGACAGCGGACTTTGTCGCGGATGCCTTCGGGTGGAAGAGACTGTGAAGCACGTGATACTCCACTGCACTGCCACAAACGACGCAAGACTAAGAACGGGTCTGCAAGGGGTCATCGAATCCTCATCCTCCACCAACACCGCTACTACATCAACATCCACGGGGACCCTGGAAAGCTGCTGCCACCAACCCATAGTCCTGATCCGTTACTTGAAAGATGGCTGGAGTCAGGTTAGAAGGGAGGTAATGCACAATACACCCCAATGTGGGACGTCAGTGCAGATCTTTTATTCCCCCACCCTAGAACTAGATGTATGCCTCAAGTTGATGGACGCAAGGCAGTGCATCGTAGGGCACGTTTCTAAAGAGTATGACCTAAAAGGCAATACTTTGCGGCCATAAGTTTGTACCATCTCCAAGTAGTATAAAAAGGGCAGTGCAGGATAGTCTGGCACTCACCATTGCGGCTCCAGTTACAGCCAGCCTAATCGGAGAAAACATCCCCATTCCATGTGATCAATCAGTAACTAACCATCCGGAAGGTGCCGAAAATGAGTAAACTGAAACTCGGCCTAGTGGACACATTTCTCAGCACTCTCTCCCCCTAACGAGCCCTGACCGGCGATTAGCCCAATATCTGTTTAGACACGTCCCAGCGTCAACGTTAATCACATTCACCTACGTTTTAACGTCAAGATGTTAAACGTGGATGTTGGAAAGCGCCAAATTACGCTAACTTTATATGTGTCTGTAAGCAAGTTAGTGTAAGTTGCGTTTGTTTAGCCTCGGCGAATTAGATAGTTTCAGGAGTATTTACTTCAAAGGAATAGAGACATAGTACTTATCCTATCTATGAATTAGTTTGAGTTTTAAGAAAAACATGAAAGCTGAGTAGACTACCAGTTCACGAGCAGACCCACCGACTTATGTCTATAGTTGGATTAGTACACAGTTCGTAAAATCTTCATACAAACTTACCAAAAACAACTGCAAAGTTAACTTTGATTTTTTAACTATTCCTTGTGTAAAATTCTATAAATACCCTAGTACCTACTATTATAATAATCTAGGCACGCATAGGCATTAGCCTGTAGATTTTAATATAAGTAATTTAGGCAAATCGGCGTTGTATGTATGTATGTATGTTTGTTTGTCCAAGGAAAACTTTTGAAGCGTTTATCCGATCGTGAAATTTGATATATAGGTAGGTAGTGTTGCACAATTTTGGTGTGACTAAATGAGCTAAACATGTGGGGGGTTGTTGAGTTATTGGGGTTCAAGAGAGGTAAAAAAAATGGAACTATCCGGTCAAGTGACACGTCTACTAAAATGTCTTAGTGAGTACATTTCGATACCGTTTTTATTTTTAGTTTAAACCTTGTAGTTTTTAAGTTAATAGCCATAACAAAACCTGAATTTTAACAAAGTTCACAGGGTACACCAGTGACCCCACAGTGTTCAAATTTGGTATGCGTTTAGCTTTAGTGACACAAATATAAATAAAAGTCTGAAATCCAGAATAACTGCAATTTGTACCCCAAAAAAGTGTAACCACAATACATGTAATTTGAATGAAACTGTTGGTTTCTCATTTCGTGTCACTATTTTATTAGTCAAAGATTAAGGCCGGCTTGCACAAAGATCCTTAACCTTATTTAGCCACTAAACATGTTTAAATTTTACATATTTGTATATTTTGACAACTCCTTAAATCATATTTAGCCACTAAATGTTTTGGAAGACTCGCGAGATATCAGTTCGGGGCGAACCACTAGTTTCATTTTGATCTAGTTTTTTTGTGTAAATAATAAACTAAGAATGTATCCAATAACACTTTTCATACTGTCACTAGTTAAGGGGAACAGACTTTATGCATGTGTTCTATAAAGGTAGCACTAACACTTTCACTTCATCTTCTTGCGCGTCAAGGGCGGTTTTACTTCTTAATTTTATTAGCCCAATAGAGAACAACTTCCATACCCCCCTCTGTTGCCTGGTATAAGTCTTCTCGTGTGCAGGTAGCTGGGCATGGAGGACATGAGAGCAGGTGGGTCATTGTTTGTAAGGTGGCCCCGCAGTGGCACTGGCTCCAGAATGGGTCGATGTAGCCCCCACTTGGCTAGATTGTCTCGGCAGCGGCCAACTTGAGTGCGCAACCTGTTTAGGGACTACTTTATTACACCAATATTAATTTACACTGCACTAACTCAAAAGGCTTAGTTATCTTGAGTGTTCCCACTATGTCCGTGTTGTCAAGGAGTTGGATAGCCTCAACGATCACATGGCAATGAATTTTTTTTTAATTATAGGCAAGAGTTTGAGCACAATCTCGCCTGATGGTAAACGATGATGCAGTCTACGATGGTACACTAGAAGAAACCTTTTCTCTCGCTACTTGAAGACCCCTAGGTTGTAGTTATCAGGAAACACAGACTCAGAAAAGGCGTTCCACTCCTTGGCGGTACGCATATTAAAGGTGGAAGCGTACGGCTTTGTGCGTAAGGGAGGTATGTCTACCATGTAGCGGTGGCGCACCGCGGAGCGTCTGGTTGTCCGATGATAGAATGGGGATGGTAGTATCAGGTTGAAGAGCTCCGCAGCACACTCTCCGAAATGTATCCAATAGAAAACCGAGAGGCATGCCTTTCGACGATGCTCGAGGCTGTGGAGCCGTGCATCTGCTAATTCATCATTGCAAATGAGCTTTTTGGCTCGTCTCTCAATTGAATCTAGAGTCTCTAGCTGGTACTTCGCTGAACCGTCCCAGAGGTAAGAACAGTACTCCAGACATGATCGGACTTGTGCTTGGTATAAGTTGAGCAACTGTCCCGGAGTGAAGTATTGCCTCACCTTTGCAAGTATACCAAGCTTATAAGCAGCCAGCTGGGCTTTCGACTCAATGTAGGAATTGAGAAACTATTGAGAACTATTTTAAAACTTGCTGTTGCCCGTGAATTCGTCCACGTTACACTACTAAATGTGTAGGTAACCTAGAAATAAAGCTAAACTCGCTGTTGCAACTTAACTTGACACCTTATTTTTATCCCATCGGACCTGATTTAGGGGATACAAAGTAGCCTATGTGTCAATCTAGGTTATAAGATACGTACAAACTAAATTTCATCATTATCGATCAATCGCGATTGAGTAACAAACAAACAATTAAATAAATTATCAAAAACATCCAAACTTTCGCATTTATAATAGGTATTAGTGTAATAGTGTGATTAGTGTGATGAGATACAGCTGTACTGACTACGGAACTCTTCACTGTGCGTGATCCGAACCGTGCTGGATCAATTCTTTATTTGCCAAGCTATAAATGACACAGGTACTTTATTTGCTAAGTTATATATAACACAGGTACTTAATTTGCTAAGTTATATATGACACACGTACTTTATTTGCTAAGTTATATATGACATAGGTAGTTTATTTTCTAAGTTAATAAAAAACACAGGTATTTTATTTGCTAAGTTATATATGACACAGGTACTTTATTTGCTATAAGTTATATATGACACAGGTACTTTATTTGCTAAGTTATATATGATACAGGTACTTTATTTGCTAAGTTATATATGACACAGGTACTTTATTTGATAAGTTATATATGACGCAGGTACTTTATTTTTCTAGTTATCTATGACACAGGTACTTTATTTGAACAAAGTTACGTGAAAAGTGCAGTGACTATAGAAAAAGGCCACAACTAAAGGCCAACTACAAGTTATAACGTCTAAGACAGCTGACTGCTACCGGAGTTTAAAACTGCCTAGAAAATAAATCAAGGTACGTAATGGCTTCACTGTGTGCAGGATGTCACCAAAAATTACCAATTCGGCACTTTTTGACTTGTTCGAGGTGTGGAAATAACTATGATCTAACTTGCGCAAATGTTTCTATGACGCGCTTCAATGGCACAATGGCACTAGAACGTAGAAAAACATGGGAGTGTCAGGCTTGTACTTGCAAGAAACCGAAAACAGGTAACTCAAATACTCCTATACGTCCAAGAGACTGTGATTTAAATCAACACCAAAATACACCCGAAGTAAACAACGTCACACAGAGAAAAAAGGTGTCTAATTTAGGCAACTCCCCATGCTCAGACGATGAGAGTATTCTAGGTGACACACTATATACGAATACGAGAACTGAATTGACACTGCAGAACCTAAACGAGCTGATAATATTACGACTTAAAGAGAATAACACATCTATTATAACCGAACTCATGGACATAATCAAAACAGAAATCAACAAAGCTATAACGAAACTAAGAGATGACGTCCCACAACTACTGCAAACTAGTGCATTGCACCGCGAAAACGACCAAAGAAACGCTGGTATAGAACGAGTAAGTACTGAACTTGAAAAATTGACACACGAAAATGAGAAGCTGAAAAATGAAATGAAACAACTACAGTCAAGGACTACTAGAACACACCACATACAAGAAAGTAGCGCTAAAAAGTAGTACTCTATGGCCTAACTGAGTACCGAAATGAACAGGAATGCGACCTGCATGATAGAATTATTGAAATTTTCCGAGATATCCTGCGCGTCAATCTCCTAGGCTACATTGAAGAAACCTACCGAACGGGAAGAAATAATAACACTAACCGCCCGCTTGTGATGGAACTCATCAGCAAGAGAATGGCCAAGTACATTATAGAAAATGGACAGACTTTTCAAGGTACCAGACTATTTATTTCAGAATTTCTAGACGAAAATGCAAGGAAGGAAAGAAGAGATATGAGAAAAGAAATGATTACAGCGAGGAAAAACGGACATTATGCAATAATAAAAAACAATCAACTTTTTATTGACGGCAAACATATCTTTTCGAAACTTAATACCAGCGATAGAAAACAAGAAAGAAATACGGAACATGACCTGTAATAGTATTTTAAATTGTAGGTCTGTGCTTTCGAAAGGAATAGTTGAAGCTACCATCATAGTTGAAGTTAATGAAGCTACCATCATCAACAGCACGAACAGAGCAAACCTAGAAATATGGGTAACGGAAACTATTCCTTTCGAAAGCACAAACCTACAATTTAAAATACTATTCCAAAATATTCGCAGCATTAATAACAAACAAGACATACTAGAAGCATTTATTAAACAAAATCCAGCCTATCAAGCTCTCTGCATATATAAAACCTGGCTATCAGAGGAAAAAATTGGTTTGATAAACCTTAGTGGCTACAAAATTGCAGCATCATTCTGCCGAAAGACCCGAGTAGGCGGCGGAGTCTGCATCTTTACACAAGAACACCTGCCATGCATAGCGAGACCGGATATCGCAGAGTTTTCTATTGAGTATGTGTTAGAAATATGTGAAGATACGACAGAACTACCAAACCAGAATATTCTTCTTATTACTACGTATTGGAATAAAAGGGGGGAAGGCGTATTTTACAGCTAACTCAACTTTTGATTCACTTAAACATTAAATTAGCTTTTAGCGATAAGACCGCCCATTGTACTAAATCTATTTGTAAGAATTATGTTCTGTATTTTACTTTGGTGTACAATAAAGAGTTATCTTATCTTATCTTAAATATTCAAAATGTAACATCATATTCGGCGGCGAATTTAATTTAAATACATATTTTACAAAAAAAACTTGCATATAAATAATCTTTTAGATCTTATGTCAGAGTACAAACTAACCCAACAGATAAGAAAACCCACGCGAACTACACACACTACATCTACTTGCATAGACTTGATATTTACAAATTTCAATGACAAGTACCTGCTAGCTACAGTGGAAGAACTGGGTTTCTCAGACCACAATGGAACGATTGTGCATATGTGTCTGCCAACGCAAAAAAAAAACTTGGCACACAGAAAAAAGAATATTTAACAAAACAATCATTCAAGACTTCAAATCTAATTTAAAGATAATCAATTGGAATACTATATTAACACCAAACAACAATGTAAACGATAACTATAATAAAATTCAAGAAATTCTGATAAATACTCTAAACAAATGTATACCAAAACAAAAAGTTAAATTAAAAACAAAGTTTAAAAAATATTGGCCAACTGTAGGTATTAAACTATCTTGTAGAAAAAAGAGGTTGTGTTCAGTATTTACACAAAAGTCAAATAACGAAATACTACAAAATGTATGAAAAAATACTTAAAAACTCCATAATTACTGCAAAAAAATTACAATGTATAAATAAATTAAAAAAATCAATTAATAAAGTAAAAACAATGTGGGGCATAATTAATGAACGTAAGAAAATTAAAAGAGAAAAAAACAACATTAAACTTGAAATAAATGGTAACCTAATTTGCGAACCGAAACCTATATCAGATATATTCAACAACTTTTTTGCGTCCATCGGCGAAGCAAATTCTTTCCAATCAGCTGGAAACGAACCTTGCGGTCATCCCGTGATCCACCCGACTGAAAACACAATGTACCTATCCCCAGTAAACTACCGTGAAGTGAACAAAATTATCAAAACATTAATAAATAAATAAAGTCACGGGTTAGACGAACTTCCACCTACCTTGATTAGAGAATGTGCAGACGAACTCACTTTACCTTTTTGCAAAATTATAAATCAATCTTTTGATGAAGGAGTTTTCCCCGACCTTTTAAAAAAAGCCTTAATAAAACCAATATACAAGAAAAACAGTAAAACTGATCCAAACAATTACCGCCCTATTGCTCTTCTACCTACACTGTCAAAAATCTTAGAAAAGGCTATGTGCGATCGGGTATACAATTTTTGCGAAAAATACAAAATCCTTGATGAAAGGCAGAATGGATTTCGAAAAAATCGCTCCACGACTTTAGCTTGCTATAAATATATACTAGAGGTTTACAACATCATTAATAACAAAAAATACGCAGTCGGAATACTCCTTGATATGAGCAAAGCCTACGATAAAGTACAGTATAAAATCCTCCTTAACAAATTATACGGCATAGGTATTCGCGGAACTGCTCATAAATGGCTCGCGTCGTACCTACAAGACAGAGAACAGTACGTCGAAATCGAACACTACGACTATAGACTATATCAAATAAAGAATGTTCGCTCTAACAAAAAAATAATTAATGCATCTATTCCTCAAGGATCTGTAATCGGATGTCTTCTTTTTGTAGTATACATAAATGACTTACCCAAAATCATGAACGAACCGTGCGTACTGTTCGCGGATGATATATCCCTACTCACGTCATGCCAAGACAGTCATAACATAAAAGAGAAACTAGACTCAATACTTACTAAAACAGCGGACTGGATGGATGCACACAACCTGGAAATTAACTTCTCAAAAACAAAAATGGCATTCCATCCTTTTCAGAAAACTTCACTTACTATTTACCACACCTTCAAAGATAAAAAATTAGAAACCGTTAATGAATTCACACTGCTAGGATTAGTAATGGACACTAACTTAAATTGGAACTTGCATACCCAAAAAATTAAATCGAAACTTTCCAGATTCACGTATGCCCTGCGCGAGATTAAGAAAACTACTGATTTAACAAGTTCGTTTGCAATTTATTATGCCTATGCCTATAATTACCTATCATATTCTGTTATCTTATGGGGGGAACAGTACAAATGCATCGACACTATTTACACTACAAAAGAAACTTATCCGAATATTAGCTAACATAGAACCAACAGATAGTTGCAAACCCCATTTTCAACAACACAAAATTCTTACCCTACCATGTATTTATATAATGGAAGTATGTAAAATTGCTAGGATATACAAGCATTTCTACACAACACGAGAAAAAAATTAATACGACACACTCATAGCGGTACAAAAACAAGCTTATGATACCTGCTTCCCGACTCAAACTGCACGCTTCAAGCCCTTACGTAATGTCGATCAAAATATTTAACAAACTACCTGACGCGTTGAAAAATGAGACTAGTAATATAACATTTGTAAAACAATTAAAATACTTACTAACTAAAAAAACTTACTATGCAATTGACGAATATTTTAATGATAAATTTAATGAAAAATTACAAGTTTTAGATACTTACCTACTATCTACTTTGACACTAGATTTGAGTGTTTTCGTTTTTAAAATAAATATAACCTAACAAGAACAATGACGTCCTCCTCTCTCCATGATATTGTTGTGCCCAACAGGGTCCATAATGAACATGTACCTATTATTTACCATCTATTATTACATTGTGGAATACAATAAACGATTGAGTATTGAGTATTTGTTAAGTTATATATGACACAGGTACTTTATTTGCTAAGTTATATATGATACAGTTACTTTATTTGCTAAGTTATATATGACACAGGTACTTTATTTGCTAAGTTATGTATGGCATAGGTACTTTATTTGCTAAGTTATATGTGACACAGGTATTTTACTTGCTAAGTTATATATGACACCGGTACTTTATTTGCCAAATCATATATGACGCAGGTACTTTATTTGCTAAGTTATATATGATACAGGTACTTTATTTGCTAAGTTATATATGACACAGGTACTTTATTTACTAAGTTATCTATGACACAGGTACTTTATTTACTAAGTTATCTATGACACAGGTACTTTATTTGATCCCTTTTAAATATTGATTACTAGGGTTTCGCTCCGAACTGAGATCTCACAAGTCTCTCATAAAAACAAAACAAAATATTATTGACTGTCTTTGAATATCAAAATAGTGCCACAAAATAAATAACCAAATATATGTACGTGACCTACAGTTTCATTTAAATTACAGATAACGGGAGTTCCTGTACGTTGGTTATTTTTTTGTGGTAGAAATTGCAGTTATAATGAATTTCAGACTTTTCCTTATATTTGTGTCATTAAAGCTACATGAATAACAAATTTCAACACTGTGGGGTCACTGGTGTACCCTATAAATGTCGTCCAAGTTCAGTTTTTATTATGGTAAATAACTTAAAAACTATAATGTTTCAACTAAAAATATCTCAACGACCTTATCCCCCCACAGACATTTTTAGCTCATTTAGTCTATGTACCTATACACCAAATATCACGATGCCTGGATTAATTTCGGTACGGAAAACAACACGCTCCTCCCTTAAAATTGCAAATTATGGTACTGTGACTAGGAGGCTAGCTAAAGGCTTGAATTAATATAATTTTACGAAAAAGAAACAGTGCTTTGTTACTTTGCTATCAACCTTTTGGGTTCGGGGTCGGTGGACCCTTTATCTACAAATAATTTTATTCAAAATATTATCTGTACCCCAACCTTGAATTTTTAAGAGGTTGTATTTTTGAAAGAAATTTAATATCAGAAAGAATTAACAAACAACTAAGGTATTCACGATACAGGCTTGGCCTAGTGTGAAGACCACCGACTAAACCTTTTAGTTATTAAGCCCTCTCAACAATAAGTTCATTTAAAAATTATCTGTTTTAAAATTATTAGTCATAAGGTGTGCTTTTTGTTGCTAAATAAAATATTTTTCATTGATGCTTGAATTAGAGAGGGCTCAAAGAGCAGTAATTAAGGTTATACTATTCAAACCGTACCAGCACCCCACTACTCAACTGTTTAAAGAATTTAATGTTCTAACAGTTAGGCAAGTATACATACGCACCTTAATCCTGAAGCAACACAAGGTTCCTAGAGACTCCAATAGAATCAGTAAAAGACGCCACGATATTGTATATAAAACCGCACAATTCAGAACCAAATTAACAAATCATTTCTCTTCTTACCTAGGACCGTTTATATACAATAAAAATCAACAAATGTATTAATATTGAAAAGGTATCAATTTATTCGTGCAAACAAAAAATTGTTAACTTTCTTAAACTACTTGATTACAAAGGTACAGAAGAACTTATGACAGTGATATACTAATTAGAAATAGAAAAAAAAACAAATAATAAATAAATAAATAAACAATGCACAAATCTACGTTAAAGTTAAAATTAAATACACACATACAGAAGATAATTTCAGATTTAGACACTGTTTAGATTTTTAGATACTTATCAAAATAATTATTCGATAGTAGGCATTAGTTAAAAATTAAGCATTTCACAACTAGCAGTAATTGTACGTATATTCATATAACATATATTATAATTAGCATAGTATATATAAATAATGATTAGTAGATTTATAAGAATTTAACATACGTCATTAACCTAACTAAAAAGTTTAAATTCTTAAGTCGATAGCATAATATGGAAGAGCAACGACGCCCTGCCGTCATACAGTAGGGAATGCAATCCCGATCCCGCGGGATCCCGATCTCGTGTAATTTTTCGGGATCAATCCCAACGCATCATATGACGAGATCCCGTTCGAGATTGACGGGATTGGGCGGCAGTGGTCAGCGACGCTACTCACGTCCACTCGGGGCGCAAGCGGCGCGCTGACTGACGGCCGCGAGCGGCAGGAACGCCAAACAGCGTTAGAAAACTATTCCGACTATTTCCGAATATTAGCGACAGGTGACGATAATTATTTAGTTGGTAAGATTATAGAATAAAGATTTTTATTTTCTTTCGAGTAATATGTTATTAGCTTTTTCAGTCATCCGAATTTAACATTTTTTTTTAAACTAGACGGGATCCCGAAAATTCCGGGATTGATATTTCAAATCCCGCGGGATCTCGAATTTGCAATCTCGAGTCGGGATTGCATTCCCTATCATACAGTGAAAACTAGTACGGAGGGTAGTCACTTGACTATGAATTCATTACAACTGCAAACTTAAGTTACACTAGGAAACATATTTGTATATAGTTTAAGTCTAGATTTTAAGTTTGTAAACTTACTTTATCCAAATAAATTATACTTTACTAATAAAACAGTGCCACGAAATGTAGAGCCCAATAACGTGACCTACAGTTTCAATCGAATTACAAGTAACGGGAGTTCATGTAATTTGTTAAATATTTTAGTGGTAGAAATTGCAGTTATTCTGGATTACTGAATTTTCCCTATATTTTGTGTCACTAAAGCTACACGAATAACTAATTTCAGCACAGTGGAATCACTGGCTAACTCAAAAACCACATGTATAAAAGTAAAAAATCCCTCTTGAACCACAATATCTCAACAACCAAGATTTTTAAAATCATCTCAAAAATCTTGGAATTTTCCGTATGTGTTCGGATAACACTATAAATAAAACACTATTTGAAATAAGCAACGCAACATCTCTTGTCAATGTACTGAACTGCAACGTTTGGCATTAAGCAGGTACAAAGAACTATATAAGTTTTCCTGTAGATGGAGCTAACGGCGCTTTAGTCGTAATTCTGAATCATCATTCTAATTTCGAGCTAGACGTTAATTGCCTGGTAGCACAGTTGGATAGTGCATCCCCATATCAAGAAGAAGGTCGCGGGTTGAAGTCTCGTCTAGGCTTGAAATTTTTGAGATGATTTTAAAAATCTTGGAATTTTCCGTATGTGTTCGGATAACACTATAAATAAAATACTATCTCAAAAACCACCTACATTTTTGGCTAATTTAGATACACCAGGATTATGTCATCACTACCTACCTATGTATCAAATTTCACAATGGTCGGATCAACGCTTCGAAAGTTATCATCTTACAAACTAACATACTACATACAACGCCGATTCGTCCAAGTTAAGAAGTAGGCATTAGGACCGTCCGCTTAAAATGGGATTGGCAGGCCATGTGGTTCGAATGCATCCAGAACGATGGGCAAATCTGGTCACGCACTGGATACCGAACGGACGATGCAGCCGTGGTAGGCCTAGAAAAAGATGGAGAGACGACCTGGATGCATTAGAACCAGATTGAGAGTCAGATTTGGCTGTGGACCGTAATTAATAAATATTATATATATGATAAAGTATTTAAGTAGGTTTATTTAAGTAGTATGTATTTAAGTCTATGCTATTTTTATTAGTCCTGTGCAAAATTTCATTAGTTCCCTTTCTTGTGCACTACCCACACGTCTTTATCTATAATACACAAAGGAAGAGAATGCTCTTTAGCATTAAGTTCGCCTTTGCACTAGTTTTATAAGTGCAATAAAGTATTTTCAATCAATCAATGGATGGAGGGGAAATGAGGAGACTTTTACCCAGCAGTGGGACAATATGGGTTAGTTAAAAAAAATATATATCCATATATATTTATTTGTGTATATATCATCATCATCATCATATCAGCCGTAGGACGTCCACTGCTGAACAAAGGCCTCCCTCATTGATCTCCAGGAACTGCGGTTGGAAGCGGCCTGCATCCAACGCCGACCTGCGGTTCTTACCAAGTCGTCTACCCATCTTGTAGGTGGACGTCCTACGCTGCGCTTGCCGGTCCGTGGCATCCATTCGAGAACTTTCCGGCCCCTTCGGCCATCTGTTCTGCGCGCTATATGGCCTGCCCATTACCACTTCAACGTGCTAATCCGTCGGGCTATGTCAGTGACTTGAGTTCTCTTACGTATCTCCTCATTTTTGATTAACTGTTTAAATGAAAGAAAGAAAATACATTTATTTGCTCCCACAGACAGTGTTCAATAATACAATAACACAGACAATGGTGGTGTTGCGTGGGGACAAAATGGTCCCTGTCTCAGCATGGGCTGGTTCGAACCTTGTTGGGTACGATGCAGCGCTGGTTTTCTGATAGGGCCTAAGTGAGGACACGAACACTGCTAAACGAGTACCTATATAATACTAAATTAATATTGCCAGTCACCATTATATAAATTAAACTAAGTTATCTATGACGGTGCCTAATAAGATAACAATACATGTTCGGATTTAAAAATAATAATAATATAACGACATAAACATACACAGCATAAACTGCATACCATCATAATACATACGAAAAAAGCGTTTTAAACATGGGATAAGTGTTCAGAATGATTACACTATTTGTGTTGAGGCTGCTGGAAATAGTGTGACATTGAATTATCGAGGATTGTTGATAGGTGCTTAAATGCTATTTATTTAATCCTAAAACGTACTATGTTTCTTGTATTTTTATTAAAAGAAAAGTCCGCAGCACACTCTACGAAAGTATACAATATTTGCCCCACGTTAGGCGCCAATACAATCAGTAAGCTATCTATAATACTTTGTAATCACATCGTAAAAACAGGTACCTATTAATTATATCCATACTAAACATCGCATTACCTAAATATTAAATTTATAAAACACTAGCTTTAGCCAGCGGCTTCGCACGCATTGTTTGTCAACAAAAAGTAGCCTATGTTTAAATTCAGGTTACAATATATCAACACACCAAACATCGAATGTTCATTTTCAGCTGTTACGACGTAATTGAGTAACAAACAAACATCCAAACTTTTTACATTTATAATATTAGTGTATTTGAGCCATTAAAACATAAAAAGACTAGCCAACGTCGGTCGCTCATTTAATTTACCCCTCAACTTTTGTAGCACTAGACGAATAACTACTATAGGTGTATATTATATAAAACCCAAGAAATACATTGTAAAATTACTAATATATAATAAATTATTCAAACTCTTGATGACATTTGCTATGAAGCTTTCAATTACTGAAACGAATTAAGTACTTCAAACAAAAAGTCATAATCACATCCAATTAAATTAAGACTTTCCTAGAAATGGATCAGAGGAGATCGGAAACACAAAATCATTATTTATAATCACAATAATATTAGTACAGACTTGCGTTTGACCACGATCTCGCCTGATGGTAAGCGATGATGCAGTCTACGATGGTACACGCTTGCCTAGAAAAACCTATTCACTCGCGATTTAAAGATACCCAGGTTGTAGGTATCAGGAAACACAGACTCTGGCAAGGCGTTCCACTTTTTCACGGTTATTAATAGATTATGACCGGGATTCATACGCAGACTTACTTTTTGTTAAGAAACAACGCGAGCGAAGCCGCGGGGGAAATAAAACAAATAAATAAAAACATATCACCAACTAAAATGAGTATCAGGATGAAGCCTAGCGACGTGCTGCTAGACTCATTGGTTATGACTCCCTAGTGGAAGCTAATTTACAAAGTCACAGGCACAGGCGTCGAGTAGCCAGACTTTCAGTATTTTACAAGATTCATTTTGGTGAATGTGCGCAAGATCTTCATTACCTTAACCCTCCTTGCCTCTTCCACAACCGGACATGCAGACGTACCGTGAAGTACCACCCATACCTGGTCGGCATACCACCTTGCCGTACCAAACGATTTGCTTCAACTTTTCTTGTTAGCTGTAAGGAGTGGTACTCACTTCCGGCGTATGTTTTTCCGAACCAGTATAATCTCGCAGTCTTTAAGTCCAGAGTGAATAGGTTCTTTCTAGGCAAGCGTCTTCCATCTTCGATCACACCATCACTTACCACCAGGTGAGGTAGTGGTCAAGCGCTTGGCTATCATCAATAAAAAAAATATGTTTGATCGTGAATTCGTGCGACGAAATCGCTATTAATGGCATACTATGTATGCCATTAATAGCACCCGAAATCTTTCAAACCGGAACACAGTAATACAAACTCTTCTAAGAGTGACTAGTATATAGCTTTATAGTTTTTTTTAAATTAAAGGTTAGCCTTTACCATTATCTCACCTGATGGTGAGTGCTTAATTTGAGAAGTAATACATAAATGGTGTCATAAAACCTAATTGAAAATGTGCTATAATAATGTCGTGGTAGGTACAGTAAACCAGTATTACCTATAATAAGTAAAATTAAAAGAATCCTTGATGCATAAAAGCCGTAAAACTGAACCATCACAGTTAAAAAAAATAGTTCTCTATTAAGATAAAATAAAATAAATTTATTTTTCACTACACAGATTTATATTTAGAATTTAACTTAAATATTATAACCTGGATAAGAAACATATGCACTTAAACTAGGAAGATCTGTGAGGTGGCTATTAAAAGTAACCGCATCCGAATCGGTCCATCCGTTTGGGAACTGCGATGCCACTCTCGTCTCGTCGAGGTTAAAAGGATGGTTCTTAATTTCAGACCACGCACTAGAAAGTGTAGCGCAGTTAGGTCCTCTTTTAGATAGAAAGACGACCTTAAGCCGCGTACAGACATCGCGAGGCGTGCGTCGCGAATGGTTCGTCTCTCATGCCTCGAGCTGTGTGAACGTGTGTGCTCACAGTGAGCATTCGCGTCATACGATCGTTGTGAACGCCGCCTCAGTGCGAGCCGTGCGCTCCGTGTGGACGGACGGGTGTTATTTGATTTGCGCGCTCATGCATTATGGAGGCCCATACCGAATCACTGCGTGAACTTGTCGAACTTTATGAAAATAACAGAGTGTTGTGGGACATTGTGGAATATTACAACAAGTCAAATCGTCTTGTCCACCAGCGTCTTTTTTTCTTTTCTCTTTTTTTAATATTGAATGAATCACTATATAGGCCGCAGCTGCAATCTGCACGTCTCGCCTTGTCGGAGCGATTTTTCTACTGACGAACACCGTGCGTGGTTGTTGCGTGCTCAGCTTGAACATGGGTAGTTCGGGACGCATGCATAAATGTACCGTCGTGTGCCTGAGGTTGAGGCATGCGTGACGAACCATTCGCGACGCACGCCTCGCGATGTCTGTACGCGGCTTTTTATAGGTTGCTGTGAGACGTTGGGTTCAGGGCGTACAAGATAGGTCTCTCTGGAAATTTATAAGAGAGGCCTAAGTTTAGTAGTCGACGTTCTATAGCTGATATATGAGTATAAAGATATATCAGGTGATGGACAGAATAACGAAGAGCTGAAATGACTGAAGTTAAAAACTTGATATTGGGACGGCAATTATTGCCTTTGTGGCAGCAAGCACTATGCATGGTATTTTTTCCGACCCGCTTTGTAACTGTGTTAGGTAGATTTTTAATAGCAACTGGTGGAAAACTCGTATTGTTACCAGCACCACATAATGAAAGAATCTGATAGTTGTAACGGTTCGGTTAATTTGAATGCAAATTCTTGGCGTGGACCAGACAGTCCCACTCGTTCCTATTTTAATTAAAATCTCTTTGTTTACCGTATCTTTGTCTAGAAAGAGAAGTAATAGTAGTTTGGACATAAGTTTCACTCCGAGACGCGACAACTGAGGGCAAGTTTATAGAGACGCCGCGAAATGTACGCGAACAACGCTTCATATCAAGCCAATGCTTCTGCAAGAACGCTTTCATACATGACCATATTTTGTATTATGTTTAAAAGTCAAACATTTTACATAGGTCTTATAAGTGTTTCCGTTTATTTCCTTATTAACAAGCACATTAATTTAAGGTTAAGTACAAGAAATTAAACGTAAAAAAAAATTCAAAGAAAATCCATAAAAATGGCAAATAATATGTTTTTTGTTGAAAAACTACTTTTTCAAAACAAGCCTTTATACAATTCATAATCGGAACCGCAAGCAGATTCAAATGAGCCCAAACACTAGTAGCCTACTATAATCCTTTCAGAAGTTTCGTTCTCTAGCATCCGTCTCCATCATGAGACCACCTCCATGGTACCATATTATTATTACATTGTCACCGAAGTTACGTATTCCAAATTTCAGCTCAATCGGTTGAGGGGAACGGGTTTAAAATTCAGTTGCAAGATTCCACCCGGACACACATATATATTACTCGTGCGCGATAACTTGGGACCTGCTAGGAATGCGACTCCCCGACCGCTTCCCCTGCACTTCCCCGATGGCGCCCGTATTGTACCGTTCGCATCACTATTTTTTACTAGGGTTTTTAGTCTCGTACTGGCCTACGTCACGTAACGACGCGCTCTGGAATTCTTTTAGTTTTCGTTTGTGTTATTGTTTTGTTGTTGTAGTTTTTTTTGTTATAGTTTTTGTCATTGTTTTGTTGTTGTAGTTTTTGTTGTTATAGTTCTTGTTAAGTGTTTTTGTTATCATTATGAAGGGTAAACCTTTGCATAGCGGAGAAAGAAACCTCGTGCTAAAAGTGTTAGAGTTTTTTCAGACAGTTTTTTTAGACAGGCTTCGACAAAAGTATTGGGACGATGACCTCTTACAAGAGACGAATGAATCGCAATTAATTGTAAATTTATCGGATACCTCTTCGTCAAGTGATTATAGTGAGATTGAGGACGAAGAACAACCTCTAGAAGGCATAAATCCACTAAGTAGTGACGAAGATGAGATAATGTAAATAATAGATAAAATAAATGTATAAATTTAAACATTGTATTTTTATTTTATTCAAATAGTGTAAAAAAGATTAGATAAGGCAGCGTCCTCCCTGAGTAACATAATAAAGTAGGTTAAAAAAAACAAAGACAAAGCCGCGGGCGGCTGCTTGTTATGTTCGCTTATTTGCGGGCGGTACAAACACGCCAATATGACGTCACCGCGCTCAGGTTTCAACTTATCGCGCACGGGTAATACTCGTACATTGCAAGTTAATAAAAAGTTTGTAAAAATAGGTTACCTTGGTAAAAATCTACTTACATTACTAATTAAAATCAAGTTTATTTGATTTAATACCTATCTACATTATTACTTTAATCTAATACTTACATTACTTTATACGTATGCTTTAATACTTACATAAATTACTCACTGATCCACTGATTCTCTCCTTCTCGCTACCCCGAAACACTCAACCGCCTTCCGTGGCAACTCTTTTGAGGTGGTAGCTGTCGGTCTATGGAACTCTCTCCCTACGCATATTAAAAAGGCGCCTAGTAAACCGGTTTTCAGACGACTAGTCTATAGTCATTTCTTGCAGTCCTCCACTGGCTGTTAAAATATATGAAAACGTAGTACCTATGTGTGTTGTATGTAATAGTATTTTTTGTTTTATGTGTTATATTTCTCATATATATATTCTATGTATTATTATTGTTATATCAAGTAGGTTTATGTATTTATTCTAACTGTAATCGGAGTTTATTGTTATTTGTGTTTCTTTTGTTTTTTTTTTAATAAACATTAATATTGTTAAAAGTTAGCACGCCAACCTTTTTTGTTACCTCTGAGGTTGGCAGGTAGAAAATGCTATTAGCATTAAGCCCACCTTTTGTACATGTAATTTGTATTTTTGTGCAAATAAATAAATTAATTAAATCAGTATTAGGATTTTTCCTCGAAAAACTCTTGGAATAAAAACTATGTTCTACGTAATATATTTTGTTAGTAGTGTAGTATATTTTGTTTTTGTATTTCTTGTGGGATTTTATTGAAGACTATAATTGACATGGCATGTGGTCCGGAGTGAAATGGTTGTAGTTTTGAAAAAGGTGTTGGTAATCTATTATGCGGTCGAGAATATTGATCAAAGAGGTTTAAATTATTTTTACAAACAAGCTCACTTCTAGTATACATATATCGACGGTCCCTACGTATAAAGCGACATGTCGAAAGTGGCGGTTTACAGGAGAGCGTAGTAAAAGTTCCAATCGTTCTACAAATTATGCTATGTACAATTATAAATATATTTTTACTATTATGTTTTACTAGATTTGTATATTTTAAAGTAGTATTTATAAATATTATATTTCTGTACATTTTCTTAATAAAACTGACAGATGTTCGTTTCTACAAAATAATACCATAACAGACAAATCTAAGATACCCGCTTATACGTAGTAAATAACAAAACAATATTTTAGAATATTATTCAAGTAAATGTTTATGAAAATATAGAATACTGACAATTATTTCAAAGAATGCTATCCATGAATTTAAAAAAAAACCAATAATGGAGTCATGTCGTTTATACGTGGTTACATTTTATAGGGGTAAGATTATTTTTTGCATGTTAACAAAGACACGTTCTCAAATAAAATTTATATTGTGTAAATAAAACAATGTTAAAAATTAAATATTTATTAGTGTTGTAAGGAATAATCATCTAACTAAACAATACTCTTACGTTTTTATTTGTACTCTCATTGAAATAGGAACTAAACGATGTAAATCACAGCTTTGCTTATCATCCTTTTTTTAATTTGTATACCTAAGTTATATGTTACCTTACTTTCTATCACTTAATATTTTAACTTTACCCTCACTATACATTTACGAAATATCAATTTTTGTCAAAATGAATCCCGACTTATTTGAAAAGCCTACCCATTCACGCAGCAGACGCGACATATACCACCTGTGCCTAGTTAAAAGCAACACTGCTCTTCTTAATAAAAGTGTATGCGGTATGGCTCCAAAAATATTTAATAAGGTACCAAATAGAATAAAACAATTAAATTTGACTGAATTCAAGCATGAATTGTTTAAATTTTTGAGAATTAGATGTTATTATACTGTTGATGAGTTTCTTACGGACAAAGACATGCAAACTCTATAATAGCGTAATTTATTAAATTTTTAGCGATTTGACTTTTTTAAACTTTGACTTTGATTGAATTCAATTCTAGAAATGTTTCTAATAGACTAAGTTATATTATATTAACTGCATTTGCATGCCAACTAATATGGTAAAACATGTCTGGAACCTATATATTGTATTTGTCACCTGTTTTATACATATTTGCCCGTGTTTGCAAATGAATAAATGAATTATGAATTATTAAGTGCCTTAATTATCATCATCACAGCTTTATTAAGGCTGATTTATATTTTAATTATTCTATGTTTTAAATCAATAAAAACAATTAAGCGTTTTAAAAACAAGTAAGAGGTATCATATTAATAATCTTCATCATCATCTTCGTTATCCTGTTCTGTTTTATCTTGACTCTGTTTCAGGTTTTTGTAGAATCCATGATACATTTTTTTGGAAAAATCATTGTATCACATAAATTTATCAAGTCTTTGTATTTCACTTTAGCAATAGGAATTGGCTCTTTGTACTGCTTCGTATCAGTTCTTGCTCTTTCTTCTTTCTTCCTCTAGTCAATTTCAAATTGTTGCCGCAGTTTAATGTTATATAGCTTTCTTCAAAAAAGTCATACTTAAATTAATTAATGTCTGGATGACTCCCTTGAACTTTCACTTCTCTTATTTTATTCCAACAAATTTTCTCCGAATTTGTATCTTTCAGCCAGTTTTTAGTATGCAGCCAAGCTTTAAAATTCAAAACCATGTCTTGATCCACTTATATGACGGAATACGGTGAATCATTCTGTTTCGCCCAGCGAATATACCATATGTATACCATTCATATGGTAGGTACGAGTACGTAAATGAGTTTGTTTTTTGCAGTACGTTCTACTAATGCATGGACGCTATCGGCCTCATTCTGGGTATGGCCCTTTTCCAAAAAGCGATGGCACACTTCTATCTTGTTTTTGTTGTTCACATTTATGTACATAAAAATACAATCCGATTGCGATTCTGACCTGCTCAGTTATCGGACCAGAATCGAAAATCTTTAATGCCAGCATTAGCATTGTCGCTAATGAAGGAGAACAAACAACTTTCCACTTCGCTTGCGCCGCGTTTAGCGACTGTCTCATCCCACATGAAACATGAAGCTTCTTTTACCCCCGTATCAAAAACAGTGAAATTATATACTTACTGATAGTTTTTTCTTGTAATAAAGGACACTAATTTCAGCATGTGGAGTGTTGTTTAAACATCGCTGTGCAGATATCAGAAGGTTTTGACTGGTTGTATCTGATAAAAGTACAGAACTTTCGCATAAAATGTTACAATCATCATCAGTTTTTTCAAACGCTATGTTTGGACTTTGTATTGGTGTTGAATCAAAAGGCTCTGAACGTGACAATATTTCAGGTGTCGAATTATCTTCATAGTCTGATTCTTTATATAAAACAGAATTATTAGGTATTGGTTGTGGTGTTTCATTTTCACAAATGGGCAGATTCAAAAAGTTTTCAAGACAATGTTCAATATCTTCATTTGAAAAGTTTCGTACCGAATCAATTATATAATTTAAATCAGTTTGCGGTAAGAGATTAGAATTATGTTCGCCATCATTGTGTCTTTCGTCAGTTTTTCTTTCCTAGTAACTTCCAAAGAACAATCGAGAATATCCATTAAATTATGCATGTTTTGTTCTCCATCACTGTTCGTTTCGAAATCATGTTTTATGTCCCTCGTTATTTCTAAAGACCGATTCTCAATATCCTTCAAAAAAGCTTTGTTTAGTTTACCATCACTACGTATTTCGGTATCTTGTCTTACATCTCTTAAAGCTTCCAAAGACCGATCCCCTTTTTTCATTAAACTATCCTTGTTTTTTTCCTTCATCACTATGTATTTCAGCATCTTGTATTATGCTTCTAGTAACTTCTAAAGTCCGATCCTCAATATCCATCAAATCGTTTAGTTCTCCATTACTATGCGATTCGACAGCTTGTTTTCTATCGCTAGCTATAAAATTGTCATTTTCTGTATACCTATAAAAATAAACAAGTTTATTAAAGCATGTCAATAGCATAGCATACATGTAAATGAAAACATATCATCAAAATTGAATAGTTTCAACACGTATAAAGCAACATGTAAGACATGACGTCATATACTTCGATAACAAATAGAAAGCTTTGTTTTCTTTATGAAATCGACTGTATGAAATAAAAAAACACTTAAAAAAATTAATTGTTAAATAAATATATAATTTTTACTACAACGAAGTATAAGCAGACATGTCTGATACGACCGCTTTTACAATGATATCGTACTTTTCTAGGTTAGAAAAATGAAGTAATATAATTTTTACTCAGTTTTTATTTTTTTGATTGTATGAATATACTTTTAAAAATTACAACTTACCGTCATGAATTTCATCGATGTTATTAAATATTGTGCTTCAGAAACGCATAGTGCATTAATTCGGGAGTTTTCAATATCCACCAATAACTTTGATCTATGGTTACTCATATTTCACAGTTATAATATAGTATTATGAATGGACCTAATTAAAAAACTAACCATTAAACTGTATCATAACACTAAGTCCAGCTCGTGAACACGGACCAACACGTCTTGTTAGGGAATTTCCCGTAAATGGCGCTACGTTTGACAAGACCGCGTTTGCGCCAAGTGGCGCGCATTTTAAAACACAGTACAAACGGATACCTATATATATCCGCATCTACGACACTAATGATTTGTAATTATTATACATGTTCTCTTATATGTTTGACAAAACTACTAAAAAATATAATATAAAAAAATTATGTAGGCATGACAATCTATAGCAATATATGTAATTAAAATAAAATGCCATTTTAGACATGACTTTTTGTACGTTGGGACCGTCGATATATTATACACGTGAGGGTTAAAATAATTGCATTGATGAAATAGGGTTTGCAACTTACCATTGTAGTTTGTGGGCGTCTGTGCTATTCCCCAAAGAATGATACCGTATTGAAGCCAAGCGTTTGCCTAAGCGTAATTACACACAGGTCGCTGTTTTTATTTATGTTGTTTTTTTAATTCATCACATATAGCTGTTGCCGGCGGCTTCGCACGCGTGGCTTGCCAATAAAAAGTAGCCAATGTGTTAATCTAGGTTATGATCTACGTACATACCTAACATGGTACTAACGTAATACCTACATACAAACGCAATCGGTTCTGCCGTTCCAGCGTGAAAGAGTAACAAACATCCATACATAAAAACTTTCGTGTTTATAATTTAAGTAGGATTAAGTAGGATAAGTGATTCTTGATAATTTATCCGTAATATTTTGTATGTGTTCTTTCCAAATTTATAACTGCGTCAATATTGTTGCCTAGGATAGGTGTTTTCACATTCTAGTTGGGTAATTTGGCTGAAGTAATTTATAATGTAATAGCGTTTACTGATTAAAACGGGTATTTATCGCGTATGTACCTTATTTATTTGTTATCCCGACGTTTCGGCTGTGTGGCAACAGTTGGTTGACAGAGTCAACCCGACACCATCACTGTTGCAACACAGCCGAAACGTCGGGATTTAAAAAAATCTTTCAATGTTGGGAAGCTACACTATCCCCGGGTGACATAGGCTACTTTTTACCCAACTACGCTTAAGAAGGGTAATGTTTTTGTTGAAAAACTACGCGTGCGAAGCTGCGGATTTGTCAGCTAGTATACAATAAAGATTTAAGAATAAATGAAATAAAAAATTAAATAAAGAAATAATAATAAGAATATGTACGAGTTGACAGCGACGCGACGCGTCATAAACGTGCCTTAAATTAAATAATTTCGCATGTTATGTATCACTTATAGATCTTTGGTTGACCACAATCCCACATTTTTTTATTTTTTTTATGTTTGGTACACACGGTTACACCTTAAGCTATACATTTCCAGTATAAGCTGACCTCTCATTCTACGAAAAGCCTAAACAATGCGAGGTCAGCTTATACTGGAATTATAGCTTGATGTGTAGCCGTGTGTACCTACATACATCGTAAGTGTACTCTAGTATTATTTATTACAATCTAGAGAGCAAAGAAGCAATCAAAGAGGATATCGATTTGAAAGAAGCAACCAGAGAATATCGAAGAAAAATGCAATCAAAGAGGATATCGAAGATGACAAAGCATGGACCAAGACCCCCTAGATTCCCCCTGGAGCTGGACTCCCTGGCCTTAGGCCCCTGGACCTGGACCCCTTGGACCTGAACACCCTAGATCTTGACTCCCTGGACCTGGACCCCCTGGACCTGGACCCCCTGGAAATGGAACCCTCTGGACCTAGCTGGACCCCCTGGATCTGGACCCCCTGGGGGGCATCCAGGTCCAGGGGGCATCCAGGTCCAGGGGGGCATCCAGGTCTAGGGGGCATCCAGGTCCAGGGGGGCATCCAGGTCCAGGGGGCATCCAGGTCCAGGGGGCATCCAGGTCCAGGGGGCATCCAGGTCCAGGGGGCATCCAGGTCCAGGGGGCATCCAGGTCTAGGGGGCATCCAGGTCGAGGGGGGCATCCAAGTCCAGGGGGAATCCAGGTTCAGGGGGGCATCCAGGTCCAGGGGGGCATCCAGGTCCAGAGGGCATCCAGGTCCAGGGGGCATCCAGGTCCAGGGGGCATCCAGTTCCAGGGGGCATCAAGGTCCAGGGGGGCATCCAGGTCCAGGGGGCATCCAGGTCCAGTGGGCATCCAGGTCCAGGGGCATCCAGGTCCAGAGGGCATCCAGGTCCAAGGGGCATCCAGGTCCAGGGGGCATCCAGGACCAGGGGGGCATCCAGGACCAGGGGCATCCAGGTCCAGGAGGGCATCTAGATCCAGGAGGGCATCCAGGTCCAGGGGGGCATCCAGGTCCACGGGGCATTCAGGTCCAGGGGGAATCCAGGTCCAGGGGGCATCCAGGTCCAGGGGGCATCCAGGTCCAGGGAGGCATCCAGGTCCAGGGGGCATCCAGGTTCAGGGGGCATCCAGGTCCAGGGGGCATCCAGGTCCAGGGGGCATCCAGGTCCAGGGGGCATCCATGTCCAGGGGGGCATCCATGTCCAGGGGGGCATCCAGGTCCAGGGGGCATCCAGGTCTAGGGGGGCATCCAGGTACAGGGGGATCCAGGTCCAGGGGGGCATCCAGGTCCAGGGGCATCCAGGTCGAGGGGGCATCCAAGTCCAGGGGGCATCCAGGTCCAGGGGGGCATCCAGGTCCAGGGGGGCATCCAGGTCCAGGGGGCATCCAGGTCCAGGGGGGCATCCAGGTCCAGGAGGCATCCAGGTCCAGGGGGCATCCAGGTCCAGGGGGGCATCCAGGTCCAGGGGGCATCCAGGTCTAGGGGGGCATCCAGGTCCAGGGGGTATCCAGGTCACACTGTTTTGAACCAACAATCTTGTGTGTTTGAAAAACTAACTACTGCCTAACTTTATACTTAAGAATAATGTAATGTAAACGCTTAGGTTAAATCAGGAAATCAGGTGGTTAAAAAAACAACTCATTAATTTACAACATGATATTGTATAAATAAATTTTGTTAAGTTGCTCTTGAGAAGTTGATACTTTGACAGCTTAGCATATAAACATCTTATATTCAGACCGCCATAGTTTACGCTAGTTGGAACTATACTTGAAAAAACAGCTTGATCTCTGCGACATTTGTTAAACTGACATTCCTAGGGTTGTTATGATACAGTCGATCGGTTGGTCAATCCGTTGGTCGATCGGTTTTTCGATCGGTTGGTCGATCGGTTGTTCGATCGGTTGGTCGATCGGTTAGTCTATCGGTTGGCCGATCGGTTGGTAAACTGGTTTGTCGATCGGTTGGTAAATCAATTTGTCGATCGGTTGGTCAATCGGTTGGTCGATCGGTTTTTCGATCGGTTGGTCGATCGGTTGTTCGATCGGTTGGTCGATCGGTTAGTCTATCGGTTGGCCGATCGGTTGGTAAATTGGTTGGTCGATCGGTTGGTCGATCGGTTGGTAAATCAATTTGTCGATCGGATGGTCAATCGGTTGGTCGATCGGTTTTTCGATCAGTTGGTCGATCGGTTGTTCGATCGGTTGGTCGATCGCTTGGTCGATCGGTTAGTCTATCGGTTGGCCGATCGGTTAGTAGATCGGTTAGTCGATCGGTTGGCCGATCGGTTGGTAGATCGGTTGGTCGATTGGTGGGTCAATCAGTTGGTCGATCAGTTGGTCGATCGGTTTTATTAATTTTCAATATTTTACGGCAAACGAATCATAATTATGTCAAAAAAATATTCTATGTCATTTCTTTCTTATATTGTTATATTAATCGATTATGAATTTATTTGTTGTGAAAATGTAACCAACAGACAGACAGAACGACAGACAAATAATTCCTTGTTTCTGGAATGGGGAAGTTCCTGACAGCCGCTTAATAATCTTTGAGAGGTCTTACTGAATTATTTTCTATTATATGTCCCAAATACTTGGCAAAATACTTGGAAACAATCAGTTTGCAAAAATGCATTTCGAGAATTTAATGTGACGCTGTATTAATTTTCGTGTTCTCCTCATCAAGCCATTTGATATCCATATTGTGGTAATACAGAAAAAATAAATAGTCCGCCATCTTGGATGATCAGCCGTATTGGAGTTAGAATGACGTCACATAGCCAAGAATGCATTGTCATCCAAAATAAGCGTGTATACCAAATTTCAGCTTAATCGGATAAAGATAACTGATTAAAATAATAATATTAACACTGGCTATACTTTTAAACTTCCTCTAACATACTCCTCATCCATTATCTTATCAATTGTCGTTACCTAAACAAATCAAAGAGGATATCGAAGTGGAAAAAGCAATCAAAGAGGTTATCAAAGTGAAAGAATCTATCAAAGAGGTTATCAAAATGGAAAAATAAACTAAGAGGATATTGAAAAAGGAGAAGCAATCAAGGAGGATGTCGAAGCTAAAGGAGCAATCAAAAAGGATATCGAAGTGGAAGAAGCAATCAAAGAAATAATCATGAAAATATACTCGGAAAGTTGCCTTATGCTCCTCCAAAAACTTAAATAAAATATTGTACGTTTCAAAGTGATCCTTGTAGATGTCGCATATACTTGAAAATTTACTAAGAAAGTTGCCTTACGCCCCTCCAAAAACTAAAAAAAATATTGGACGCTTCAAAGTGATCCTTGTAGATGTCGCATATACTTGAAAATTTACTAAGAAAGTTGCCTTACGCCCCACCAAAAACTAAAAAAAAAATATTGAACGTTTCAAAGTGATCCTTGTAGATGTCGCATATACCAAAAAAATTACTAAGAAAGTTGTTTACGCCCCTCCAGAACCATTCAATGAGGAAAACAAAGTGAGAGAAGCATTCAACAAGTATGTCAAGAGCGATGATTAAGATAAAATAATGATTTCACCAAAAATTAATAATAATATTTTGTAAAAGTTTGGCATACCTAACTCTTTCTGTTTAGAAGATACGAGCAATAAAAGTGAAAAAGAAGAAGAAGAAGAAGAAGAAGAGGAAGAAGATGAAGAAGAAGAAGAAGAAGAAAAAGAAGAAGAAGACGAAAACGAAGAAGAAGACGAAGAAGAAGATAACGAAGAAGAAGATGAAGAATAAGACGAAGACGAAGACGAAGAAGGACGCAGAAGGACGAAGAAGACGAAGACGAAGAAGGACGAAGAAGGACGAAGAAGAACTAAGAAGAACGAAGACGGACGAAGAAGGACGAATAAGGACGAAGAAGGACCAAGAAGGACCAAGAAAGACGAAGAAGGACCAATAAGAACCAAGAAGGACCAAGATGGACCAAGAAGGACCAAGAAGGACCAAGAAGAACCAAGAAGGACGAATAAGGACGAAGAAGGACGAAGAAGGATGAAAAAGGACGAAGAAGGACGAAGAAGGACCAAGAAGGACCAAGAAGGACCAAGAAGGACGAAGAAGGACGAAGAAGGACTAAGAATTTTGTCAAAGTTTATATTTTACTATGGCTAATAACTCAAAAAGTACATAAACTTTACTAAAAATAAAAACAGAATCGAAATGTACTAACGAAGAACTTTCATTTGACGTCTCACTTGACCGTCACATTTTCATTTATTTTACCCCTCTTGAACCCAATATCTCAACAAACCCTCAACATTTTTAGCTTATTTAGTCACTCCAAAATTGTGCTATCACTATCTACCTATGTGTTAAATTTCACGATGATCGGATCAACGCTTCGAAAGTTATCTTCGGACAAACAAACAAACATACATGCATACATCCAACGCCGATTTACCCAAGTTGATTTGGTGATCTCGCTTCGTTTAATCAATTAGCATCATTATTGCAAATGTGTCTACATCACACAGCATTGAAATACACTAGTGCAAAGAGGGAACCAACAGCTATTTTTTAGTAATATCGTATTCGTTCGTAGTCAGTCCTCGAGTATGTACGTAATGCAAACATTTTACTTTTCAGTAAGAATCTTAAAAATAAAAAGGATCTCATCATCATCCTCAAACTTAGTACCCAGTGGGAATTGAATCGCCGCCGGTAGAATACGTTTCAATTTCAGCACTTATATTTTAATGACCTCTGTTAATTACAACATAATCGCGATTGAAATGGTTTCTTTTATGCAAGCGTGGTCCATCGTAGATTGTACTTCGCTTACTAGGCAAAATTATGATAAAACTCGAGCCTATAATTAACAGAAAACGAACAAAAGAAATCCACACAGAACGAATTAAATGTATGTAACTTACAGTGTGTTATTTTCTTTCGTCATTCTTGCTCAATTTATTACGCGCGTCGCCTTTGCGTTTATAGTTTTATTGGTCATAAAAATGGCCAAGTATTGCTCATTATTATAATCGCCGGTGTAAACAAAGGCATCGTAACTTCAAGGTGGCGATCCCGAAACATTACGGGAGACATGGATACACTTAAGCTGCCACTGAAAATTTAATCAAATGAAAAAGAAAATTAGTTTGTTGGTTTTATCTAATTAATACAATTATGGTTGCCAGTCCTTGTTGTTGTATTATTTGCGGGTGGTTCGATTCCTATACAATCAGTGCACATTCACTAGTTATCTCTACAAATGGCTTTACTTATTAGATAAGTCTTTTTTATGTCGGCAAATCAATAAGACACAATAACGAATAAACACTTCTATGATGTAATTTACATGTAACTTTTTAACAAAAATATAACCGAATTAAACAAATATTTAAACTGATTTTTATGAAATTTATATGAGCATAATATGAAAATGAAAAAATTATTAGTAAATAAGTTAAAGAAAAAAGTAATATTAACGTTTTTTTATATATTATAGGCTTGCGTTTGACCACGATCTCGCCTGATGGTAAGCGATGATGCAGTCTACGATGGTACACGCTTGCCTAAAAGAAACCTATTCACTCGCGACTTAAATACACCCAGGTTGTAGCTATCAGGAAACACAGACTTTGGCAAGGCGTTCCACTCTTTGGCGGTGCGCATAATAAAGGTCGAAGAGAACCGCTTTGTGCGAATGGGAGGTATTTCTACCATATAGCGGTGGCGCACCGCAGAGCGTCTGGTTGTCCGTTGATAGAATGCAGATGGTGGTACCAGGTTGATAAGTTCTGCCGCACACTCCCCGAAACATCGTTTAAATAAAAAGTGTTTTTATCTTGTGGCCCCTTCTGAGGGTCGCGGTCTCTCAACGAGCTATGTAGGAGCAGTTGAACGCAGCCCGGTCAAGATCTGTCGCTCTGGAAATCTAGTGAGGTCTATGCTTTGCAGTGGACGTACTTTGACTGATTTGTAATGAGGAAGAAGTGACATAACCCGACCTGACTACACCAATATCAAATGCAATGTCAATAAACATGATAACATTCCTTTGGATTGTGAGACCGAATTCAAAAATATACGTATTTCCCTTAATCACTGAGTCCGGAAAGACGAGTAGGAATGTTCTCGTCATTTCCAGAACATTCCGCCGTAGTCACGTACGATTAGCCATATTTACGCGTGGTTTTGCTTGTCCTAAATAATTATATTAGATATTCATCGTTTGTTTCCTGATTGATAAGCCAACATATTTATGATAGAGTTTAAGGTATAAATCGATATCATCGTGTTCCAGGGCCGCCGGTAGGATTTCCCGTTACGCTAGCCTTAATGATATCATCCACCGGGCTTTTTGCAGCGTCAACGTTCCAGCCGTTGTCGAACCGAACGGTCTGATAAGTGACGATGGTAAGAGGCCTGACGGTATGACTCTTATACCTTGGAAGAATTTACCCTTGCGCCATCTCATCTGTCTGGTACAGCAATTAGGCCCGGTGCGGCGGCAATTTCAGGCGAAGATTTCAAGCGGCGCAAATATGGAAGTCTCGACAGAGCTTACGTGTTTGAGCCATTCGGGGTCGAGACCCTGGGTCCATGGGGTACCGGAGCCCATTGCGTTTTCAAAATTCTGTCTGGGCGTCTGGTCAAAGCGACTTGTGATCCGAGAGATGGCGCTTATCTGGGTCAACGCATAAGCATTGCAATTCAGCGGGGCAATGCAGCCAGTGTCTCGGGGACACTTCCGCCTGGTAGTGATCTGGAGCAGTTGAGCTATCTATATATCGTTTGCAACGGTCATTAGATGATTCAATTGTTTTTTCGGTATATTAATCATGTAAATATTTATTGTTATTAAAGGCGTTTTACTGTTTAGATATAAATAATTTACGAGTATACTTAGTAGGTTATTTGTATTCCGGTTCGGTACTAGTATTCCATTCTCGAATTCTTTACATAACATTCAAAAATACCTTTACATAAATATCGATACAAATGTCGGAGTCAGACTCACAGAGCGTACTAAAAACTCAAAACAACACTCCAAAACACAGCTAGCTGTCATGTCTTTAAAATCCGCCAAATTAATTTGGAATGGGCTGGACACGTTTGTGGAGGGGCATGAGTTAAATTTACCACGGAATGGGTTCCTAACGGGTAGCGGTGGCCAAGACAGAGATGGAGATATGAACTGGATGTGTACCATAAATTGTGGCCCCAATTAGCTTATGACAGGAAAACATGCAAAAAGGGAAAGGAGGCCTTTGTCCTGCAATGAGACTCTACTAGCTACAAATAAAATTAATAAAATATCCATACAGGCTGAATTTGTAATCGTCATTTTTTAAGTTGAAAATCGACCCTTACAGATTTTCTACTGCATTATGGGACTTAATTAAAAACAGATTATTGTTTATTGTTCTAAATCACGGTCAGAGCTGTTCCTGAAAACGTTGGATGTAAAAATTACGTTGATCAGCTGTTACAGAATATTATTTACATCAGGTTATGGGCCTAGTCACAAATCTTCTCACAAAACATATTCTGCTGTCAACAACACACGGCTACTGATATATGCTATTTTACATCATACATTCCGTAGTATTTGAACTTCAACCTTGGAGTATTTAAGATATGGTGTATTTAATATTGTAGACGGTAGGGTCGCTGTGCTCGGACCAAATTAACCAATATTGACGACGCAGACTGTGCCTTAGAAACTAGACGTGCCATCCGCACGTGGAGCTACGAAAATTTCAGAGCATAGAATAGAATTAAATTAATTAAAAAATAATGCTGGGCATCTCACACAGCACCATCTATGACCATTACTTATTAACTTTTGTATTATTCACTGAAAATGTAGTCTTTGCGCTTATTTAAACTACCATTATGAATAAAGCAATTCGTTCACACAGAGTAAGTTCGACCAACAAGAGTCGCTGAAGACAATCAGTTTACTCTATCTCTACTACAGAGAGAGAATGGTGTAAAAATGCTCTAAATTCGCGATAACTTTGTTCGGAGAACACGCAGCGTACGCAATGATAAACAGGTTTTTTAGGCAAGCGTGCTCCATCTTCGATCACACCATCACTTACCATCAGATGAGGTAGTGATAGAGCGCGCGGGCCGCTCGACGACATCGCAGACGCGGGAGATCGTCAGACTCGTCGTCGCCGCATGCTAGAAGAAACAGTATGTCGCAGTGATATGCTGTGACCTATCAAAGGCGTTCGACGTAGCTGACCATAAAACCCTAGCAGCAAAGTTACAATAACTACAGCATCAATGGCCCGCCGTATGGCTTTCTGACGGATTTGTTAAGAGACCGAACTCAGGTGGTGCTAGGGAGCGGAATCACGTCTGTCCTTTAAGATCGAGTTTGGGAGTGGCTCAAGGGTCCTCAATCTCAAACATTTTGTTCTCCTTGCTGATGAACGACTTGCCGGAAGCTGTCACAAAAGCTGAAGTTTTTATGTACGCGGATGACGTGGCCGCGATAGTCACCGAGCCATCGGTCGATCGGTTGGAGGAAAACCTCAATAGTGCAGCGGGGCAGCTAGCGGAATGGTTTACGGTCTAAATCTAAAGACGCACTTTATTCACTTCCGCCTGGCGTGCCACACGATGCGGTCGTTGTCGGTGACAGTCCATGGCAAGGCTGTCGACCAAGTCGAGAGCACGACGTTTCTGGGATTTCAGAACGATAGGGGACTGCCACTTGCGAATCACATACACAACTTGTGCGGGAAATTGGGTAGTGCGCGCTATGCGTTGGGCCGAATGGCGCGGGTGGTGTCCGCCGATGCAGTTCGCGCCTGTTATTTTGCCTCGGTGCACTGCTGTGCACAGCTGTGGGCGCGCGCTGCTGACTGGGAGCGCGCGTACAGAAAAGGGCTGTGCGAATCCGTAGCGACGAATCTGCACGACCACACTTTAGGAGTTTAGGAATTCTAACGTTACCCTGTATTAATCTATCAAGTGGCAACCTACGTTACAATCAACCTGAACTCTTATGAAAAACTCAGCCACATCCATACGTATGGCGCCCGCAATCGGCACAGGCTCGAGTCGATATCGAGAACACTCACTACAGCCGTCTACAATAAGCTTTACGACACACTCACGCAGGCTCCTAGCTTAATTATTTAAAAAAAAACTAGTAAAACGCTGGCTTATTGAGCAAAATTTTTATAACTATGACGAGCTTATAGCTCATAAATGAAGGGCTATTTATTTTGTATTATTTAATTGTTAATATTGTTTTATTTTATTTATTAATGGACTATTTTTTAATTATAAATTTATTTACAATTGTATGTACGTACAAAATAATATGTTGACGTATGTATAATGATCATTATTATATGTGGTGAAGCACTTGACTGTTATCAATAAAAAATAAATCATTTTCGGTATTAGTCCTCAACCAAAAGTCACTTAAGCTAAATTCGCGGCAATTTTGTTCAAAAACGCGCCGCGAAGGCAATGATTTTCGATATTTTGCCTCATCCAAAAGGCGCTCTCATATTGCCGAACTAAACAGGTCAGACCTAGCCGAACTTTAGTGCTGTTATACCCCAACTTATTCCAAGTGATGCATATCTCTCCATTAAAACGCCTAAGTGATGCCGGCTCCCGATATTAATATAGGATCGACCGAACAGTTTAGGCTTTTGATAAACGCAGACCTATAGGAAAAGGACACAGTGTTTTGTATTGACGGATATTTGTATTTTTTTTTAATGATTTCTAGGAGATCTTTAGCTAGCAGCAACGTTATTTAATGACCTCAACACACCAAAACCGCAACCGCGGCATAACCCGACGGGTTTGTGCCGGCGAGCGGGTTAGTCCGGCGGCTTCAAAAAGTTGCAAGCCGGTGACTAATTAATTTTTTTATGTATAAATCAATCAATATTACTGGACATTTCACACAGCGTTATCTAGCCCCAAACTAAGCAGAGCTTGTACTAAGGGAACCAGATAACTGATAGAATATTTATATACAATTTTTTTTTTGTAAATACATACTTACAATATATAGAAAAACATCCAGACCATCCAGTATGTTTCTAATGTAAGTGAAATTGTTCATAATATCTCTTTTTGAGAAAATAAATATTCATTAAGCGTATATTCAATATAACCAAAAAAAAGATGAAAGAAGAAGAAAAGATGCACGAGGAAAGATGTCTAACAAAATAACCGAAAATTACTTATTCCTAACTTCGAAAGTAAGATGTAAGTAGTTTCTAAGTTCGTATAAAAGGTGACGCCACTCACAGAACACGAAAATTAGTTTCCTCCGACTGCAACACATATTCATAACTTTGATATTAGCAAATGGAGGTTGATAGAAACTGATCAAGGTAAAATGGGCTATATGTAACTATTTTACTTACTAAAGTTCCTGAGTATCAAATGAATATACTAGACTATATTTGTATTACGTCTCCTATATTTTTTGGTTATTCTGCCTGAGATAGGCTACTGGAAAAATGTACCAGGGTGGTGAAAGGATAAAAGGTGCACCTTTTAAGGTGGCGGTTCGCGTTGCGACAAAGACAGGAGACCGAGACAGAGACGGGAGACCGCGACCGTTACTTGACTTTAGGCAATGTATAAGTATCAGTTAGTGAGCGGGACAGAGACAGGAGACAGAGACGCGAGACCGGAGACTGCGCGACGGTTGCTGCCCCTGACCAGTAATGTCTCGTGTCGCGCTCGAAAAGTACGTGTGTTCATTGTAAAAAATGACTGCTTTTTCTGACGAAGACTGTGAAAAGGTGATTGAACTGATCAGACAACACCCTCTGCTATACGATGCACAACTAGACTCCTACAGAGACGAAAATGTCCATCGACAGACACTCCGATACTGAATGAATTGTACCTAGGTTTGGTTGCGGTCTCGGTCTCGACCCACAGTACACGCAGAAGAGACCGAGACACTTGTCGCGGTCTCCCGTCTCAGTCTCCTGTCTCGGTCTCCTGTCTTTGTCGCGACGCGAACCGCCACCTTTAGGATACAAAATAGCAAGGATTAGACGCGAGAAAATATAGTTATTAGCCAATGCTAAACTAGAAAGGCACATTGAATACTTTTTGAACAAAAGCCACATGAGGCTTTACACCGTCTTTTCTTTACTAACTTCAAAAAAATAACTCTCTTTCTCAATTAAAATAAATAAATAAATATTGCTGAACATTTCACACAGTGCTATCTAGCCCCAAACTAAGCAGAACTTGAACTATGGGAACCATATAACTGATAGAATACTTATAATGTTTTTTTTGTAAATACATACTTACAATTTAAAGAGAAACAACCAGACCCGGATCAAAATAAATATCTGTAGATCATGCAAAGATTTGTTCCGCCACGGGAATCGAACCCACTGCGCCAACGGAGGTTGTCAGGTAAGTGTAAATAGAAGGATAAGTAACAAGAATGCCAGAAGTCGAAGATAATAAAAAAATACAGGAATATCTCACGCAACTTCCATCATAACTGCAAAGTCGAGTCATGCCAAAATGGTGTCAGCTCAGCATGTGCTAAGTAGGTGCTTACATTACCCTCCTTCTGCGCAGTTGGGTAAAAAATAGCCTATGACTAGACCGGGAACAAATATCTGTAGATCATGCTAAACATTTGTTCCGTGGCGGGAATCGAACCCGCTACCTCCAGCGTCCCAGCAGAATTAGCATTCGCTAATTCGATATTTTTTGTATGATGTTCTGCCATAATTCTTAACCACTTTTTCCTATATTCTTACAAAGGGGGTACCTCAGAGGTGGTCCTATACTAATTTGGTCAAAATCTGATTATGGGATCCATAAAAAAATCATGAAACTCGTCCAACATTCCACAGCTTTTATTTATATATATTAATACTATGTAGGTATTATATACGCGATTGAAATTCCTACATTATAAGCTATAAGCTTTAAATCAAATTGGACAAATCGGCGTTGTATGTATGTATGTATGTTTGATTGTCTGAGGATAACTTTCGTACCGTTGATCCGATTCGTGAAACACAATCACATCGTGAAATTCGATACATAGGTAGGTAGTGATAGTACAATTTTGGTGTGACTAAATGAGCTTAAAATGTTGAGAGTTTGTTGAGATATTAGGGTTCAAGAGGGGTAAAAAAAATGAAAATGAGACTATTAGGTAATGTATGAAATATTGTAAGCCCCTATTCGTATGGAAGATAGACAGTTCTGTGCTCTCACGTAGGAAACGGAGCGTGAAGCAATGTGTAACCCGGAAACTTTTGACTCATTACCGTGAGACAAAGAGCTATGAGAAGGCAAAGTGAGAAAGTTGGGGTCGCTATTATAAACAGAGACATAACTTAGTTCGTAACCTTACAGAGTGGAATGTTAGCTGCTTTACAAAAGGTGGTTTATCAAATAACTGCACATGTCTTTGTCTACCCCTGGAGTCTGAAGAGATATTATGGATTTGCGTGGACATGTCTGAAAGCCAATTCCTGTAAATAAATCTAGCCAAACTCTAACTTTGATCTTATCTCAAATCTATACTAATATTATAAAGAGGAAAGATTTGTATTTTTGTGTGTATGTTTGTAATGAATAAACTCAAAAACTACTATGCCGATTTCAAAAATTGTTTCTCCATTGGAAAGCTTGATTCACGCTGAGTGACATATGCTATATTTATGGCTATAAAAGATTAGGAATCCTTACTAAAACTTAAGTAACGTAACCCAAGGTGTAAAAAAAGCCCTAAAACGTCTTTCGTCGCATGCGCTGCGGAAACTATTGATGATAGAACTAAAGTATGTTGTACAATATTAAAGAACATATCAATATCTACAAAGAACTTCGTAATATTATAAAGATGAAGTATTTGTTTGTTTGTATTGAATAGGCTTCGAAACTACTGGACCGATTTAAGAAATTCTTTCACTGTTGTAAAGCTACACTATCTCCGGGTAACACAACTGCGGAGGAGGGTAACGCTTTTATTAAAAAACTACGCATGCGAAGCTGCGGATTGGTCAGCTAGCTATATATATTTGTTATTTATTTAATTTATTTGTTGTATGTATATTGTTTTATTTCATTTAAGTGTTCAGCGCTCTCCTAAAATTTCGTTTTTGTTTTGTTAATGTAGGTACACTCCTTCCATTATTGTAATGTCAGAAAAGTCCTCTCCATCCAAAGGTTGTCTGGAATAAATCGCTTCTAAGCTATAAGACTGCCCATTGTACTTGTTGCTTTGTGAATTTTTATTTTTATGTCTGTTTCTTTTGAAGTGTACAATAAAGTAATTTCATTCATACAAATGCCTTTATGAATTGGAATGTGACCGAAATTTAACCCAAGTTACAATAGTATTTTTATTTATAGTGTTATCCGAACACATGCGGAAAATTCCAAGATTTTTTAAAATCATCTCAAAAATCTCAAGCCTAGACGGGACTTGAACCCGCGACCTTCCTCTTGATACGAGGATGCACTACCATTTGTGCTACAAGGCAATTCACGTCTAGGTCGAATACAGTGAGATCATTCAGAATTACGACTAACGGCGCTTTAGCACAGATGGTAGTGCATCCTCGTATCAAGAGGAAGGTCGCGGGTTCAAGTCCCGTCTAGGCTTGAGATTTTTGAGATGATTTTAAAAAATCCAAGTTACAATTACGTGACTTAAGGAAAATTTACTTCACTATGAAGATGAACTAAAAAACTATGTGTTCTATGTCTTTAAGACATCCATTTAATAAAAATAGTTGTCCACCAGCCGTTTTCGGATACGGTGACTCGGCTTATCCTATAAATAGAGCTTGGGTGTTTTGCCCTTATGTGGCTTATTTATCCAATTTCTGCGCTAAATGTATTAGTGCAAATAGCGCACGTCAGAATAACATTAGTGAAGTTGTAAGATATATTGGCAGGCGGTCTCTTCTTGAGTTGGTCGCGTTTGGTATCTAGTTCGCGTTCTTTCGTCTTCAAAAGCATAATATACCGTATCTTGGACGAGTCGCCTCCATTGAGGCCGCATTTCAGCGTCGGACTACCATGAGTAAGGTTCAATACACTCATCTAGTTATTTAACATCCATGCACACACTACAATTTCATTTAAAACTTACCTTAAAAAATTAATTTAAAAACCGGCCAAGTGCGAGTCGGACTTGCGCACGAAGGGTTCCGTACCATTATCTATAAAAACGGCAAAAAATCACGTTTTTTGTATGGAAGCCGCCCTTAAATATTTGTTTTATTTTAATTTAATTATTTATTTTTAAATTGAATATATAACTAAATATTCTGTGAATATTTCAAGCGTCTACCTGTTGCCGTTATCCATATCGTTTGTTGTATGAGAGCCCTTCTTAAATATCAATTTTATTCTGTTTCTGTATATGTTGTTATATGGGCAACAGAAATACATCATCTGTGAAAATTTCAATTGTCTATCACGGTCCATGAGATACAGCCTGGTGACAGACGGACAAACAGACCGCGGAGCCTCAGTAATAGGGTGCCGTTTTACCCTGTTTGTACGGAACCCTAAAAACATGTTGTAAAAATTAAATAAATAGGTGTTCAACGAGTGATTAACTGGTTTGCGGAAGGCCCTTTAAGTATGTTTTTAAGAGTGCACTATACTTCACATGATCCTATATTTTTACCAGTAATACTGCATCATTTTCTTTTTAATTATATAAAAGATGAGAATATACGCTAAAGTATAAATATATGTATAAAATATATGTAGCGAAAAACGATTCTATAAAATTTTCTCGATAGGACACAATTCCACGTCCAAAATTTACAAAATACGCGTAGCATTCAATAAATAGTGTTCATTAGACTTTACATACATATTGAATTTTGTATGACGCACATAGCACCTGTTTTTTTTTTCATACTAACCAATAGTTTCGCTATATATCATTATTTTATGCAATTTTATTTGGTTTTCGCTCTCGCGCCTCAAACTAGACCTCGCGCTGCGGGTATTTTTGCATGGAGTGATTGAGACAGTTGCACAAGGAATAGTTAAGTTATTTTTTTTAAAACATTCGATAGACAAACAACGCTTGCGATCCTAGTAGTCTAAGAGATAGGCGTACTTTTGGTAACTATCGCCAGAAAGGCTGATTCAGTGTTTAGTGTGTGGGACTCTCCACTGATGTGAACGGTGACGGTCTGCCCGCATGCGGTCGGTTATCTTACTAGCTCAAAGACGAGTTATTGTTACAAAAAATTAACAATAACTAGAAAGGCTAATTTTAGTACAGTATTATAATATGAGTAATACCTATGTGAACAGTGAAAAAACTGACAAGATTCATCGGTTGGTTCACTAGATATGGCCGCTCAAAGAAGTGTTATGGTTACAAAAAATGAACGATCACTAGAAAGGCTACTATGTATAGTATTATATATACCTGTATGGTATTAAAGTGCACGTAGTACCTATATGAACAGTAAAAAACTGAGGATATTCGTCGGTTGGTTCAGGAGTTATAGTAAATTGGAACAGACTTTCATTAAATACCAGTAGACAAATGAAAGGAAATGGCCAAGTGGCGTGCAACAGCCAGCCCGCATATTTATCTCGCTAAAGACTGCGCAGCAGGAAACGTGCAGGGCACGCAAATGCAACCGGCGAGCTTTCTAGGGCAGGGACAGGGAGGGATTCCTACCGAACAATCGACACAATTCCATTATTCCGAACTCCGAATTGTGGTTAAAGAAATTTATTCTCAACTAGCTGACCAATCCGCAGCTTCGCACGCGTAGTTTTTCAATACATTACCCTCCTTCTGCGCAGTTGGGTAAAAAGTAGCCTATGTTACTAAGGGTGAATGTAGCTTTCCAATGGTGAAAGTATTTTTGAATTCGGATCAGTATTTTTTGAGTTTATTCATTACAAACAACACACAAAAATACAAATCTTTCCTTTTTATAATATTAGTATAGTATACTCGTAGAAGAACAGGAGTCACTTACAGAGAACCTCAAATTATATTATTGTACTGGATTATGTCCAGTAATACAACAGTGGCCATAAGTGGTGGTTAGTGGTTTTAGACGCAAATTAAAAAGACACAACGTGCACACACACCCTTTCGGCGGCCATGGCAACTGAGTTTGACAACCATTGAGGATTATAAACTCTTTGTCGGCAACACATATACACTTGGGGACACTTCCGCCTGGTAGTGATCTGGAGCAGTTGAGCTATCTATAGATCGTTTACAACGGTATTTAGATTCATCTGTTTCTTCTGTATTTTATAGTCTTGTAATATTATTTCTGTTAATATATGTATTATACGAGTATCTGTAATTAACAAGTAGTTTCGATTACCTAGAAAGTTGGCGTTGACTGATAAGGATAATTAAAAATTAAAAAAACCGGCCAAGTGCGAGTTGGACTTGCGCACGAAGGGTTCCGTACCATTATCTGTAAAAACAAGCAAAAAAAAATCACGTTTGTTGTATGGGAGCCTCGTTTAAATATTTGTTTTATTATAATTTAATTATTTATTGATCGAGCAAGCGAGATCTCTAAATCAACTTGGGAAAATCGGCGTTGTATGTATGTATGTATGTTTGTTTGTCCGAGGATAACTTTCAAAGCATTGATCCGATCATCGTGAAATTTTATAACAGGTTGGTAGTGATGGCACAATTTCGGTGTGACTAAATGCGCTAAAAATTTGGGGGGGTTGTTGAAATATTGGGGTTCAAGAGGGGTAACAAAAAATTTCAATGAGACTATTCGGTAAAGTGGGACGTCAAATTAAAGTTCTTCATTAGTACATTAAGACTCCGTTTTTATTTTTAGTAAAGTTTTTAAAGCAATAATAAAAACTGAACTTTGACAAAATTCACATTGTACACCAGTAACCCCACAGTGCTGTAATTTGGTATGCGTGTAGCTTAAATGGCACAAATATAAGCAAAAATCTGAAATCCAGAATAACTGCCATTTGTACCCCAAAAAAACCATATAGCATGAACTGCCATTACCTGTAATTTGAATGAAACTGTAGGTCAAGTACTTTGGTTATGTATTTCGTGGCACTATTTTGATAGTCTAAGATTACGAATAATATTTTTTTGTTTTCATTGGAGACTTGCGACATCTCAGTTCAGGGCGAACCACTAGTTTTATTCTGTTTTTAATATTTTTTGTTACAGACGGACAGACAGACAGACAGCGGAGTCTTAGTAATAGGGTCCCGTTTTACCCTTTGGGTACGGAACCCTAAAACATCTTAGGTCTAGTCCTCCCAAAGGTTGTCTGGAAGAGATCGCTTTCAACGATAAGACCCCCCCCCCCCCCCCCACTTGTAATTTCGCGTGTCTACTTATTTGTTTTAATATTGTTTGTTAATTAAAGTGTGATGTACAATAAAGCTTTCTCTATCTATCTATCTGGGTAATTTTTTTGTTCTAACTCCCTAAAGTACCGAAATAAAAAAAAATTTTGATTCCTCTTTTAGTAGGCCAGTGACGCTACCACTAGAAGAACGGATAGTTTAGAACTAACGGAGCGCAGGATGACACATGTTTACTTGATTACTTGCTTGGTCATCTATGAACAACACTAGAAGTTATTCAAAAGACTGCCTTCAAAGTTCGATTATACAATAGTCCCGAATTCATAATTTCAATTAATTTGCACAGTCGTTCCTTTTAGGGTTCCGTACCCACAGGGTAAAACGGCACCCTATTACTGAGGCTCCGCTGTCTGTCTGTCCGTCTGTCGGGGTTTCTCTACGGGATCGAATCAGAAAGGAGGAGATAGGTAGGAGAACTCAAGTCACCGACATAGCCTGACATAGCACGTTAAAGTTGCAATGGGTAGGCCATATAGCGCGCAGAACAGATGGCCGATGGGGCCGGAAAGTTCTCGAATGGAGGCCACGGACCGGCAGGCGCAGCGTAGGACGTCCACCTACAAGATGGGCAGACGACTTGGTAAGAACCGCAGGTCGGCGTTGGATGCAGGCCGCTTCCAACCGCAGTTCCTGGAGATCAATGAGGGAGGCCTTTGTCCAGCAGTGGACGTCCTACGACTGATATGATGATGATGATGATGAAAGACGGAATACTTTTCAAATTCAGAACTCTAATTCCGAAGTAGTGACTAGTCGCAATCAAGGTAATGTTGCCAGGTGCGTTCCTCGGCCGCGAATTTATAACAGGCAACACTGACAGGCTGATTTATTCGCCGGCCGATGCGGCGGCGTGCTCCAATTGTGAGATATTCCGCCGCACGCGTGGTAATGCGCGCCGCCGACTACTTTTCACGTTTTATTGGTTTTGCGTGAAATATTTTATGCCGTTTGTTTTGTTCTATCGGTTTTGTTGACGGGAGCCGATCGATTTGGATTGGATTTGAATTTTAGACAGATGTTTTTGATCGGTTCAATCGTTTGATATTATTTTGGGTGAATAATTTGTAACTTTTTAACTAACGGTGCGCAGACATTGTCTCTGACTGAAGCCCAGAAGTCAAAGCTCAAGATCTGTCAAAGGGCAATGGAGCGCAGTATTCTCGGCTTTAAACGTGTCGACCGAGTGCGTAATACCATGCTGCGCTCACTTACCGGCATTGCAGATGTAGGGAAGAGATCGGCTGGACTTAAGTGGGAATGGGTGGGCCACGTTGCCCGAATGCACGCCGAGAAATTGTCCCATATTGCAACACCATGGACGCCTGAAGACGGAAGGCGACGTCGGGGTCGGCCGAGAAAGCGTTGGCGGGACAATTTCGACAACTAAAGAGGATGGTGGGAGATAGCGACAGATAGGGATGCTTGGAGGGACTTGGGGGAGACTTTTGCCCAGCAGTGGGACGAGATAGGTTAGGGAAAAATTTATAATTTATACGACCAATAAATTGTATTGCTCATTAGATCTTCAAATTAAACTAAAATGACGCGTCCCTACGCCCTGCAATATATACTCCCACCGAAGGTAGGCTCATCCGAAGGTGAGATATCAAGTTGATTCTGTTACCCTTCTCCTCGCCTTTATAGACATACCTAGTAGATTTAAATTCCTTTTTGAGTAGATTTCCATCTGCGACTGAATAAAAGCGAATAGCATTATGATTGATGACTTTTGAAATAAGTTTCATGATTCTAAATAGGAAGGGTCCAAACTTTCGGAAACTTTGTTAGATAAATTTGAATGTTTAATCCATTGCCTTTGGGTTCAATAGTTATTTTAGAAAGTGGCTTGAACAAGAAGCTAACTCCTTTTAAAATCATACGGAGTTAGCTACTTGTTCATGGTTCAAAACAATAAGAAAGTCCACATTTTCTTGGAATTGTTTTCTTCACCGAACCATTGCCAACATCGATTAATCGTGAAACGTAAGAAACAGACAGACAGAGTTACTTACTAACATATAGTATTAGTATAGATTTTATATTTATTTCAACGCTGCGTTCACCCTATCCATGATTCGAATTGACCAGGACATTTTCAAAATTATAAATAAATAAATAAATATTGGTAGACATTTCACACAGCGCTATCTAGCCCCAAACTAAGCAGAGCTTGTAATATGGGAACCAGATAACTGATAGAATACTTATATACTTTTTTTGTAAATACATAATTATAATATATAGAAAAAACAACCAGACCTGGAACAAATATTGTAGATTATGCAAACATTTGTTCCGCGGCGGGAATCGAACCCACTACCTCCTGCGCCTCAGCCTATTGCCGTGTTCGCCCACTGCGCCACGAAGGTCGTCGATTATAGAGTTTAGTCTATAATTATTGTCTATATTTTTGAGTCGTCGAATTAGAGGCAAAAATAGATAGATAGTTCTTTATTGTTACACCAAATTAAAATAACTTAACCTAGAAAACTTAAAGACTACTACATGGTGGTACAATGGGCGGCCTTATCGCTCAAAGCGATCTCTTCCAGGCAACCTTTGGATGGACTGGATTGAAAAGACGTTTGAGGAGGCGGTGTAACAATAAATACATATTTATGTAGGATAAAAATAAATAAATACCTAAACCTAAAATATACCTACATATACTTACATAAATAAATATAAAATATATACATATACTTTTACAATAAATATCGAAAGGAAATACAATGTTTACTTTAAAGAAGCCGCTAAGTATAGTTTGCAGACCTCATTTTTAAAAATCAAGTTCCGCTTGATTAAAATGGTGGGTTGCATAACATATTGTGATTTGATTTTGCGGATATGGACTGGATGGACACCATCCCTAAGCTTTCTTAACGGAAAGATGACGGTGTGGTTCTAAGGTTCGGTGTACCATAGCCTTTACAGTTTTATGAAGCATCCAACATTAACCATAAGCACTTTCCAGCATTTTCCCTTATCTCACTTTTTCCAAAACAAACAGGACTAACCCATTTGGTTTCTGATGCACCCGTTAATATTTTCACGTATAAACATAAAAATACTCGTAAAAGAATATCGTGGCAGAGAACATTTTAATAATAACGCTTATTGCAAAAATGGAGGTAATGTCGTTTTGTAGTGCAATGTAGAACTGGAATTCGAATTAAAAGTCTCGCACAGAATAGATATTAGTCAGATATCACTTATATATTAGGTCCTTACATATGAAATTGGCGTTTTGTACGCGAGGAATGTAGGAATATAGAGGAATAAAGTAATTTTTTATTGTAAAATATATTTAATTAATCAAAGTATGCACCGTTGTTATATATGCACTTCTCATAGGTAGTTCATTGATTCCTTTACTAATAAAACCATGGAGCGAGAATCAATAAACTCTTTGAAGGCAGTTGGGACTGCCGCATCGGAATTGAATTTTTTTCCTTGTAAGAAGTTGTCCAAATTCCGGAATAAATGGTATTCTGTTGGAGCAAGGTCCGGGAAGTACGGTGGAGGTCGCGATGGTACGATTCCATTGTGCAGTAATAAGCGACGCCAAGTAAAAAATAATGAGTAAAAAACAAATTAATGACTGTTTTCAAAACTCAAATGTACCAGCTAAATGAATTTATAAATTTGAATTTGGAATTCTTAACCAAAGAGCAGATATTTCAGATCAAAGCGGTCAGTACGACCAAACGGTAATTTCATATGTAAGGACCTAATATTTCAATCAATACATTCTGTACATACTCCTTTAATCTGTAGCCTTATCATACCTCAGTATTTTTATACTAGCTCCTCCACTCCTCAGGCTACTAGAGTCTGGAATGCACTACCTGTTTCAATTCGAACCGCCAAATTCCTTCCTGTTTTCAAAAACATGATTAATAATGATAAATGATGGGTCTGGTTGTTTCTCAATGTATTATAAGTATATAATTACAAAAAAAAATTATACACGTATTCTATCAGATATCTGGTTTCTATAGTACAAGCTTTGCTTAATTTGGGACTAGATGGCGCTGTGTTAAATGTCCAGCAATATTTATTTGTTTATAAACATTATCTCTCGTCCATCGCTCACAAGGACCTCGGGACTTTAAATTTGTATATATAATTTTTTACTTATGGATTTAGAAGTAGGTTATTTAATTATTATAAAAATATATATTATTTTAGTAATATAAGTACTTGTTCTGTTAGTTATTATTTGATTCTCGCCGCCGTCCTCATTTGTTCACACAGATCCTGTCCATCCAAAGGTTGCCTGGAAGAGATCGCTTTTAGCGATACGGCTGACCATTGTACACACGGCTACACATCAAGCTATAAATTTCCAGTATAAGCTGACCTCGCATTGTGTAGGCTTTTCGAAGAATGAGAGGTCAGCTTATACTGGAATTGTGTAGCTTGATGTGTATCCGTGTGTACCTTCGATTGAATTGTGTATTCTCTTTTGTTTGTTTTATTCTTAATAGAGTTCCATAAAGAAATTATCTAATCTAATCTAATCTTTAACGCCTAATGACAAGTAAGAGTTTGACGAAAAAGACTCATCAATTGGTCACCAATTATCAAATCACAGTCACCAACTCTCACTTATACAGTAGATTAAGAGTATAGAGGACCCTGCACTTATCGAGATAAAAAGTAGTTATAACGTGAACTTAAAGAATTTTAGGCTAGAGAGAGAGAGAGAGAGATGATTTTATAGGTAAGTGTACAAGGAATATAAATAAATATATATACCTAAAACATATAAAACTAAATATACTTACTTAAACATAATAATAAATTGATAATCTAATACAATACTTAAAACAAATATACACGGTGTCCTTTAAATCACTGTTTTACCAGAACAAACGTTGTTCAGACCATGATCTACTCACTGTTTATAGCTTCAAATAAGATTATACGAAAAATAAAATCTAGACCTTCTCAAATAAGTCTAACTTTGTTCAATAACTAACCGTGACATAAAGTTCATGGGCACGCTAGAAATAGCGTATTTAAAAATATAATTTCGAATGGTAATTAAAAATGGAGTCAATGGCACATGCAGCAAATATTACATGACCTAAATTAGATACCTAGCAGTTATTAACGCCGGCGAGCGCGCTATGTTGTAGGGCGTAACGTTAAAATAGACGTTTTAAGTTCGCAACTTTCTATGTTTTTCAAACACCGATTTCGTTTTTTGTTTAATTTGATGTGATATACCCTTTGTAGACCATGGTCGGAACAACGTTTGTTCTGGGAAAACAGTGATTTAAAGGACACCGTGTATACCTATAAAACATGGGGGTAGACGAACTTAATAAAATGTAGTTGAAGCTTGGACTGTAAGGTTTTAGGTTCAATGTCGGTTGCTAGACACATTTTTTTTATTTATTTGACAAAATAACATACAACTACTATTTAATACATAAAGCATCGTAAAATTTTAAAGGTTTGTCTCGGTGCTTAGAGACACTCGAGCCGCACAACATTATTTAAATTGGTACCTACTTAACCACTTACATGAATTTCTTAAATACTTATATAAGATAAATAAACTACAAAAATTATATATATTTTATGCATAGGTAATGTTTCAATTATTTGTTAGCTATCCTCGAGATTATTCATGAAGTATTTTTTTAATTTATCATCATCATCATCATCATATCAGCCGTAGGAAGTCCACTACTGGACAAAGGCCTCCCTCATTGATCTCCAGGAACTGCGGTTGGAAGCGGCTTGTATCCAACGCCGACCTGCGGTTCTTACCAAGTCATCTGCCCATCTTGTGGGTGGACGTCCTACGCTGCGCTTGCCGGTCCGTGGCCTCCACTCGAGAACCTTTCGGCCCCATCAGCCATCTGTTCTGCGCGCTATATGGCCTGCCCATTGCCACTGCAACGTGCTAATCCGTCGGGCTATGTCGGTGACTTGAGTTCTCCTACGTATCTCCTCATTTCTGATTCGATCCGGTAGAGAAACCCCGAGCATAACCCTCTCCATAGCTCGTTGAGCGACTCTGAGCTTATTCATAAGGCCAATAGTGAAGGACCACGTCTCGGTTCCATATGTCATCACTGGTAACACACACTGATTGAAGACTTTCGTCTTAAGGCACTGAGGTATGTTGGACGAAAAGACGTTGCGAAGTTTCCCAAACGCTGCCCATCCGAGTTGGATCCGACGATTGACCTCTTTCTCGAAGTTGGACCTACCTAATTGGACTGTTTGTCCTAGGTATACATACGCGTCGACAACTTCAAGAGCCGAGTTCTCAACCATAACTGGGGCAGGGACGACATGGACATTCGACATGATTTAATTCCGCCTTGCTTGAAGGTACGACGCCAAAAGCATGGAACGGGGACGTGGTGGTTCTGTTTTTCAAGAAAGGTGACAACACCTTGCTTAAGAATTACAGACCCATCTCGCTTTTGAGCCATGTTTATAAGCTGTTTTCGAGGGTCATCGCGAACCGTCTCGAACGCAGGTTTGATGACTTCCAGCCTCCCGAACAAGCCGGGTTTCGTAAAGGCTACAGTACCATAGACCACATACATACGCTGCGGCAAGTCATACAGAAGACCAAAGAGTATAACTTGCCGCTATGTCTCGCGTTTGTGGACTATGAGAAAGCCTTCGATTCGATCGAAACATGGGCAGTGCTTGAGTCTCTCCAACGATGCCGTATTGACTATCGGTACATCGAAGTGCTGAAGCGTTTGTATAAAAACGCCACTATGTCAGTCCGAGTACACGAACAGAGCTCGAAGGCGATTCCCTTAAAAAGAGGCGTAAGACAGGGAGATGTAATCTCTCCGAAACTGTTTACGACCGCATTGGAAGATGCCTTCAAGCTTCTGGAATGGAAAGGACTGGGCATCAATATTAACGGCGAATACATCACTCACCTTCGGTTTGCCGACGATATTGTGGTCATGGCAAAGTCGATGGAAGAGCTCAGCACGATGCTCGAAGGCCACAATCGAGTCTCTCAACGGGTAGGACTTAAAATGAACATGGACAAGACGAAAATCATGTCGAATGTTTTAATTTATATATATGATTTTTATGTTAATTTCATGTTAAGTTGGAGCTGGTATCTCATTGGTCAAAGTATGTATCTCATGTATTTTTACATGTTTTCGTGATCTGCAAATATTCGTTCCTGCTCTGGGTATTGTGGACTTTCGGCATTACATTAATGTTCAACCTTATTTTCATTTTGATAAACGTAAGTTCCTCAAATAGCTGCGGTACTTCTTGTGTGAAATTATACACGGTGTCCTTTAAATCACTATTGTCCCAGAACAAACGTTATTCAGACCATGGTCTACTAACAGTTTATAACATCAAATAAAAAAAACAAAACGAAATCAGTCCTTGAAACATAAAAGTTGCGAACTTAAAACGTCTATTTTAACGTTACGCCCTACAACATAGTAAGCGCGCTGAGACCGGTAGCTACGAGGTACCTATCTAACTAATCTAAGGAGTAGGTACGCTAAGGCTAGCGTACCCATGAACTTTATGTCACGGTTAGTTTTTGAACAAAGTTAGACTTAATTGAGAAGGTCTAGGTTTTATTTTTTTAGTCTAGGTTTTCTCTTATATTATACTATAAACAGTTATAAGACCATGGTCTGAGCAACGTCTGTTCTGGAAAAACAGTGATTTAAAGGACACCGTGTATATGACTGTTTAAATGATTGGTGGTAAATAAAGCTCAGTTTTCATTGAAAGGCAATTTGTATTGATGCAGCCAGCATTCGTCGGAATTGGTTCGTTACGATCCGCAATGAGACGAACAATCTGTTGAAATATATGTTAATGTTTATGCTAGTGAGCGGGGTCATTTGAGGCTGCAGAAAAACTGTTCATTGTTAAAAAAATTTTAATGTTGTTTTAAAAACTTTTATACGTTTATACGTGTGATCGGGGTAATTTAAAGCTGAGGAAAAACTGTTTATAGACGTTGAATTTTGTAATATATTATACAGGACGTAAATAAAACCTCAACGATATGAGATACGAGTGCTCAGTTTATTCCGGCTGCCGAGTTACCAAAATCTTCACACCACCATTTATACCAATATTATAAAGAGGAAAGATTTGTATTTTTATATGTAACATTTTATATTTTAAACTCAAAAACTACTCGTCCGATTTCAAAAATTCTTTCACCTTTAGAATGCTACATTATCCCTGTGTAACATAGGCTACTACCAACTAGCTAACGCTAGCCTCTTGGCTAGCGTTGATCCTCTTCGCTAGCGTGAGGCCAAACTGCAAGCCAGGATGGCACTCCGGACATCACCGCGTGACTTAGAGATAGTCGTCTCTGACGTTGAAGCCAAGGTTAAGAACGAAAGTCCGACCCACACTTCCCAAACAAAAATGGTCGAAGTGTTGAAGACCCATGATGATGATGCATAGGCTACTTTTTTTCCCAACTGCGCAAAAGGAGGGTAATGTAAGCACCTACTTAGCACATGCTGAGCTGACACCATTTTGGCATGCCTCGACTTTGCAGTTATGATGGAAGTTGCGTGAGATATTCCTGTATTTTTGTATTAACCTGTAATCTTCGACTTCTGGTATTCTTGTTACTTATCCTTCTATTTACACCCACCTGACAACCTCCGTGGCGCAGTGGGCGAATAATCGGCTGAGACGCAGAAGGTAGCGGGTTCGATTCCCGCCGCGGAACAAATGTTTGCATATTCTACAGATATTTGTATATCTATACTAATATTATAAAGAGGAAAGATTTGTATTTTTGTGTTTGTTTGTAATGAATAAACTCAAAAACTACTGTGCCGTTTTAAAAAATTCTTTCTCCATTGGAAAGCTACATTTACTTTGAGTGACAAAGGTTATATTTATTGCTAGAAAAGATTAGGGATCCTTACTAAAGCTTAAGTAACGTAACCCAACGTGTAAAAAAGTGCCCTAAAACGTCTTTCGTCGCATGCGCTGCGGAAACTATTGATGATAGAACAAAAGTATGTTCTACAATATTAAAGAACATATCATATATACAAAAAAACTTCGTAATATTATAAAGAGGAAAGATTTGTTTGTGTGTATTGAATAGGCTCCAAAACTACTGGACCGATTTAAAAAAATCTTTCACTGTTGGGAAGCTACACTTTTTACCCAACTGCAGAGAAAGAGGGTAATGTTTTTATTAAAAAACTACGCGTGCAAAGCTGCGGATTGGTCAGCTAGTATATTATAAGTACATATGTATTTACAAAAAAAATGTATATAAGTATTCTATCAGTTATCTGGTTCCCATAGTACAAGCTTTGCTTAGTTTGGGGCTAGATAGCGCTGTGTGAAATGTCGAGCAATATATATTTAATGATATTATACCTACTTCTTAGAGCCAGAAGTAAAGATTCGACATTGCTTCTATGTCGCCATCTTCTGTTGTGTTTTTATTTTGTTAAATAAATGTTTACATTTTAAAAGTTTTTTTTTTGAAGAACTATGCGTGTGAAGCTACGGATTGGTTAAATTAATATTTAATAATCTACCTCCAGTATTTATTCTTAAACAATACACATTTATTTCAAAAATATAGCCACTTTTATGAGAACATCCAGGACAACCTGGAACAAATAACTGCAGATTAAGCAATCATTTTGTACTACGGTAGTAATGGAACCTGCAACTCTTGCGTCTCAGCCATCTATTTGCCCATCGCGCCAAGGAGATCGATAAATAAATCAGCTGCAATAGATTCTTTTCATCCATTCCACCGCTCCCAATTGATTCAAACACAATGTTATCAGAACACTGCATTGAATCGGGCTTTACCATAAAACCCCCATAAACAATGCAAGCAATAAATCATGATAGTAAACTATAAAAACCATTTAAACCCAGTTGCGGCCAACCGGTGTGCAAGTTTTGTTTACCAGTCTGATGCGGGCTTAATCTCGCGGAAGATTCCAGTAAGCTCCTCAGTTTGGACACAGCTTAATAAGAACAGCCCAGCTTCTTAACATAATAACAGTAATTACAACAGCAGAAAGGCTTTTTTTCTCTTTTTTTTATGCTACTTATATGGCAAACATGCAGTCCACCAGATGTTAAGTGGCTACTGCAGCCCATGGATATCCACATAGAATTAAAAACAAGCTATTATGTTGTCTTGATATCTATGTGGATACGTTGCCATACTATAGGACTTAGCTGTAATGCCTATGTTCCAGTAATACCATCTAACCGGAACACAGCAGCACTCGTGCTGCTATTTGGTGGCAGATATAGGTAAGGCGGTGGTGCCCACTTCCTCGAGCCCGTTCACAAAAGCTCTACCACCAGTAAAGGCTTCAGTAATCAGTAGTCCGCGATGCTCGAACAGGGCAAACAAGTATAAAGTGCCATTACCCAGTTTTTAAAACCTTATTGTACACTTGTTTAAATAAATAAATATTGCTGGACATTTCACACGGCGTTATCTAGCCCCAAACTAAGCAGAGCTTGTACTATGGAAACCAGATAACTGATAGAATACTTATATACTTTTTTTTTGTAAATACATACTTATAATATATAAAAAAACACCCAGACAAGGAACAAATATCTGTAGATCATGCAAACATTTGTTCCGTGGCGAGAATCGAACCCGCTACATCCTGCGTCTCGTCCGGCTATACGTCCACTGCGCCGCGGAGGTCACCTTAAATATTTGTTTCATTTTAATTTAATTATTTATTTTTCTAGTGAATATGTAACTAAATATTCTGTGAATACTTGAAGCGTCTACCTGTTGCCGTTATCAATATCGAGCTAAAACGAGCAAAAAAAGCACGTTTGTTGTAAGGGAGCCCCCGATTAATATTTATTTTATTCTGTTTTTAGTATTTGTTGTTATATGGCAGGTTCCTATATCCGTCGGTATCCAGAAACGACTCGTTTCTCCTTGTAAACCTGTCAAAACTTTGACACTAGTTTGACACTTTTTCAAGGAGATACGAGTCGTAGTCGATTACCGACGGATATAGGAACCCGCAAAAAGCGGCAACAGATATACATCATCGTTGAAAATTTCAGTTGTCTAACTATCATGGTTCACGAGATACAGCCTACTGACAGACGGACAGACAGACAGACAGCGGAGCCTCAGTAATAGGGTGCCGTTTTACCCTTTGGGTACGGAACCCTAAAAAGGGCGTTGTCTAGGTCATTTGTCACGAACGACTAAACAAATTACATTACGAAAGCTTTTTTTTTTTATTTTGTTAATTGATCAAGCGAAGAGAGATCAACTTGGGCAAATCGGCGTTGTATGTGTGTATGAATGTATCTTTATTTGTCCGAGGATAACTTTCGAAGCGTTTATCCTATCATCGTGAAATTTAGTATATAGTTAGATAGTGATGACACAATTTTGTTGTGACTAAATAATCTAAAAATGTGGGAGGGTTGTTGAGATATTGGGGTTCAAGAGGTGTAAAAAATAACCAAAATGGGACTATCCGGTCAAATAGTACGTTTAAAGGTCTTTGTTAGTACATTTCGACCCCGTTTTTACTTCTAGTATAAATTTTGTAGTTATTAAGTTATTAGCCATAACAAAAAATGCAATTTCTACCCCAAAAAAGAGTTAACATAAAGTCCCGTTACCTGTAATTTGAATGAATCTGTAAGTCAAGTAGGATGGTTAAGCATTTCGTGGAACTATTTTGATAGTATTTTTTTGCTTTTATGGGAGGATCTTAGTTCGGGGCGAATCACTAGTTATTTTAATCTGTTTCATTTTGGTAGTTCGTATTGTACATAACCAGCTGGATAATGAATTTGGCTGTAGCTTGAACAGGAAAGTTTTATTCTGCATAGATAAACATTAGTATAGAGTGTATATACATATTGTTCACGATTTTTTTTTATTTGTAGTAATCATAAATTAATACGCATACTTATAAAATAAACTAGCTGTTGCCCGCGACTTCGTACGCGTTACACTACTAAATGAACCTAGAAATAAAGCTAAACTCGCTGTTGCAACATGACTTGACACCCCATTTTTATCCCATGGGAACTGATTTATGGGATAAATGGTAACCTATATGGTGATCCAGGCTATAATCTACGTATATACCAAATTTCATCGAAATAGGTTCAGCCGTTACAGCGTGATTGAGAAACAAACAAACATCCAAACTTTCGCGTTTATAATATTAGTGTCTTAGAAAAAAATCTTAGAAGGTTTGTCCTGTAAGACAAAGTATTCCTTTTTAGTAAACTAATCTAATTCTAACTCTATGGAGGGGGGGGGGGGGGGAAGATCTGCACTGACTTCCCGCATTGGGGTGTATTCTAACCTGACCCCAGCCATCCTTGAAATAACGGAACAGGACTATGGGTTGATGGATGGCAGCTTTCCAAGATCCCCGTGGATGCTGTTGTGGTGTTAGTGGATGAGGATTCGATGAGCTCCTGCAGACCCGTCCTCCGTCTGATATCCCTTGAGGCTGTACAGTGAAGCATCGCGCATTGAAGCGTTTAGTAAACTATTTGTACGTAAGAATTTACCATTAACGCATTCCACTATTTTTTTGTAGTTATAATGCACCAACGTATAACTTTTTTTTATACATTATAGGCTTGCGTTTGATTACGATCTCGCCTGATGGTAAGCGATGATGCAGTCTACGATGGTACACGTTTGCCTAGAAGAAACCTATTCACTCGCGGCTTAAAGATACCCAGGTTGTAGCTATCAGGAAAAACAGACTCTGACAAGGCGTTCCACTCCTTGGCGGTGCGCATAATAAAGGTGGAAGCGGCCGCTTTGTGCGTCTGGGAGGTATGACTACCATATAGCGGTGGCGCACCGCAGAGCGTCTGGTTGTCCGTTAATAGAATGGAGATGGTGGGATTAGGTTGAAAAGTTCCGCCACACTCCCCGAAATGTTCTCAATAAACAACCGAGAGGCTAGCAACCTTTCGTCGATGCTCCAGGTTGCGGAGCCTTGCCTAAGACTCAACTAGCCTAAGAGCTTCTTGGCTATTCTCTCAATTGATTTCAGAGCTTCAAGTTGGTACTTCGCTGGTCCGTCCCACAGGTGAGAACACTCCAAACACGATCGGACTTGTGCTTGGTACAAGTTGACTTGGTACAACTACCTTTTGACACTGTCTAATCCCCATTATGGACATCCTCGAACCACTTCCTCAGTACACAGACCGTGAACATATCCCACAAGGGAGGAGTCAGTGGCGTCTCCAAACATTACGTTTGATACATGCCCACTTATTGCATAGAAGTTTAACATTTATGTGACAGATTGCAAGCCCATCGCTGATTATTAAAATACTAGCGCGGCAAAAATGCGATTGCGCATGTCTTTAAACTGTTGATTCTAGGATACTTCTTGCACGATATTTGCCTTCACTGATTTGAGCCCGTTATTACAGCTGATTATCTCAGTAAAAAAAAACAATACCTAGTCAGGTCATAAGTATTGTCACACAGTAAAAACTTTTCTATTAGAATGCTGGCCATAAAAAAGTTTATAGAATTCGAATTTCGAATTGTTCATGAAAATAAAAATGTATACTTTTTAGAATTTTACTCATTTTTAAATATGGAGTGGACGCTTAAAGAAGACCGTGTTGCAGTTATTGCGTTGCATCGTTGCGGTTACGCGCCAATTCAAATTTTTGACATACTGAAAAATTTTAATATAAACAAAAGATTCGTTTATCGCACCATCAAACGATACAATGAAGACTCTAGTGTAGATGACAGGTCAAGAAGTGGTCGCCCTCGGTCTGTTAGGACTCTAGCAGTGATAAAAGCTGTGAAGGCGCGAATTCAAAGAAATCCCAAACGTAAGCAGAAACTGTTGGCCCTTCAGATGGGGTTAAGCAGAACCACGGTGAAAAGGGTGTTAAATGAAGACTTAGGGCTTCGGGCATATCGAAGAAAAACAGGACATCGTTTGAATGCTCGTCTAATGGACCTGAGACTGAAGAGATGCCGCGCTTTGTTGAAGCGGTACGCGTGAAAAAAATATCGGGAAATTCTTTTTTCGGATGTAAAAATTTTTACCGTAGAAGAGAGCTACAACAAACAAAATGATAAGGTGTACGCACACAGTAGTGAAGAAGCGAGCAACCGTATTCCGCGTGTCCAACGAGGTCATTTTCCATCCTCGCTCATGGTATGGTTGGGAGTTTCTTATTGGGGCTTAACAGAGGTAGGTACATTTTTGTGAGAAAGGTGTAAAAACGAATGCAGTTGTGTATCAAAATACAGTCCTGACGAACCTTGTGGAACCTGTTCCTCATACCATGTTCAATAACAGGCACTGGGTATTCCAACAAGATTCGGCACCAGCTCATAGAGCGAAGAGCACACAAGACTGGCTGGCGGCGCGTGAAATCGACTTCATCCGGCACGAAGACTGGCCCTCCTCCAGTCCAGATTTGAATCCGTTAGATTACAAGATATGGCAACACTTGGAGGGAAAGGCGTGCTCAAAGCCTCATCCCAATTTGGAGTCACTCAAGACATCCTTGATTAAGACAGCCGCCGATATTGACATGGACCTCGTTCGTGCTGCGATAGACGACTGGCCGCGCAGATTGAAGGCCTGTATTCAAAATCACGGAGGTCATTTTGAATAAACTTTAGTGTCATAGGAATCTATGTTTTGTTAAGTTCATTTTGGTATATAAATGGTTACATAATGAATAAACTTGTTTTAATTATTTTATATTAAACATGTGCCAGAATTTATGACCTGACTAGGTATATATTCATTTTGATTGGGGCCAAAATAATGGGTATATACTGTGGTGTGGTACTGTGGTGTGTATAATAAATATATACTGGTGGTAGAGCTTTTGTGAACGAGCTCGAGGAAGTGGGCACCACCGCCTTACCTTTATCTGCTGCCAAATAGCAGTACTTGTGCTGCTGTGTTCCGGTTAGATGGTAATGGTATGTTCCTGTTATTACTGGCACATAGGCATAACAGCTAAGTCCTATAGTATGGCGACGTATCCACATAGAGATCAAGACAACATAATGGCTTGTTTGGAATTCTATGTGGATATCCATGGGCTGCAGTAGCCACTTAACATCTGGTGGACTGCATGCTCGTTTGCCATATAAGTTGAAAAAAAAAAATGGGGGATTAATATTCTAAATATGGTTACTAGGTCAAGTGTAGATCAATTTAAACATTATTAAAACCATTGTTATGTTGTATGTAGTGAGTTATGATGATATATATATAAAAATAGCGTCCCCCACAATGAGCACACAGAGAAAAATCTGAAATGAATATAAAACTATTGGTCTCACATAAAAACAAAAAAAAATATTATTTGTGTAATCTTTGACTTTCAAAATAGTTCCAGGAAATGAGAAACCACTTAACTTGACCTACAGTTTCATTCGTATTATAGGAGTTCATGTAAACTAGATATTTTTTTAGGGTAGAAATTGCAGATATTCTGGATTTCAGACTTTTGCCTATATTTGTGTCACTAAAACTACATGCATACCAAATTTCAGCATTGTGGGGTCTCTGGTGTACCCTGTGAATTTTGTCAAAGTTTAGTGTTTAGTATAGCTAATAACTTAAAACCTACAAGGTTTAAACTAAAAACAAAAGCGGGGTTGAAATTTACTCACAAATATATATTACTATAAGTACTATTTGACCGGATAGTCCCATTTTGTTTTTTTTTTTTACCAGTCTTGAACCCCCATATCTCAACAACCATCCCACATTTTTAGCTCATTTAGTCACACCAAAATTGTGCCATCACTACCTACCTATACACAAAATTTCACAATGACCAGATAAACGCTCTCGAAAATTATCCTCGGATAAACAAAAATACATAAAGCGCCGATTTGCCCCAATTGATTTTGAGATCTCGCTTCGCTCGGTCAATAACTGATATAAATATTATACAAAATGACAGGAAATTAAAATTAAGTCTCTATCCTGAACAGGTTTTAGGTTATCTACTCGGTTATCTTTACTTGGTTTCTGAGCCACACAACAAGATGGCGCTGCTTTATCAACTTAAATTTAGATTATATACGGAACCCTCAATGCACGAGCTCTACACGTACTTGACAGGTCTTATTTTTTTGAAATTATTGCTTGTACACATGGCTAATTTCCAGTATAAGCTGACCTCGCATTGTATAGGCTTTTCGTAGAATGAGAGGTCAGCTTATACTGGAACATTATAGCTTGATTTGTAGCCGTGTGTACTGGGTGTCTTGGTGTATTTATGTAATAAGTAGGTTAGTAACTAAGGGCGGGTTGCGCAGCGGTGCCTATGCGTTTCTAGTGGCTGAATGTGAATTGGGGAGTTGTTAAATCTTACAAATACCACAGACCACTTAGATGTACTACGTACAGACGGTCATGTGACATACATTGGAGTTGGAGCGTAAAGGGGTGAAATGGGTGAATGGACCGATGCCACAATAGATTTTGACAAGTGTTTTTTTTTCCTTTTCGGTCACTCTTTTATGGCAACTGCCAGCATGCGCATTCTACCAGCGAACGAGATTTTATTATACATACATACCTACATCCATATTATGTTGCACTACTACCAATATTACTTGACATCAAAGAAAGAACTAAACAAGCAAAGCAGTCAAACTATTTTATTCAATCATAACATAAAAATTGCATTGGTACATTTTTTATTAATAGAGTAGATACATAATGTTATATTACTTAGATATAGAAAACAAGTCCACTGACACTCACTCATCACGATATCTTCGAAACTACAAGGAGTACGAGTTTGAAATTTGGCACATATTACAATTATGTTTGTTTTAGTATGTAGGCGTTATCCTTTTGGTCTTAAATTCAACATTCCTTTGACTTTGACGTTTTATTCTTCTAAAGTTCTGGTTTAGAAGCTTGCATTTCAGAGTCAAAGATTTTAAATCTCTGATCAACCTTTTTTTTCTGTTTCTTGGAGTTGAACAGTCTGAAAATAAAGATATTTACAATTTTCTTTACGCTACACTTTGTACCCAGAATCTTTATATTGACATTAAAACCAATAATTTTGCACTAAATTTTGTCCACGAACATATTCTCTTTTAATTAAGAACCAGTTTTATCCTGTCTATTGAAGCTCCTAAAATAACTCGTATCACCTTGTAAATTTTGGGTCTCAGTTCCATGTTCCAGCTGGTCAGATATGGTGCTCTCTGTTAAATTTATGGTGTCCATGACTGTATCTATAAGAAAAATTATAACGTTTGTAAATAATGGGAATAATATTGAATTTATTAAGATATACATTTGTCAGAATGGACTGAAACAGATCTCAATTGAAAACGCTAAAAGGGGACTTCACCAAGAGGCACACTGAACTGAGTGACAAACGTAATGTGTGGAACAACAGGTAGGAACAATAACTTCAAGATGCCATGGTTCACCATAACTATACCTAACATAACTAACATTCAACATAACTATGTTTTACCTGATTTAATGTAAATAGAAGCTTCGTGAGCTGAACTGTTGATCAGTGATGACTCGCTTTGAGTGCTGTTTGATGCACAATAAGTGTGATCACGGTGAGGCTGCCTGTGGTCTGTGTGAATTTGCGGCACTGAAAATTACAATGAATTTGATTTCATGCTGCGCCGCTGAATAACATTAACTTCAGAGGCCATGATTCACTAAACAAACTGTACATATGTTTTACCTGAATATTGTAGCAGAAATTAATCAACACAAACAAATTTCTGTTTGTTGTAATGGCAGCTATTTCAATAGACAACAAATCGGTCTATGTTAATAAATTGCAAAACGTCTCAGGATCCGGCGAATGGATTGAATGAACGAATGGAAAAATATCGCACAGGTCACAGATTAGGACATTTAGCGTTTACCTGTCATCAGGACTATTGCATCGGACATTACCAGGCATGACAAATACGTCAAATTTGAACATGTTTTGTTCACTGGATGTGTTTGACGATCGTTTCTGCAAGCCGGGCTTAAGAATCTCAGTGTATTGTATTTTTCGGTTGTTTGCATGTTGTTGTTAATCTGTATTTGTAGATTTAAGCTTTAATTGTACAATAATCTATGGATCTTTAGAATTTTAATTTTAATGTCATAATATATTGTAACTATGTATTATGATATCTCACTTCCATGGACAACGTACATTTATAATGATATCTAAGGGATAGCACTTATTACCAAAACACAAGTATTTTTAAATACTTGGTTTGGTAAGCAGGGCTAAATTATAATTTGTTATGTTATGAAATAAAGAATTTTTAATTATAATTGTAACTTTGTATTGTCTAGTATCCACGAAGATTCCATTAATAGAATCTATGTATGTACATGATTGTGATCAATTCTACATACAAAGAACATAATAAGACAAAATAAACCATAATTTCTAAATATCTGTTACGCTGAGGCTGTTACACAATAAGTAATAGTAAAGCTAGTCGGCTTCTCGAAGTTATACCTACTGTGTCACAGAATAGGTAATACTAGGTAAGGAATATACCTACATACCACGTTTTTTCCTACAGTTGCACAGATTAAGAAATAGTAGGCAGTCGAAATACTTACACTTTCCTAGTAACTAGTAGAAACATCGAGAAGGTTCTGGAAATAATGCGCGGTATAAATGCGAGAGAGTGCAAGCAGGCGGTCTTGATTTGGCGATACGTGCGAACATTACGGTGACTTTTAGTGGTGTATTGTGTAACAGTGGTGTGATTTAGTGTGTTGTGAATCCTTGTGATTAAGATTGTGTATTTATCATTTCAGTGATGAATAAAAGTGTTATTTTGGTTAGATTCATTTTAATTATTTTATCCCGAACCCTCAGCTCGTAACGTATCGATTAGTTTATACTTATTTTACTGTTCTTTAAATGTTTATAATGTTATTACCACCTATTTGCATGTTGTCTAAACCTAAAATTGTAATGTCAATTGGTTTTTAGGGTTCCGTACCTCAAAAGGTAAAAAAGGAACCCTTATAAGATCACTCTCTTGTCAGTCTATCCGTCTGTATGTCCGTGTATCACCACCGATTTTCTCATTAACGGGTGGACCTAGCAAGTTGAAATTTATACCATATACTGTGGTCTATAGTCTATAGTCAACACGATAAAAAGATATAGACAAATTTAGATTTTTGCGAAAACTTGTAAGTACCAAAATTTGCCTTTTCAACTTTTTTATATTTCGGAATTTTTCCTTTACTTGTGTTGTAAGACCTTGCTGTTAATCAAAATTGACAATTCTAGGTCAACCGGAAGTAAGTATCCTATAGGTTTTGGGTCGAAAACCTATATGGTAGTTCCCGTTGACACAAAATTTACCAAAAAGCACGTCTTAGTCTTAAAGTCTTAGAGCACAAATAAATGGAAAATATCACACATACATGTATAACTCAACCATTACAGCACACACACACACACATACTTAAAACTTAGCCTCCAATAAAAATTATACCTATTTTATTATGGCGGTATAATGGGTAGGTACAGAACCCTCGGCGCACGAGTTCAAGTCGCACTTGACCGTTTTTTTAAATCAATATTTTTACATACTCGTAGTATAAAATGAAGTGGCTTCCGCTGTCTGTTCGCTTAGATCTTTTAAACTACTCAACGGATTTTAATGCAGTTTTCAGCAATAGATAGAGTGATTCAAGAGAAAGGCTTATATGTATAACACATACATAGTAATACGAATGTAACTGTTTGTTTGCTAGTTTGTTGGTTACCTTTTCATAACTAAATGGCAAAATGGATCGTAATGAAATTTAGCAAGGAGATAGATTATATCATGGGGAATGACATATGCTACTTTTACCCGAGTGCGCAAACGAGGGTAATGTTTTTATTGAAATACCGCGCATGCGAAGCCGCGGGCGGGACAGCTAGTCTATAACATAAAAAACAAAGTCGGGGTGGTTACACCATTTATAACTGAAGTACGGTTGGACCGAATTTGATAATCTTGATTTGTGGGATTTGTTCGCCCTGAATAGCAGAATAATTATTAAAATGTCGGAAAAATTAAAGCAAAAAAAAAATAAATGAACAAAAATCATTTTCTCACATATAAATGCAGCCAATGATAGCCGATTGACAATTCTACCGGCGACGTACATTGTCAGCCCGCGTCATATACATGTAAAGGCGGTACAAAGTTCGCCCAGTCAGCTAGTTATGTATAATTTATATTACTCTACTAAATGTGTAGGTAACCTAGAAATAAAGCTAAACTCAGTGTTTCAACTTTACTTAACACCCCATTTTATCCCATGGGACCTGATTTATCGGATAAAAGGTAGCATACTTAAACAACCTTAACATTAGAATCAATCCGTGATTATGAATCAAGATGCAGGAGACATCATATACTACCACTTTATATAAGACGCAACATATCTGACGTATCTGTATTCATTAAATTTATTCAAAATAAAATCGAATCTCCCCATCTCCTTTCTCAGATAAGTCTGAGAGTACCTACAAGGTCTGTCAGGCATCAGACTTACTTGCACATTCCCTCTTGTTCAACGAACTATAGGCAGAACTCGTTTTTTATTAGATCAGCAAATTTCATAAACAAACTGGATGACTCACCCGAAATTGACTTATTTAATTCATCTCCAAATACATTTAAAAACATAATCTCAAAGAACTGGTTTGATGTGATTTCTTAACTGTTCGTTACTCACTTTTGTATGGCGTGTCTAAATTACATGTAATATCTTTTCTTTAACATTCAAGCTAGCAAATAGACTCAATATGCGAAAACGTCTAAATGGTGATTAGCTATAAGTATAAACTAATTATTAAGTATTTTATCACTGTATGTTTTCCGAAGAAAATAAAATATAGTAAAATTAGTCTCTTACATTAATCACGATAAATACTATAAGATCACCCTCGTTTGTCCAATGGAAGACGTCAAAAACTGGGATACAGAAAATCTAGTCCGGTTTTTGACGCACCATTATACTGATAGTACTTACTTAGGTTATTATATACATTAGGTACTTATTTCTTAATTGATCTGTTATAGATTTGTATACAAATATTCGTACCCCAGTGTCTTGCAACAAATTGGCTACTCGTTATTACTCTTATGTAAACCAATCTGCGTATATAATCTACGTATATAACCTCCGTGGCGCAGTAGGCGAGTATGTTCGATTCCGGCCACGGAACAAATGTTTGCATGATTTACAGATATTTGTTCCGGGTCTGGATGTTTTCCTATATATGATAAGTATGTATTTACAAAGAAAAAGTATATAAGTGTTCTATCAGTTATCTGGTTTCCATAGTACAAGCTCTGCTTAGTTTGGGGCTAGATAGCGCTGTGTGACATCATCATCATCATATCAGCCGCAGGACTTCCACTGCTGGACAAAGGCCTCCCTCATTGATCTCCAGGAACTGCGGTTGGAAGCTTGGTTGGTTGGTTGCTGTGTGACATGTCTAGCAATATTTCGACGACCTCCGTGGTGCAGTGGGCGAATAGCCCGCTGAGACGCAGGAGGTAGCGGGTTCGATTCCCGCTGCGGAACAAATGTTTGCATGATCTACAGATATTTGTTCCGGGTCTGGATGTTTTCCTATATATGATAAGTATGTATTTACAAAAAAAAAGTATATAAGTGTTCTATCAGTTATCTGGTTCCCATAGTACAAGCTCTGCTTAGTTTGGGGCTAGATAGCGCTGTGTGACATCATCATCATCATATCAGCCGCAGGACTTCCACTGCTGGACAAAGGCCTCCCTCATTGATCTCCAGGAACTGCGGTTGGAAGCTTGGTTGGTTGGTTGCTGTGTGACATGTCTAGCAATATTTCGGCGACCTCCGTGGTGCAGTGGGCGAATAGCCGGCTGAGACGCAGGAGGTAGCGGGTTCGATTCCCGCAGCGGAACAAATGTTTGCATGATCTACAGATATTTGTTCCGGGTCTGGTTGTTTTCCTATATATGATATGTATGTATTTACAAAAAAAAAGTATATAAGTGTTCTATCAGTTATCTGGTTCCCATAGTACAAGCTCTGCTTAGTTTGGGGCTAGATAGCGCTGTGTGACATCATCATCATCATATCAGCCGCAGGATTTCCACTGCTGGACAAAGGCCTCCCTCATTGATCTGCAGGAACTGCGGTTGGAAGCTTGGTTGGTTGGTTGCTGTGTGACATGTCTAGCAATATTTCGGCGACCTCCGTGGTGCAGTGGGCGAATAGCCGGCTGAGACGCAGGAGGTAGCGGGTTCGATTCCCGCAGTGGAACAAATGTTTGCATGATCTACAGATATTTGTTCCGGGTCTGGTTGTTTCTCTATGTATTATAAGTATGTATTTACAAAAAAAAAGTATATAAGTATTCTATCAGTTATCTGGTTCCCATAATACAAGCTCTGCTTAGTTTGGGGCTGGATAGCGCTGTGTGAAATGTCCAGAAATATTTATTTATTTATATACCACATTTCATCGAAATCGGTTCACAAATAAATACACAATCATCCAAACTTTCACATGTATAATATTAGTGTAATTCTATGTTGGTGTTCCTTATGTTGTTGCTTAATAAATAAAACAAAATAAAAATACATAATACAACGACAATTTTGACACCTTCCAAAGAGAATGGAATAGCGACAGATAGGAATGCTTGGAAGGACTTGGGGGAGACCTTTGCCCAGCAGTGGGACGAGATAGGTTTAGTAAATAACAATAACAATAGGACGCAAAAACCCTCATACATTTTTTGCAAACAACTTACTAATTCAGATTAACGACATAACATTTCTTACAACCAAGGTAAAATACAACCTACCTAATTGAAATTCCGCGAAACCTTAGAACCCACAGCTACAAAAGGAAAAAAATGTTGTCGTAAACCGCGAGTACAGTTACGAGCAATGTCAAAGTGCGTGTTACTAGCGCTAGACCAACGCGCAATGGTATGTATAATTCCAATTATTGATAGAGCAAAGCGAGATCTCTAAATCAACTTGGGCAAATCTGCGTTGTATGCATGTATGTTTGTCCGAGGATAACTTTCGAAGGGTCGATCCGATAATCGTGAAATTTGATGCATAGGTAGGTAATGATAGCACGATTTCGGTGTGACTAAATGAGCTAAAAATGTGGTTGGTTTGTTGAGATATTGGGGTTCAAGAGTGGTTAAAAAAAAGAAAATGAGAATATGATTTCAAATGGGACATCAAATAAAAGTTTTTATTAGTACATTTAGGCTCCGTTTTTGTTTTTAGTAAATTATTTATAGCTTTTAAGTTTTTAGCCATAATAAATACTGAACTTTGACAAAATTCACAGGGTACACCAGTGACCCCACAGCGCTGTAATTCGGTATGCGTGTAGCTTTCGCGACACAAATATAGGCAAAAGTCTAAAATCCAGAATAACTGCAATTTGTACCCCAAAAAAGAGAATTTATATGAACTCCCGTTACCTACAATTTGAATGAAACTGTAGGTCAAGTAATTTGGATATACATTTCGTGACTCTATTTTATTGATCAAAGATTAAGGCTAGCTTGCACAACGATCCCTAAACGTATTAAGCGACTAAACATGTTTAAATTTTACGTATTTGTTTGATTGGACAACTCCTTAAAGCATATTTAGCCACTAAATATGTACGTTTAGGCGTCGTTGCGCGAGTCGCCCTAAGTTAATTCTCTTTTGTATTTTGGAAGACTCGCGAGATCTCAGTTCGGGGCGAACAACTAGTTTAAGACTTGATATAGGTTGTTTGAAATTTTATAATTGTCCAATTTTATAGCTAATAAATATTATTCTATTGTATTAGGAGCTTCTGTGGTCACGTACAATCGTCATGCTCTGAAATCTACATTTAAGGTTTTTAATTAAAGACGGTTCCATTAATCCACCGCTTCCCGCAGACATTAAAGGGGTCTCGTTGTAAACTTTACATATTATAGACAGGACTTGATCTAAATTTTATGGTTAAGCCCATTATAATATAACAAGGTTAGCTGGAAGAATACTAAATAGCATTAAGTTCTGTATTATTTTATTAGTGCAATGAATAATTATCTAATCTAATATAATAATGAAATGAAGATGCTGAGGTGGATGTGCGGCGTCACCAGGCTCGATAAAATCGGTAGCGAGTACGTGCGAGGTAGCCTGGGGGTGCGCGACATCGCTAACAAGATGCAGGAGAGTCGGCTTCGATGGTACGGTCACGTGAAGAGGAGCCCACCTGACTACGTATGGAATTTGGCACTACAACTTTCCATCCCCGGTCGAAGATCTAGATGTAGACTCAAGACAAGGTGGAGAGATGTAGTGTCAAAAGACATGAGAGAGTGCCAAGTTTCTGATGATGACGTCGAGGATAGAGCGAAGTGGAGAAGAACGACCAGGAAAGCTGACCCCACCACCATGTGGGATACATAGCTGGGAAGAGAGAGAGAGAGAGAATTTAATATAATATAAATTAACCTTGACATTATCTTCTTTAGATAGTATAAAACAAAGTAGCTTCTGCTGTCTGTTCGCTTAGATATCTTACATTACACAACGGATTTTAATACAGTTTTCACCAATAGATAGAATTATTCAAGAGGAATGTTTATATGTATAATACATACATATTATAGTACAGAAAAGCCAAAACATATATTTATGTGCGTTAAAATCGCAAACGCTGGCTAAACCTTACGAGATAGATCAAATTCAGTCAAATCCAAATAACTATTTACTACGGAGTTGTGTATCTTAAAAAGATCAATTACCTGACTGCGCAGGAGGGTAATGTTTCACGAAAAAACGTGTGCGAATCCGCGGGCGGATCAGCTAGTATTATATATAGCAAATATATATAAATTATATAGGAAATATACATACATAGTATAAAACTATACTACATACTGTACTACATAGTATAAAACTATACTACATACTGTACTACATAGTATAAAACTATACTACATACTGTACTACATAGTTTAAAACAAAGTCGCTTCCCGCTGTCTGTCCCTATGTGTGCTTAGATCTTTAAAACTACGCAACAGATTTTGATGCGGTTTTTTTTTATATATAGAGTGATTCAAGAGGAAGGTTGATATGTATAATACATGCATAATATAGTAGAGAAACACTGCGAATTTTTAATGTTTTTAATGTGATGTCGTATATACTCATAATACTCTTTCAATTTCTGCCCGACGAGATACAGTCTCAAACTAGTTTGGAGGGCAGGGTCTTATCGAGCTTGTCACAATATATATGTAACTAATCTGATAAATACATAAATTTAAGATATAAATTGTAAAATTTAAGCCAAACTGTTTAAGTATGTTCTGTTTAATAAATTATTCTTATTCTTAAATAATTCATAAATCTATACTAGCTCGAGTTGATTGTAAATGTATATTTTATGTGAGAAATAAAAACTCCTTACTTTACTGTTACATTAATTAAATACTCTTTCAAGAGTAACATCTACTGAAAACATGTTTGTATGTAATGACAAAAAAGCTGTGAACGTTGTATGTTTATAGATATTCTGTAGTATATTTAGTATCAGCATTGCACCCGTGCGAAGTATATAATATCTATACTAATATTATGAAGAGGAAAGATTTGTTTGTTTGTATTGAATAGGCTCCGAAACCACTCGACCGATTTAAAAATCTTTTCACTGTTGGGAAAACTATCCCCGGGTGACATAGGCTAATTTTTACCCAACTGCGCAGAAAAGAGGGTAAAGTTTTTATTGAAAAACTACGCGTGCGAAGCTGCGGATTGGTCAGCTAGTATTTTATATACTCACAAAATCGTAACAACGAACTTTGTTTTTAAAGATATCGATAGTTTTCTCTAACATTTCTTGACTTAGACACATTAATAAATCTAATATTTCTCGTGAATGAAATTGGATTAAAATATTAATTCAAATATTACTATAATTTTTATAGTTTTATCCGATCACTTATCGAAAATTCCAAGATTTTTAAGACCGTCTCAAAAATTTTCAAGTCTCGTCTAGGCTTGAAAATGTTTAAGTTGTTTTTAAAAATTTTGGAATAATAATTCCCACAGATTTTATTGCAACTAAAATACTGACTATTCTATGCTTTACCGAGCTCTATCGTGACAATGACTAAAGAACAAATTAATAAGAATCACGTAAAAAAGGCAGTTCCTTTTCTTCAAAGGCGACTTTGTTTTACCAGTCTGACTTGGAGTTTGTTCAATTGTTTAATATGCCTATGGATATTATTTAAAACCTCGTAAAATCAAGCGTTAGTTGCTTAACATCCAACATTATGCTGAGCGAAGGCCATTTTGGAACGCAGACATTAGTCGAATCTGTTTTATTGGATTCCATTGTATCTACTGCTCCTTTAAATTATTTCATGTGTCATTTTGTGTGTGCCAAATAAATGATTATTCTATTCTATTCTAAAAATTCCTGAATTCTTGAGGAATTTTTAGAGGAATTGATGAAGGGAAGGTCTTGTGCTAAGATATCCAATATCTCTTTTTACATAAGTTTAACTAAATCAATATACAGTCATGTATTTTAAATAGTTACCCATATTTATTGATATATATGTATAACCATTTACCATAACCTTAGAAATCGTAAGAAAGTTCATAAGTTGTAAGTTTATATATATATAGGTATATAATATTATTTTAGAAAAGTATGTTTATAAAATTTATATTTATATGATGATAGGAGAAAATATATCAACCGCTATTGCTGATTTAATAAACTGCAGTGTTAAAACTGGCCTGTACCCAGATGATCTAAAAGTAGGATGCGTTAGGCCTATTCATAAAAAAGGAAAACGCAATGATTTTTCTAACTACCGTCCAATTACATTGCTTTCTTCGATTGATAAAATTGTAGAAAAATATGTTTGTGAGCAAATACATACATTTTATAGAAAACATGAAATAATCAACTAGTATCAATTTGGTTTTCAAGCAGGTAAGAGTACCTCAGGTCTTTTGTCAAAGTTCACAGATGAAGTCAATAAACACTTAAATGAGAAAAAACACGTACTTGCTCTTTTTATTGACTTCTCACGTGTTTTTGATACCTTGGTGCACAATCTACTGATAGACAGGTTAGATAACTGCGGAATTCGAGGTCCCTTGTTAAATTGGTGCAATAATTACCTAAATAATAGAGCCTTCAATGTAAAAGTCGACAACACCTTCAGTGAACCCGTGTCGGTAACAGAAGGCACGGCTCAAGGCTCGGTCCTAGGCCCTCCACATTTCCTGTCCTACGTAAATGACATGAACAACTGCATTACCAACTGCTCATGCTACCAGTTTGCAGTTGACACATGCCTAGTAATCGCTGATAAAAATCCACAATATGCCTGTGAGCTTTTGCAATCGGACCTAGATACTCTAATTAAATGGTGCCACGATGCCGGCCTTGTTCTTAACGATAGCAAAACCAAATTATTAATCATTAAATCACCGTATATAAAGCATTCTCCTGTTAAAAACCTAGTGGTCCATGACCATAGCTGCTTGCATGCTGTTAGTGTGGCTTGCAGTTGTCCATTAATAGATATTGTTGATAAACGAACATACCTTGGTCTGATAATCGATCACAAGTTTAACTGTAGCCATCACATTGAACGCGTTTGTAATAAATTGAGACAATTCCTTGCGAACATCTCAATCCTCAAAAATCGCATTCCGTATAAAGTTAAGATAATGCTATACAATGCACTGACAGAGTCATACATACAATATGGTCTCAGCAGCTATGGTAGAACCTACAAAACGTATCTCGATGATATTTATAAACTACAGTTAAAAATTTTAAAAACTTTAGTGCCGCCTAAAATTAAAAATCAATTTCACGAAAATGACAGTGGTCTATTCATTTATTGCAAAGTTTTGCCAGTTCACACACAGGTTCATTATTTACTGCTGAGAGAACATTTTTTGACGGCCAGCTACCTTGTTCCTCGGCTTATCAACACCCTACCCTCTGACGTACGTGATAATTTAACACCTAAAAATATAAAATGTAAACTAAGGAAATACTTTATGAGTCAAGTATAGTTTTCCTTACTCATTTATAACATTACGAAACTAAACCATAAACAGAAGTACTTACCTGGCTCCTGCTTAGTTACCTACTTACATTTTTGTATAGTTTTTATTGCTAAGTAAATAACACCTAGTGATGTAAACCCACGATAGCACCGGCACAAACCTCACTAGTTTTTAGATGCTATAATTGTAACATATAATTGTAATCTTTGTTAAAATAGTAAATAAATAAATTAAAAAAAAATAACATATAAATAAAACTCTACACACCTTTTATTTAATCACTTCTTTTTTTTTTTTTTTTTTTTTTATTCTTTATTGTACACAAATAGATTTACAGATAAAAATAGCTTACAAAATGGACATGTACAAAGGCGAGCTTAACCCTAATAAGAGTTTTCTTCCAGCAAACCTTTGAAGATAGAGATATTTGATTATAGAGGTGGGTACGTGCACAGAGAATGACATTGGAGTAGAATACTAATATATAGCATATTCTTATTCATATTCATATTCATTATTATGCATATTCTTCTTTATTTATTGATTTTTTTTATTTTTCTACGTAGCTGCTGCACTACCTATTGCTTCTGGTTTCAGCTGAAAATCAGCGTTGGATGCTTAACATCCAACATTATGCTGAGCTGAACGCCATTTTGGTACGCAGACACATGAGTCGAACTTGTTTTATTGGATTCCATTGTATCTACTGTTCCTTTAAATTGTTTTATGTGTCATTTTGTGTGTACCAAACAAATGATTATTCTATATTTTAAATCGAGACTAGTTTGGTCAAAATGTTCAAAGTAAGAGTACCTCTTAGAAAATAATTAAGAAAGTTGTAAAACATCGAATGGCCGGTTCCTACAAACATCGGTTACCGATTAAATAACATTAACGACATGTTTCGCCTTAAAAAGCTGTAACATTTATCAATCGAAAAATCTGGTAATCTGTTCGGCCTCACTGATTCTCCAGCGACACTGAAGAAGATACCGGCAGACAAATGGCCTGTTCCACCTGCACCTACCAGACTCATAGATTTTGTATCCACTTTTCCCTTCTAGAATGGACACTTTTCAACTTGTTTTACCGTTTTATTAAATTCAAGGAACACAACACATAAAAAATTATGAGCTCTGAGGTAACAAACAAACACATACCTACAACCGAATTGAGAACCTCCTGTTTTTTAATCACACTAATGTTATAAATGCGAAAGTTTGGATGTTGGTTTGTTTGTTTGTTACTCAATCACGCTGTAACGGCTGAGCTGATTTCGATTAAATTTGGTTTACACGTAGATTCTAACCTGGATCACCACACAGGTTATCATTTATCCCATAAATCAGTTCCCATGGGATTAGACAGTGTCAGAAGGTAGTTGTACCAAGTCAACTTGTACCAAGCACAAGTCCGATCGTGTTTGGAGTACAGTTCTCACCTCTGGGACGGATCAGCGAAGTACCAACTTGAAGCTCTGGAATCAATTGAGAGAAGAGCCAAGAAGCTCATAGGCAACGATGAGCTAGTTGATGCAAGGCTCCTCAGCCTGGAGCATCGACGAAAGGTTGCTAGCCTCTCGGTTTTTTATCGAGTATATTTCGGGGAGTGTGCGGCGGAACTTTTCAACCTGATCCCACCATCTCCTTTCTATCAACGGACAACCAGACGCTCTGCGGTGCGCCTCCGCTATATGGTAGAAATACCTCCCATTCGCACAAAGCGGTTCTCTTCGACCTTTATTATGCGCACTGCCAAAGAGTGGAACGACTTGCCAGAGTCTGTGTTTCCAGATAGCTACAACCTGGGTATCTTTAAGTCGCGAGTGAATAGGTTTCTTCTAGGCAAGCGTGTACCATCGTAGACTGCATCATCGCTTACCATCAGGCGAGATCGTGGTCAAACGCAAGCCTATAATATATAAATAAAAATATAGGTTACCTACACATTTAGAAGTGTAACGCGTACGAAGTCGCAGGCAACAGCTAGTCTGTTATAAATGAAAAGACATGATGTACTGACCCCACTTTACGAGGAAAAATAGCAGGAATATGATGATATACGACGATAAAGTATATTTAATTAAACTCAAATAAACCTACTCAAATATAGATATTTTAATAGCGTCAACGTATTCAAACTTTTTAATCGAGGGTTTTGTGCTATTGAGTTTCAGTTATTGACATAGTTGGATCTTTGTTTCAATATTGCACATATGCGCGAGCTTGTACAGGTATAAAAAGGAATGGTGGAAATAATATTTTCACATTTATTTTATGACTGAAAAAAAAACATCGGAATTAATTTTAGGAAACGCAAATAAAATATTCCTATTTTTGAAAAAAGTAAATAAATAAACCCATAAATAAATCTGTATTCATTGTCTGAGTGCTTAAATTAACATTACGGATTAATAAAATTATAGGTAACACTTTAAACTATGCCTGAACTAGGAAAACCTGTGTCTCAAGTGAAAAAGGCTAAAGGGGGTAACTTGTGAATAGTCAAATTATTAATATATGGTGTGATATTAGTGTGACATATCTTGACCTCACTATTCAAAATGTTTGTATAAGGTTTATTTTGGGACCCCGGAAATACGACCACATCTCCGAATTTCGTAATAAACTCAAATGGCTCCCCATTCGACTTCGCCGGAATACTCACATCCTATCCCTCCTATTCAACATCCTTCGTAATCCTTCCACGCCTTGTTATCTGAAGGAACGCTTCGAGTTCCCTTTTTACACAAATTTCCGAACACTCCGATCCTTTGAAAACCTGCTTCTCAAAACCGCGATGCATAAAACCAGTTTCTGTGCAAACTCCTTTTCCGTCCAAGCTGTCCGATTATGGAACGCCTTGCTGGTCTCCATTAGGAACCTTCCGTATTTAAAGCTAGACTCAAAAACTTTTATCTTCATGAAGAGTCGTGATTCATTCATCTGATCTCTAATATTAATAGTATATGTATGTAAGTACATATTTATTTATTTTATATGTGATAATTATTTATTTAAAATTATTTGTGTACCTAATATGTATGTATTTATGAGGTTAAGTAATTTTTCTTTTTCTATTATTAAGATCATTCATTTTACACCTCGGCCAATCTTCCATTACACAATGATCCTCTCCATCCAAAGGTTGTCTGGAAGAGATAGCTTTGTTAAGCGATAAGACCGCCCATTATGCTTACATTTATTTGTATATTTCCTTATATCTGTTGTGTCTAGCTTGTAAGGAATAATAAAGAATTTTCATTCATTAATTAATATGTGTTTGTTTGTTTGCTTGTTACTTATGTCGTAACGGCTAAACATGAAATTTAGTATTTACGTAGATTATAACCTGGATTAACACATAGGCTACTTTTTATCCCATAAACCAGGTCCCATGGGATAAAAATGGGGTGCCAAGTCAAGTTGCAACATCGAATTTAGCTTTATTTCTAGGTTACCTACACATTTAATAGTGCAACACATACGAAGTCGCGGGCAACAGCTAGTAACATAATTAACCTTCCGTCGACCGAGACATGTTCACGGAGATTCGGATGACGAAATCACCTCCGCTAATGCGAACGAGATTTCTGAGTCATCTACACTAGACAGAGCTAACACTTCACAGATACGCCGACCTCGCCGGCGAGGTCAACGAGTCCCTTCAGTCGCCGCATATACGAGGTACAAGTACGTACCCGGGCGTTTCTCTCCTATCCCCATCCTGGCAACGGCCCAAGCCGAGGTTCGTACCTTAGTGGTGCCCTTGTGCTAGTTGCCTTCAAAACTTACAGGGCTGAGCGCCATCTGCGCTCGTCAAAAGTTCGGTTAAGCGGCAACGGCCTCAGAGGCCAACAGCGAGATAATCCATTCGGAAAAAAAAATATTAACATAATGAAAAAATAAACTAAGTGTTAGCATAGGTAAATTTACGTCTTATAAAATCTTAAGTCATACTTTATTACTGTTCATAAGTCTTCAATTGCCTCGTAAGAAACATTGGATAGAGGACTGTGGCTGGATCTTTTACAGTGTGTGAAATTCATTAAATAGATGCTTAATTTTAATAATGCTGGACATTTTACACAGCACTATTTAGCCCAAAACCTTAAAGCCAAAAATCCAAAAAATAAAGCTTGTACTATGGGAACGAGATAACGGATGGAATACATATAATATACTTTTTTTTATAAATACATAGAAAAATATCTGTAAGCCCTGGGAACACTTGTCCCGCAACCTCCTGCGTCTCAGCCGGCTATTCGCCCCGCTACAGAGGTCATACAACCTAGGAACATAAAAAATCAGGATGCAAAAGATTGCTTTACAGGGTTTTTTTAACAGGATAGATCTTCGTTTAACCACAATCTCACCTGATGGTAAGCGATGATGAGGTCTAAGATGAAGCACGAAGGTCTAGAAGAAACCTATTTACTCTTACCTTAAAGAGGCCCGGATTGTATTCTTTAGGAAAAACAGATGACGGCAAAGTGTTCCATACCATTAAGCTGTACGCATCAAGAACGTAGAACCAAAACGGAGTGTGCGAATGAGTGGTATATTATCTAGTTACAAACTAGGTAGATGTAGGGTGTTGCTAAAGCGGACAAGATCGTAACGTCTTTTGTTAGTACTTACAGTACTATAGGGAAGTGCTCTGTGGTGGCCACATTGTAAATCAAATTTTATTATAGATGGGTACAATATGGACGGGCTGTTGCGACCGCAACATAAATAAAAATAACGTATTACGGCTATATTGTATTTGGGTCTATATATTTCCGGCCACAATGTAAAGAACCCATCTGGTGGAACGCCTTCCTAACTGCTAGTAGTTTTAGTAACATCACGTCAGACTGACTTTTCTAGAGTAGTATTATTTCCTTCGTGCTTGAGGTCTCACGAATCTCTAGTGAGCTTCTTTAGAGTTAGGAAGTTAGGGCTAGGTTTCCGAGTTTCACGTGGCTAGTAAACTTTGTCACAACACTTCTATGTTAGTGTTCTATGTAAGAGTGGCTTCCGAGATAAAATTAACTGTAAGTAAAACCACTTAGTTGGCTTTCAACGCGTTTGTGAATTTTGACTCTTGGGGCGACTTGCGTAACAATGCCTACAATCTAGTACAAATACGTCAAATTTAAACGTGTTTAGTTGCTAAATACGTTTAGGTATCGTTGTGCTAGCCAGTCTAAGAGACACTTGGATATCTACATAAAACTAAGGCCTATAAGATATGATAACATTACGTTTGATACTGCCTACTTATTGCATACTAGCTGAACGATCAGCAGCCTCGCACGCGTAGATTTTCAATAAAAACATTACCCTCTTTCTGCGCAGGTGACATAGGCTACACTTACCCAACTGCGCAGAAAGAGGGAAATTTGGTATATAGATAGGTTATGACGGAGATTGAGACATAGGCTATGTCTCAATCTCCGTCATAACCTATCTACCTAATATACCAACTTTCATCGAAATAGGTGCAGCCGTTTACTCGTGAAAACGTTACAAACAAACAGAGAGACAGAGTTTCTTTCAAATTTATAATACACATAATAGGTATTATATAGTTTCCACAGCGCATGCGATAAAAGACATTTTAAGGCAATTTTTTTTTACACATTGGTTACATTATTAAAGTTTTAGTAGGGATCCCTAATTTGTTTAGTTATAATAAATATGCTTCAATTAAGTCTACTTTTTGCGTATTTGACAATGCCATGATAGGACAAATAAGATGATGCAATGACTGATATAAAAGTCCGACGGGTGCAAGAACCATGTTCGAAATTCAAAATTGTTCTGAAATTCGAAATGTTTTTGAATTGCTCATGAGAGCATGGAGTTCCTTAACTTCTTAATCACTATAGTAATAATATTTCTTTAATGTGCAATTAGAATCTAATAAAATGTTTGTAGAAGGAATTTTGTTTGTCCTGTTGTATGAGAATACTTTTTATCAAATTTGACTAACTTCCGCTGTTCAGATTTTTTTTATTCGATACAATAAAATGATCCTTACAAATGATTGCATCAATCGGCATCAAAAAAATTTTTTACCAACTTGATTCATTTTAAGGCGCTACTCATACTTGACCAAAAAAAATTTAATGACAAAATGTTTTTCTTCGAAAACGAGCTGATGTTTTAAAAGAAACTGCACCTGTATCTCCTCTGGTTATGGGTGCTGCCGTACTGTTACAGTTAAAAAAACCACTCTGTATAGTGTAAATGTAGTTGTACTCGTACCTAACAGCAAATACTGGAAATTTAAATGTAGTTCATAATCTAAAAAGTTGAATTAAAATAGATGTTAATTTGTGCCTTAAATATGTTATATGTTGTTTGTTTGAGGCGAGAACTGGCGCTCTCTTAAAAATATAAACACACAGATTTAATGCCTACATTGTAACCTATCCACAAACAATTAAGGATTTTCAACTGATTAACTCTGATTTTTACTGTTTGTTCAATATTGAATTCATCTCATTTCGTAAATCCGTTTAGTCATTTTCGTGATACTGATACAGATATAAATAATCAGCTTTGTCTAGGCCCACTTTGGAGTCTCAGTCTGTCTATAAAAGGATTACCTTCCACCTTTATGCTGGTCATTGCAATAAACACTGATTTTGAAGATCTCTGCGGCAAATTAAGCGAATAAAAATTAAAATACGAAATGAAAAAAAAACATCATCATCATCATATCAGCCGTAGGACGTCCACTGCTGGACAAAGGCCTCCCTCATTGATCTCCAGGAACTGCGGTTGGAAGCGGCCTGCATCCAACGCCGACCTGCGGTTCTTACCAAGTCGTCTGCCCATCTTGTAGGTGGACGTTCTACGCTGCGCCATTCGAGAACTTTCCGACCACATCGGCCATCTGTTCTGCGCGCTACGCTACGTTGAGGAGATACGTAGGAGAACTCAAGTCACCGAAAACATTTATTTGACATGAATTAATAAAGGTTCATGACGTCGAAAATCGAGTTAAGGAGCTCACATGGTCTTGGATGGGACACTTGACAAGAAGTGATGATGAGAGGTGGAGCAGGGTAGCGGCTGAATGGTGGCCGAGGAATGGCTGTAAAAGGGTAGGACGTCCGGCAGCGAGAAAGGTGGACGACATTGTTAGAGTCGCGGGCCGTCAATGGGTGAGACTAGCGTTGAATCGTAACGGATGGCACAAACTTGGGGAGGCCTATACCCTACAGTGGGTAAAGTCGGGCTGTGGACGATGATGATGATGATGAATTAACTAAAAAAAACTAAAATCGGTCCAGCCGATATAAATGGTGTAACTAACCCTACTTTGTTTTATATATATGGATATATAAAATAATGTTTATTACTGTAATTGAAGTAAAACTTCTTTACGCACGCTTGACTTGGAGAGTAAACTGGTGAATGCGTTACGAATAGTGCGAACGGAAGTTGAGAGGGAGATATAAGTTAGTGAAGATAGAAAGAGAAAGAGTTACGTTTCGCATATTTTTAAACGTTAATGTGCGAGTGCGAGTTGCGTCTGTCCAGAATGAACATAAACTGATCGACCTACTACAGACGTGTGGATTATTCTGTAATTGTACTTTTTTATAAATTAATACTTTGAAGAAGTTTTACTTCAGTCGTATGGTCGTCTGGCTGTTTATTAATTATATTGTATTGAATTTTATTAAGTCTAATTACGAGTAATATATAGGCATAAAATATGATGACGTATAATGATTACCAATTAATAACTATTATGAATATGACAATACTCGTATTAGTACAGATAAAACAAGGAGAAAGTGGGTGTATGTATTTTATTGTGTGAAATACATACATAAATAAATATTGCTGGACATTTCACACAGCGCTATCTAGCCCCAAACTAAGCAGAACTTGTACTATGGGAAACAGATAACTGAATACTTATATATTTTTTTTGTAAATACATACTTATAATATATTCAGACGCTTATTGAAAATATACGTTTCAAAATGTATTAACTTTTTTTCTCTACCACCATCACTAAGATTTTCCCGCCTTTAAAGCCAACAACTCGACACATAGAGGTTTCTACATTAAAATATTTTCTATTTACAAGCAAAGGTAAAGATACGAAAACAAGACCGCCCGCCCGCCACCGCCGTAAAACAGTTCAAAAGAGTGTGAAACATAAATTCTAAATTACCGTTGCCTTCCATATTCTACCCCCCGGGTATTTTTGAAGCAGAGACTGCTCCGCAATTAGACTCGGCTCGTTAACCACGAGATCAAGACCTAATGAGCCACGTATATGGTTTAGTGCACTCCCAGGATCAAAAATTATAATCCTGCTACACCAGTATAACATGAAACGTGTCTCACATCCAATAAAAAATGCGCAGAGTTCAACCGACACTGGCCGTGTGCAGACGATGACAACCGCTTGACAGTTGACGCACCGTGAATGACTCCATAAATTCGCAATGCTACAAACGATTTTGCTATTTATTGCGTAAAGGATAACGCGTAAAGTTGAACATGATGTGATTGAGAGCAAGTGGGATGGTGACGCATTTTATAACTGTTTTACAGCTGCATAAAATGCTATCGGAGAAATAACAACATGAGCTCTCTTCATATTCAGGGTGTCTTTTGTCAGGACACTGAAGCGTATCTTTCTATGAGTGGATACGAGTACTACATGATCTATAACGTTTACTGCATTTTCCATTATTTGTCTTGTAAGTAGGTGGTTTGATAATTTACGTCTGCTAATAAAACTACGAATACTCGACAAGTTTACAAGCTTCTAATCTAGCATTACTTGTGACTAGGTCAATGAAAACATGCGAGCCGATTATACCCATCTCATGTCAGATTTAAATAAAATTGTGTCTTTGTCGATGACAATACAATATGAGGAGAGACAGAAATGAAAAGTATATAGATAATGGTATTTTACGGAGAGCATAATACTCTTAATACTGGCTACTACTTGACAGACTTGTACCTAATCATTTTGAGAATTTAGATTAGCAGAAAGACTTATTTCAGCTAGTTTTAAAAATATAACAAAACACTTAGTATAAAAAATCGATTTCACTTATATATTTTAAATATAGGACGAATTCGAAAATATAAACGAAATCGAAATTTAATTCCGCGCGTTCAAATTAAAGAGGTACGCATTTTTTCAGGCGCTATATTTTTATGCCCGCTATATTAAATTCGTAGATTACAAAGAATAAAAAGGAAATAAACGTCAAGTACGCGCGCTTAAAAGTGTGCGCGGCGCGAAATGGGATGCTCCAGTTGGGTCGAGTCCAATATTCGGCTTCAGATAAACCAAAAATACAATTAAATAAAAACATTTTTATGACAATTACGGGCAGGTTTCAAATGGAACGAACGGTAGTTTGCGTGCCTCAAAACTGTAGTCATAAACAAGAAGTGACGTTTTTTCTACTACCATGCTCTTTCTACTACCGGTTCTGACCAACTGCTGAACGTGGTCTGGGACCGTACCTACACGGCCCACGACGAGGCTCGCATCCTCTCTTGCTATCTACGCTGCTACGTGGTCTCCGGAGCCGAGGAACTAGTACCAGGGGAGTACTGTGTTCGGCTGGAACACTATTCCACCGCGTGTCTATCTGCTCGCTTCTGTCTGAGTGTGTCTGCCAGAGAGAGAGAGTAATTAAACCCACTCAACTAAACTCATAGCCAGGTCTAAAGCTCTTCCAGCCCTAGCTGATACTCTATCCATCTATTACTTCCTGTTAGATTAGATTAGATTAGATAATTTCTTTATTGCACACCATTAAATACAAACATATAAAAGAAAATACAATTTTAAATCATAGGTACAATGGGCGGCCTTATCGCTAAAAGCGATCTCTTCCAGGCAACCTTTGGATGGACAGAATCTATATGAACAAATAAGGATAGTATTCTGTTAGTATTCTTAAGCAAATATATGTATTAAACTATTTATGGTTTTCCTACTTATTCGTCTAATTAGCTATCTACTAGATAGGTAACCTCTAGCTTTATCTATCTACCTGTATCTGCCGCACCTGCATCGCGGCAATGCAATCTCTCTCTCCTATCTCTTTAGAGTAAACCCACCCCCATAGCCAGGTCTAACACTCTTCTAGCCCTAGCTGCTACTCTATTCATATATTACTTCCTGTTAGTATTCTTAAGCAAATAAACATACATAGAGATCAAGACAACATAATACCTTGTTTTGAAATCTATGTGCTGCAGTAGTCAATTAACATCTGGTGGACTGCACACTCGTTTGCAATATAAGTAGTATAAAAAAAATGATTAAACTTTAAATGGTTTTTCTACCTATTTCTCTAAACTAGCTATTTACTGGGAAGGTAACCTCTGTCGATATTTATCTACTCTTTATCTGTCGCACCTGCAACGCGACAGTGGCCATTTTCAACAATGGATGACTGAAATGATTATGAATAATATATATAAAAACACCCAGCCTGTTGACAAAGCAAACATTAGCTGCTTGGTGGGGTGAGAAGTGAACCCGCAACCTCCTGCGTCTCTGCTATTCACCCACTGCGCCACGGAGGTCGTCTAATTAAATAATCTACACGTAAGTCGCTTAAACAAAGACCGCGCCTTACTTCGAGAGATATATTCTATGTAATGAGTTTTACACGACTCGTCTGAGGTATAATTGACTCGATTTCGACTGTATAGCGAGGATTTCCTTTTTATTTTCCCATTCGCGGTTTATAGGCGAGAGATTATTATTAGGCGGTTTAATGTCGTACGGTATTGTAATGTAAGTGTTTTTGAGGTGCCACCAGGCCCCATTCGAAGAACGACATATCTGCCGGCCTGGCTCAATGATTTCTGGGCTATAATCTCGTAAAAACTAGTGTCCCGCTCTAATATTCCACTTTTTCTGACGTGTGGCAGTTATTTAAACATAAGAAAAAATTACAAATACCCCACGTAATTGAATAGTTACAAAATTAAATCATGGACATTCCACACAGCGCTACCTAGCCCTAAACTAACTAAAGATTGGACTATGTGCACTAGATAACTGATAGAATACTTAAATACCTACTTATTTCTTTTGTAAATTCATACTTATTAAAGAAAATCACCCAGACCCTGCAACCTCCTCATATCAGGCATATATTCGCCCACAGAGCCAAGTAGGTCGTAAAAAACAGTATGACAATCTAATATGCTTTTCTTTTTACAATTTGTCAGTGTACAATCTCGCGTATTCTTTTTTGCACTCCTACCGAAGGTTGTGGTATGCTTTTATGTCGTTTTGTGTTGTTAGCACAGGCTGGGACCATTAGAGACACCGCAAACCACTGCGCAGACAGAGTTGAAAAAAGATACGAAAGACTTATCCCAAGCCTAGCGAAAAAAGATAGGTGCATGTACTAAATCGAGCTTTATCCTAAAAAGAGTTATCTTACAGAAACCTTTTAAGGATAGAAAGAGATGAAGATAGTCCGATTATACTTCACGGATTAATAATGTATTATTTTATTGTCAACACGTTTGTTTATATGTGGTATATAACAAAATGTTTTCTGTTGTGTTTAGTTCTGCCTTCCCTGTCTTGCCCTGTCATGTTTTGTCCTGCTCTGTTCCGTTCTGTTTCAATTTTATTCTACTTTACTCTGCTCTACACTAATCTATTATACGGTATAAGATGAAAATTTTTAAACTTATACAAGTAAATATAATATCTAAAACCGTAATTACTGATTAAAACGGGTATTTATCGCGCATTTACCTTTTTTTATTTGTTATCCCCCCCACGTTATCACATTATTATTTAAGTACAGTGATCGCGAAAGTTTGAAAAATACTATCTCAAACCGTCAGTCCCAGAACATATATTTTCTTCAAAAATCATTTTCTATGCAAAAATCACCTTTTCTGGAAATGCAAATATATTTTATTATTTATTATAATTAAGGCGACGTCGGGGTCGGCCGGGAAAGCGTTGGCGGGACGATTTCGACACCTTCCAAAGAGGATGGTGGGAGATAGCGACAGATGCTTAGAAGGACTTGGGGAAGACCTTTGCCCAGCATCAGCAAAAAAATCCCCCTTGTATGGGAGCCCCCCTTAAATATGTGTTATATTTTAATTTAATTATTTATTTTTAAGTGAATATATAACTAAATATGCTGTGAATATTTCAAGTGTCTACCGTTATCAATATAGAGCTAAAACGAGCAAAAAAATACGGTGGTTGTAGGGGAGCCCCCCTTAAATATTTATTTTATTATGTTTTTAGTTTGTTTTGTTATAGCGGCAATAGAAATACATCATCTGTGAAAATTTCAATTGTCTAACTGTCACGGTTCATGAGATACAGCCTAGTGACAGAACCAGTTGCTTTACCCTTTGGGTACGGAAACCTAAAAAGAAAATGATTTGAAACCTAAGTTATCATCGCAGAAATGATAAAGTAGAAGTAGAGTGTTATACTTACGTACTATAATTTAGTAGTTCGGGATCCAGTATTTATGATCATTCAAACTCAAAAAAATTTAAAAACAAACGAGCAGTTTATTAACCCTAACTTGCAGACCCTAATCTTCAAGATCTAACGGAATCTGAATATTCCACTAAACTTCGAGCTTTAAACTTGTTGGGAGTTGGGAACGCGTCACGCTCGCACGCCAATTAGCCGATTGCAAGCTCTCGATAAACTCTTTTATAGCCACCGACATGATTATTAGAGGATATGCACGCAGCTCAGATTTTATACTATGATGGCAAACTACCTTGTGGCCCCTTCTTCTTGTATGTAATTTTACGCGGAAAACTACGCGGTCTATAATACTACTAGCCGACCCGCCCGCGGCTCCGCACGCTTGAAATTTCCCGTTCCCGGGGGAATTTCGTGATAAAAACTATATGAAACACATATTATCGGACGCGACACTTCATATAAATGACTTTAAGTCAAAACGACGGTTAATATTGTTCGGTGGATATTGTTAATTCATAATTCATTTAAACATTTGGTTCATTTAAACATTCACAAACATGGGTAAAAAAACATGGTATAAAAACAGGTGACAAATACAATATATAGGTTCCAGACATGTTTTACCATATTAGTTGGCATGCAAATGCAGTTAATATAATATACCTTAGTCTATTAGAAACATTTCTAGAATTGAATTCAATCAAAGTTTAAAAAAAAAATCCGTCAAATCTCTAAAAATTAAATAAATTACGCTATTATCGAGTTTGCATGTCTTTGTCCATAAGAAACTCATCCACAGTATAATAACATCTAATTCTCAAAAATTTAAACAATTCATGCTTGAATCCAGTCAAATTTAATTGTTTATTCTATTTGGTACTTTATTATATATTTTTGGAGCCATACCGCATACACTTTTATTAAGAAGAGCAGTGTTGCTTTTAACTAGGCACAGGTGGTATATGTCGCGTCTGCTGCGTGAATGGGTAGGCTTTTTAAATAAGTCGGGATTCATTTTGACAAAAATTGATATTTCGTAAATGTATAGTGATGGTAAAGTTAAAATATTAAGTGATAGAAAGTAAGGTTTGCAGCTATCAGTTGTTTTCAGACCATACATTGCCCTGATACACCTTTTTTGCTATTTAAATATATTTTCTCTCTCTGTACAATTTCCCCAGAATATAACACCGTAACGAAGCTTAGAGGACACGTAACTATGGTAAACTGTTTTAAGAACATCCAAACTGACTACTTTACGCAACTTATAGAGCATATAGGCATATGTACTGAGTGCCTTACGTAAATTTTCGGCTTGTATGGACCAGTTTAGTTTGTCGTCAATGACCAGTCCTAAAAACTTAGTACTCTTAGAATTCTCTACGCGCTGGCTTCTGTAGGTTATATTCAAATTCGGTATTCGACAGCGTTGTGTAAAATGCATAATTTTAGTTTTTTCTAAATTAACCTTTAGGTTATTACAATCAAGCCAGTTAATTATTTGAGATATGTCGTTATTTATATCATTTTCGTATATGTCACTGCTATTACATTTTATCATGGCAGTGCTGTCGTCAGCAAAAAGGTCCATTGGATACTGGACATTTGAAGGAAGATCATTAATATAAATGAGAAATAATAAGGGGCCCAACACACTGCCCTGGGGGACGCCATAGGTAATGGTTTTTCCTTCAGACATGTATTTAATCTCTTCTTTTGCTGTTGTACATATATTACTTATTTCGGTATACTGTTGCCTTTTGCTGAGATAGGATTTTAAGAGTTTTAAAGCATTTCCTCTTACGCCATATTGAAAGAGTTTGTCTATCAAAATTTCATGATTAACATAGTCGAAAGCCTTTGTCATGTCCATATAGACTGCACAAATTGGCGTCCTTTCATCCATACTTTTAATAATTTTATTAATGAGGTCATATCTGGCTATATTTATAGATTTGTTTTTTCTAAGACCATTTTGTTCTTTTACTAATATATTCTCTTTTTCCATATAGTTATATAATGCGTGATAAATTATTTTATTGAAAATATTGATATGAGTGCAATGGGTCTGTAGTTTTTCATGTCATTTTTATTTCCTTTCTTTTTGTATAGAGGCTTTACAATCACAGGCTTCAGACTATCGGGATAAATACCCTCAGCAATGCATAGGTTAAATATGTAACTAAGGTGCGGTGATATAGACTTGTTAACGACCTTTATTATTCTCGTTGTAGTTCCATCATAGCTTGTACTCTTTTTATTTTTTAGCGATTTAATAACTCTTTCTACTTCGAGACGTACTACAGGTGGCATAAATAAAGATTTGGCTGGCGAATTCTTAATTTTCTTTGGAGTGTTAGACTCTGCACAAGGTTGAATTTGATCGATAAAATAGTTATTAAATGCCGTAGCTATATCTAGAGGTTTAATCAATTCTTTTCCTTTACTAATTATGTTTGTGATATTTTCTTTTGGTAAGTTTGATTTAGTTTTATTGATTATTTGCCAGATGGTCTTAGATTTATTAGTTGAGGTATTGATTTTATGATTGTTCTGAGATAACTGAGTCAATTTTATAATTTTTTTAAGTCGTCTTCAATACTTTTTAAGGTTTAATTTATTAACCACGTTTGAACGATGTCGATATCTCCAAAGAAGTTCTCTTTGTTTTTTGCTACATAATTTGATGCCCCGAGATATCCATTTCTGTTTTTTATTTAAGGTAATTTTGATTTTAATTATAGGGAAACATAGATTGTATATCAGCTTAAAAGTGTCAATAAATAGGTTGTATGCTTCATTTAGATTCTCGCGTTCATAAATTTCAGAGAAAGAATGACATTCCAAGTGTGATCTAAACTTAAATATATTTTCATCGCAAAAATCCCTCTTACTTATTTTATAGTTACATATTTTAAAGGTTTTATTAATATGGTATTTTAGTATTTGAGCTGTATGATTTGACAACCCCAAGTCCAAAACTTGACCTACACATTTTCTCTTTAGACTGTGGGCAAAATTGTCCATATAAGTTTTACTTACTAAACGAGTAGGTCGTCTAATTTCTAACGTTAAACTGTAACCTTTTAAAAAGTGTTCGAATTCAATGGATGTTTTATTATTTTTCAATATGTTAATGTTAAAATCTCCACACAACACAATATGCTTTCCGGTGTCACAAACCTTCAAAAGTATTTTTTCAAAAATGTTATAAAACATTTGAAGATTATTATGGTAAGGTAGTCTGTACATACACATTATGATAATATTATATTGCTTGAGTTCGATCGCACATAATTCAAACACACCCTCAACACTGTATTCAACTATATCACGCAATTCGCGATACATTATTCCATTTTTGACTAATATGCATACACCTCCGCGATTGTTTGATCTTGAATAACTGGATGCTAAATTATAATTTGGTATACTAAGCAAGTCTTCATGTCCTGATGTAATAAAGTGTTCTGTAATACAGAGAATATCTATATCTATTTTCTGTTTTGCACTGATTTCGTCTAAATGCAAAGTCAAAAGGTCAGATTTATTAAGAAGTCCTGCAATATTTTGGTGTAAGATGTATAAATAGTTATCCGAGAAAAAGCTGCCGATCATTACTGGCATTAACTTGAACTTCATTTGTCATATCATCTAGGCTTTTTGAGCAACATTCTGAGTCGTTATTTGACTTAATAAACTTCAGTAGTTCGTGTAAGTCGAGGATAATGGTTTGTTGACCTTTTGCGTTTAATCTTCCACGGTTATGCTTCGAAAACATTGTATGATCGTAGGACAGGTTCAGATTTGTATCTAGCAAATATGAATATTGGCTTGATTCAGTGTCGAGATATAAAAGATTATTGAATGTCTCTATTCGCTAATTGAACATTGTGGCATAGTGGTGACATCTGAATGTGGGTAAGCATGGCATAATATTGGTGAATTGTAGGGGTTGTAGATTTTCCCTTATGTATAAAACCATTTCCAAGTAGATGCACGTAGAATAAAAGTCTTCTTCTCCAAGAAATATTACACAGAAGTCATTTTTTGTATAATTTTCTAATTTTTTAATAATTCCTTCAAGAAAGTTCTTGATTCCATAATGTGGTTTTCGATAGTGACACATACTATAATTACTCATATAGTTGTTACATAATTTGCTATATTGATAGTTACTATTTTCTGGCTGCTTATTACACAAATTTTACTTTTTGTGAATGTGTTTCTAGGCGCGACTTGCGTATTTTTTCTTACTGGCACGCACATTTTATCATCGTTAGGTTTTTGGAGTATGTTAGCAGGCGATTTCATTTGCGAATTTTCGGGAGATCCCATTTTTTGGGGTAATTTTTGCCTGCACACCGTCTTCTTCGACTGTGTTATTGGGTATCTTTCTGCATTTTCACCATCAAGTTCTGTATTGTTTATTGTTTAGTGAGGTTTAAATTTTTTTGTCGCAAATCGGCGATTTTTCGCTGCGCAGCTTGTAACTCTGATTGAAGTTTTTTAATATCCATTTTCAAGCTTGCGATGTGTTTCTCGTGTTCATTATTCATTGAATTGTCTGGCAAACTACTTGTGGAGCCAAATATACTGTTATTACTACTCATGCATGAATTCGGGCTCGTAACCGATAGGCTACGCCTTCGTCGAATAGTAACATTTTCTTGTGCCGTGTAATCGAATACGAAATCCATCTTCAGACAATTACAATATATTATTTTCGCCAAGACAAAAAAATAGTAGCCAAAATAAAAAAAGAAAAGTGCAAAAAATTACAATTGCTTTGTAGGAATCGAATTCAGCATCGTCTTTATATGAAGCGAGCAGTGTGGGCTCCAGTCCAAACGGACATACTGGTGCCGGTCGAAAATATAGTATCGGTTTCTTGTGTTACCGACAATTTAGGTTGATGTTAATAACGATCCGATAACGTATTTAGCGACTAAACCTGTTTAAATTTGACGTATTTGTATGATTTGATGACTCTCTAAATCATATTTAGCCATTAAATACGTTTAGGCATTGTTGCGCGAGTCGTCCTTAGTCAATATCTAAGCTGCCCGAGATCGGTCTCTCTGGAAGTATCTACAATTTGTGTCTTTAGTCGACGTCAATGTGCTTCGAAGAATAATAAAAATTATTACGAAAAATCCAAAAATACAGCCAATTTCCAGTACATAATCAACTGAAAAAAAAAATAGTTTGTTCATACAAAAGTAGTAAAATAGCGGTTTAAATACGGAGGGTGGGGGTAGAAGGGGAAAAATAATTTGTGGCCCATTCTTATATCTACCAAATAAACAAAAAAATCATTAAAATCGGTCTACCCATTTCGGAGAAGTGAGACCACAAATTCCGTGACACGAGATATTTTTATACAATCATCGCGATTTTACAAATCATAGCGATCACTATATTTAATTACACACGTGTCCAGACTTCCTATGGCCACAGCTGTTGTAACACAGTCTAAACGACAGGATAACAAATAAAAAAGGTACCTAGATACGCGTTAAATACCCTTTTAAATCTGTATTTAAATTAAATACTTATCAACTGCTCAAATTTACTTTCAAAAACTGTCCAATGTGTTATTGACATCTTTGTATTTTACCAAAGGCACTAGCGTTGCCGGCCCTATAAAAAATCGTCAACTTTGAAGAACCCCTTATGAAATTTCTTAAAATGTATGAAACCAAACAACGATGGCACGGACGTGGTGCAGGCATTCAACATATGGTAGTGGCGTTGAAGCGTGGCGCCGCGCCGTAGACGATAGAAGGGCGAGAATAGAGTAACAGACGTCCGCGTGGACGTATCCATGCCATTTCAGGCTTATTCTCGAAATTCCCTACCATTGCGTCCTCACTAGTGCGTAGAGGTCTTATAACTGGACAATTTCTACAAACATACATGCTTTAACACGAGCAATTTGTTTATAAATAATTTAATAATAATTTTCCACACGCTTCACGCGATCTTTTCTACCCCATATTTGCAAGATGTGGAATGAGCTACCATCTGAGGTTTTCCCATTAGGCTACGACATGGCACGCTTCAAGAGAAATGTAAAGAGGTTTCTACAGTATAGGGAACGCATCGACAATACCCCGGGTGTTGCCGGTGTCAATAGGCGGCGGTGACCGCTTCCCATCAGGTGGGCCGTAAGCCTGTTTCCCCACAAAGAACATAAAAAAATAATAATGATAAGAAATTTCCCGTGTTATGGTTTGTATGTTTATAGTATTTGTCCAGTTATAAGACCCCTACGCACCATTGGGGACGTAGCGGTGGGGATTTTGGGAATAAACCCCATTTCTATGCATTTTACACCTCAGACCACTAAACAAAAATTCTTCGGATGGAGGCATGGTTTTCATTAGAGAACCTTTCTGCCCCAACGGCCGTCAGTTTATTGAGCTATGTTGTCCGCTCACTGCCACTTAAGCTTTTTAATTTTACTACAGTTAAATCTTACTGTATCAATTATTGTCATGTTTACTGATGTGAAAGTCGGTCGTTGTAAAAGCCTTTTTAAGGGAATCGGCATAGAATTTGCAAATTCAGCCCGAGCGAGAGCTGATTACTTTTGAATTGAACTCCATAGAATACTAGCTTATTTAATATCTTTGCACTTAAAATCTTGGATCTGATATCGACGACCTTTTCATTTTAATCTTTGAGAACAATTATTAACTGGTAGAGCTTTTGTGAACGAGCTCGAGGAAGTGGGCACCACCACCTTACCTTTATCTGCCGCCAAATAGCAGTACTTGTGCTGCTGTGTTCCGGTTAGATGGTAATGGTATGTTCCTGTAATTACTGGCACGTAGACATAACAGCTAAGTCCTATAGTATGGCAACATATCCACATAGAGATCAAGACAACATAATACCTTGTTTTGAATTCTATGTGGATATCCATGGGCTGCAGTAGCCACTTAACATCTGGTGGATTGCATGTTTGTTTGCCATATAAGTTGTATAAAAAAAATTAACTAAGTAGATATCGGTTCTGCGCAGTAAATCTGGCATCAATACAAAATGCCCACAGTTATGGCGTGTTTATTTCTTCCTAACCGCCAAAGCAAAAATAGAGGTGTTATGAGTTAGACGAAGAATGTAGTATTAGTAAAAATATCTGTGATAAAATACTTTGTGATATTAATAATAGGTTTATTTATGACAAAATTGACATTGCTAATTATTTTAATAATTATTTTTTAAATATTGCTAGTAACTTGACATGTAATCTTAATTGTTCTTCGGAAAATGCTTTAATATTTTTAAAGAAATACATTCCAGTCTCCAGTTTTAATTTTATTCTGAAACCAATTGATATCAATCGAGTTATAATACTAATTCGAGCCTTAAAACCAAAAAAATCTAATGACATTTGGTACGGTAAGGAGTTATTCCTTAGTTGTTAAAAAAACTAGAATATGTTATAGCTGCACCACTAATGCACATTATAAACAACTGTATCGAGATAGGAAATTTTCCTAAAAAAATTAAAATTGCCAAAGTCGTACCACTCCATAAGAAAGGTGAAAAGTTTCTTTGTAACAATTACCGACCAGTTTCAGTGCTCCCTAGTATAAGCAAAATATTTGAAAAATATGCGTCTGAAGAACTTGTTACTTTTTTAGTTGATAATGATTTATTGAACAACAGACAATTTGGTGTTCAGAAAAAAAAATCGACAAGGCATGCTATCACAAGACTCATGCTAGACATACTCGCCGGCCTGGAGGGGTCAAAAAAACTTATGCAGTCTTTTGCGATCTCTCCAAGGCCTTCGATTGTGTTTCTCATGATATTTTAATTAAAAAGTTAGAAAATTACGGTGTAAGAAACAATGATCTGCAAATTTTTAAATCCTATTTAATTGATAGAGAACAAGTCACCGAGCTAAATGGTGTTAGATCAAGCAAAAATAAAATAAAGCTAGGCGTACCGCAGGGATCAATATTGGGCATATTGCTGTTTCTAATTTATGTAAATGACATTTCTGTAGTTTGTAAGGATATTGACATTATATTATTTGCTGACGACACAAGTTTGATGATAAAAGACAGATCTAATGTAGATCTTGGTCATAAGCTAAAGAAAGTTATAGTTGATTTAAAGGAATGGTTTTCGGTAAATAATTTACTTCTAAATGTTGACAAAACTCATGTGGTGAAATTCTGTTTAGGAGTCACTGGTAATTTACCACCTCCCTTAATTGAAGATGCTCTAGTTGAACTATCCTTACCAACTGCTGACCGTATGAAATTTTTGTGTATTTGGTTAGATTCTAAATTAACATGGGCAGGTCATGTGGAAGAAATATCTAAAAAATTAAGTTCTGCCACGTATGCTATTAAAAAAACTGAACTAGGAGGGACTAGAGCAGCAAGAGATGTTTATTTTGCATACTTTCATTCAATAATGAGTTACGGCGTAATGTTTTGGTGTACTGCAGCAGAATCAAAAAGGGTTTTTATCTTGCAAAATCGCTCGGTTAGGTATATTTTAGGCCTTAAATATAGAGACTCCTGTAGAGATAGGTTTAGAGAGCTGAACATCATGACTATGATTGGAGAGTATATATACCAGAATATAGTATACATACGCGAAAATCTAAAGCATATGACATCCAAATTCGAATCCCATGGCTATAATACAAGAAATAAGGAAAATGTTATCGCCCCTCGTTGTAGACTGGCCAAAACATTAAAAAACTTTATGTATGTATCTATAAAATTGTATAATAAAACTCCCATTGACATTAGAAATAAATCAGATGTGGAATTTTTTAATTGTTTAAAAAAACATTTATTGCATAAAAGTCATTATAATATTGGCGAGGTTTTTCCGATAAATACATTTTTTGTGTTGAATGACTATAGTTTTGTAGTTGATACTAAGTAGTAAGTACTTATACAATTTATTTATATGTATGATACATTTTTTTTAATTAATAATAATATAATTTGTAATAATAATTTGATATTAACTTTAACTGTAGTAATGTTAATCTGTGTTAGTATATAAGAATTAATTATTTTACATAATCAACAAACTGTCTGACATATCTAAGTGCAAGTAAAAGGTGTAAAGAGGAAATAAATGACTATTACGACTATTATTATGACGTCTATGTCCGTCTGCCTGCCTGTGGTATCGTAGTTCCCAAACGGAAAGACCGACGTGCATGCGGTTTTTTTCTTAGCTATGCAAGTTTTAATCCCCAACGCAAAAATAGAGGATCGAGAGTTTTTTAGATACTTTTTTTTTAAATTAGAACCTGCTTTACTTCGAACCTTTTTATGAGGCACACACTATAAGGGACTATTAATGTACATTTCAAGAAAAATCGAATATTACTTTTTTTTATTTGTCAAAATTTTACATCAGAAGTAACGTGGCTAGAAAGAGCGTCAAATAGAGCTTTATTTAAACAACTGTTAGCCAGCTAGTGACGTTATAGATCAGGTAATGGACGATTCTGACTTTCAAAGGAACGCTTTGAATTCCTTTTTTGCACAAATTCCCAAACACTCCGATCCTCTGAAAACCTCCTTCTCAAAACCCCGATACATAGAACCAGTTTCTATGCAAACTCCTTTTCCGTCCAAGCTGTCCGAATATGTAACGCCTTGCCGGTCTCCATTAAGAAATCCCCCTCACCTTCCGTATTTAAAGCTAAACTCAAAAACTTTTATCTCCATGAAGAGTCATGATTCATCTGATCTCTAATATTATTATTGTAAGTATAAGTATGTAAGTACATATTTATTTATTTTATATATGATATTTATTTATTTATTTAAAGTTATTTATGTACCTAATATGTATGTATATAACTAATTTCTTTTTCTATTATTAAGTTTTTTCTTTTTACACCTCGGCCAATCTTCCATTAAGCAATGATCCTCTCCATCCAAAGGTTGTCTGGAAGAGATCGCTTTGTTAAGCGATAAGACCGCCCATTATGTTTACTTTTATTTGTTTTTTTCTATAAATCTGTTGTGTCTAGATTGTAAGGTATAATAAAGAATTTTCATTCATTCATTCAAAAGGTCAAGTAGAGTTCACTATAATTAGCTCTGTCCGCAGTCCGTCAAAGAATACAAGTGTATTTTAAAACTGCTCATGCATGGGTCGGTATTCATCAAAGCTTACAGGTTAGGAGACGTGTAAAATTTGCCAATATAACCACATCAAAATCGTATTACGTCATTTAATTTATTCTCATCATAGCAAAAAATTATAAATGCGAAAGTTTGGATGTTTGCTTGTTTGTTACTAAATCACGTCGTAACGGCTAAACCGATTTCGATTAAATTTGGTATATACGTTGATTATAACCTGGATCACCACATAGGCTACCATTTATCCCATAAATCAGTTCCCATGGTACTAAAATGGGGTGTCAAGTCAAGTTGCAACAGCGAATTTAGCTTTATTTTTAGGTTACCGACACATTTAGTAGTGTAACGCGTACGAAGTCGCGGGCAACAGCTAGTAAGTCATTGGCATTGGTGATATTTTACATTTCATACATTCTATATTTATCTTATTACAATTACACCTAAAAGGAATAGAAAAATCTATTATGGTCAAATTAAAAAACAAAATATTTAATAAAAAATGTCAACATAAAATAATGTTTTTTTTTATCTAGCCTATGCTGTCCCACTGCTGGACAAAAGCCTCCCCCTCATCTCTCCACGTTTCTCGATCCTGTACTAAACCCCGCCAATCCCTATAGAAAGTGTCCAATTCATCGCGCCACCGCTTCTTAGGCATTCCACGGTGTCGCTTTCCATCCACAGGGATCCATCCAGTAACGACCCTAGCCCACCTATTTGGCTGCATGCGGGAGACATGACCCGCCCAATCCTAGATTCAGTTAGTGGCCAAGACTGGGCACCGTAGGTTAGGACAGGCAGAATACACATAAACAAAAAAAATCAAACAAATAAATAATAAAAATCAACTTCATAAAAACATCTGAGTACACTAAGTACTAGTCGCAAATTCATGTATGCTATAGAAAGTCTGCTCGATTAGCCAAAGTTTTAGTTTGGATTTAAAACCAGGCAAACTGTTAGCTGATTTGATATATTCTAGACCCGTGCGCGATAAGTTGGGACCTGAGCGCGGTGACGTCATATTGGCGTGTTTGTACCGCCCGCAAAAAAGCGAATATAACAAGCAGCCGCCCGCGGTTTCATCTTTGTTTTTTTTTAACCTAATTTATAATGTTACTCAGGGAGGACGCTGCTTTTTATCTAATCTTTTTTACACTATTTGAATAAAATAAAAATACAATGTTTAAAGTTTATACATTTATTTTATCTATTATTTACATTATCTCATCTTCGTCACTATCTTCGTCATGTTCGTTTTACTGCCTGGTCAACAGGTAAACAAAACTGTTTGTTCCGTTTTTCGTTTTCAAAAAACTCTAACACTTTTAGCACGAGGTTTCTTTCTCCGCTATGCAAAGGTTTACCCTTCATAATGATAACAAAAACACTTAACAAGAACTATAACAACAAAAACTACAACAACAAAACAATGACACAAACTATAACAACAAAAACTACAACAACAAAACAATAACACAAACGAAAACTAAATAACGTAGGCCAGTACGAGACTAAAAACTCTAGTAAAAAATAGTGATGTGAACGGTACAATACGGGCGCCATCGGGGAAGTGCAGGGGAAGCGGTCGGGGAGTCGCATTCCTAGCAGGTCCCAAGTTATCGCGCACGAGTAATAGTTTATTATATACTGTTGGACCCATGACGTCAGCCTGGAGGGCTTTGCTAGAGACCGGGGCACGGTCGCCAGCTTGACCGCGCTTCGAGTATTGTACGAGTGGGTGATGTCACTGTTTTTAGGAATTCACCCAGGCTTAACACAATAAGTGCGAAACAGAGCTTGAAACACCCTGTCCGTGTCTCGTCTTTATAGCGGTAAGAAAAAACTTAAACGTCTCTGTCGTGCGGGAGGCATAACTTCCATCTGGTTCAGTGTAGGAAAGAGATAACTATCTATCTGAGATGTGTTCTATGTACCAAGTTCTATGGTATACCAACCTCAATGCCGAGTTTCTTAGACCTCGTGACGCACACAAAAAAAACCGTACACTTTGTCTTATTTGGCGCCAAAAAAAGGATTTTGGTCTCCTACGGGCGGTAGGTTTAATATACCTCGTGCCGCCACAATCTATGGTTTAGGACAAGGTTTAAAACGACCCGTAACGCAGTAATGGAAAGTACAGATAAATCTGTGCCGCTGGGAACGTGTTAACCTCACGTACATGGCCACTTGCATTATAACGATTCAGGTCAGTGTGATAATGCCCATGTATTTGAAGTGAGGTCTGGAGGAGATGTCACTTCGTATTTTTACAAGTGCGCGTACGGCGCGTTTCTGCATTCAAAAGGCGCGTTCCCCGTCACACACACACAGCTCAGCACCGTGCTGCAGCAGCGAGTGAACTGTAGCGAAATCAGTGCTGCCAACTGATCTATACCTTGGTCTATATCTAATGATATTGGTTCGTCTAAGAATGTCCACATTTAGATTCGATCTCGTAGAGAAATGCTATACATAGCCCTGTCTATAGCACTCTGAGCGATTCTGTGCCAAAACTTTCGTCAGATATAGGTACACACGGCTACACATCAAGCTATACATTTCCAGTATAAGCTGTCTTCTTATTCTACGAAAAGCCTATACAATTTGAGGTCAGATTATACTGGAAATGAATAGCTTGATGTGTAGCCGTGTGTACAACCTGTTTTATTATGTACGACATTAATTTAAGACACACATCCGGAATCGTATTAACTGATCTTAGAGGTGGGTTTGATACCGGTAGCTTGAATATTTATCCAGTAATCGATACAATAACACTATAAACAATTTTTAACGCAAATCGGCGGTGACGATGCCGCTTAGTCAGTTTAACCTACTTACATGATGAACGAATATGATTTGTTTACCTATTTTAAACAGGCTGTTTCATTGATATTTTAGGACTTGGTATTAAAATTGTTTGAAAAATTAAAATTTTCTATGGTAATGAATTTGAAAAACCCCTATTTTGTTAGAACACTACTAGCCATTAGCCCTACTCGTGTTTTCGTTTAATGTCGTACATAACAAAACACGAAGTATAGCAAGTTTTAGTAATATATACATATATACTGGTCTACAACTTCCAGTAGTGTTCAATGAGCAGTGTACTCATACTCGGACGAGATGTAACAGTTTTTCGCATGATATCCCTGGCAGCCTCTGTGTTTCTCTTCAGACGACTCTACATCTTGTGCGAACGCCGTGGCGGAAGTGGTGTGTCAGGCTATGAAATATTTTATCCCATATTCTGACAAAGCACTTTCTTCAAAAACAGACACCTGGTTTGATGAGGATTATCGACGTACTAATGCACAGGCACCATGATGCATATCTCGGCTTGGTAACAGCTCGTTCGTAACAACAAGGCTACAGATGTAAGGTCTAAGAAACACGCTTTCAACAGGGCTGAAAGGTCTTGCAAAAGATGGATAAGACGGCTCGCTTCAATCATATTAGAAAAATAGGGACCAAACTTGCTTCGTATCTACCAGGAAGCAAAGCGTTCTGATCTCTTACTAAGTCGGTTGAAGCGAACTTTTGACACCCTTCTTTACCGCCTCTGTATAGTGTATATAGTATAGTCTGTTTTGCGCGATATTTATACCAAACACGTGAACAATAAACAACAGTTTAAAAAAAATCAAAACACGCTTTTGTTGATAACCGAACCCAAAAGTAGAAATAAATTTTCAATAAGTTTAAATTAAGAATGGTATGATTAACTGAAAAATGTGTTTTATTGTTAAAAACATTATTGTTAATTTAAATTTATTGATCATTATTTTCTACATTTTAGTTCGGCTAAATAAAAAACCGTTTTTTTATTTTTTTTATTGGATTATGATATTGTCATCGGTCCTGGATAACTGTGTAAAATTTCAATTTAAGTCAACGCTTTGACGTGGTTAAAAATTAAGTTCAAAGATTACGTTACATAGCTACATACATACACATCAAGCTAATAAAAACGTGTTAAAAAACGATGAAAATACGGAAATAACATATAAATTTGAAATAGGTAGGTGAAACTCACTGCCGTCATCTAACAATAACGGCTGAATAAACATTCAGCTGTTTATACGCAGTTGTCTAGTTGTATATTCTTGAATAATAATTAATTTAGTAGTTTGCTTCGTATCCACCAGGAAGCAAAGCGTTCTGGTCTCTAGCTAAGTCGGTTGAAGCGAACTTTTGACGCCCTTCTTTACCGCCCGTGCTAAAGCCAGACGCATAGCTGGCCCACACGCCTGAAGAAAAGGCAAACTTATTTGCATCTCTTTTCTCAATCTTCACGTCTTGCTACCACCGATGAGATACTTCCTTAGCTTCCCTGCTGTGAAGCAGTTATGCCTGAAATCTGTATTAAGCAAAAGGAGGTACTCAAAGTGCTGCTATCGATTTACGTGAATAAAGCCAGTGGTCCTGATGGAATGCCTGCGGTGGTGCTTAAGAGGTGCGCACCTGAGCTGTCTCCTGTACTCACACGCCTGTTCCGTATCGGTAAAGTACCAAAATCCTGGAAGCTTGCAAATGTTCAACCAGTTCCGAAAACGGTAATAGAGCTAACCCCACTAAATACCGACTAATCTCTATCACCATTTTCTGCAAAACAATGGAGCGTGTTCTTGACTGCTAACTCCTTTCATACCTAGAAGATAATGACCTCTTTAGTACGAGAGTACTTCTTACGTCGTAAACGATCCACTGGACATCTAGTGTATGCTACTCACATCTGGAGTGAAGTACGAAAGGCACGGGGAAGCTCTTGCAGTTTCGCGCGACATTTCAAAAGCTTTCGATAGAGTTTGGACCAACGGTCTCATTAGCAAGCTTTCCTCGTACGGATTGCCGTCCAACCTGTTAATGTAGATAACTGATTTCTTGAGGGAACGATCAATTCGAGTAGTCATTGGTGGATGCTCGTCTGATCTATTCGCTATCAACGCTGGGGTACCTCAAGGGCATGTCCTTTCAGCAACTCTATTTCTCCAGCACATCAACGATCTGTTGAAACCCGGTATGCGGATGACAGTACAGTCGTTGAAAGGTATTTTTCTTGTCCACATGCAAGTGCTGACATAATCAGCAATCTACGTATGGATATGGTGGAACGTTTGAACCTTGACATGAAGTTTGTAACTGACTGGGGTGACACAAATCTGGTCAGGTTCAACGCCACTAAAACTCAGCTTGTGTGTTTTTCGCAAAACGGTCTCCCTGTCATCCCATTCCCACCCGTTGTAATTTCTAAAAGTCTGAGCTTGTTAGGCGTTGAGCTCACGTCCAACCTGAACTTCGGCTCGCACATCGAATCTAGGACCAAAATTACTGCTATGAAGCTAGGCATCCTAGTTAAGGTTCGGAGGTACTTCTCACCGGGACAGCTGCTCAGTCTCTACAAAGCAAAGACAAAGTCCGCTCATGTATGGAGTACTGCTGCCATCTCTGGGATGGCTCGGCCAATTATCAGCTAGAAGCCCTTGATTTGATTGAGCGACGTGCTGCTAGACTCATTGGTGATGACTCTCTAGTGGAAGCCAATTTACAAAGTCTAGAGCACAAGCGCCGGGTAGCCAGACTTTCAGTTTTTTACAAGATTAATTTTGATGAATGTGCGCAAGATTTTCTTGACCTTATCCCTTCCACCACCGGACAAGCAGATGTACCGAGAAGTACCTCCCATACCTGGTCGGCATACCACCTTGCCGTACCAAACGATTTGCTTAAACTTTTCTTGTTAGCACAAGTAAGGAGTGGAACTCAGTTCCGGCGTGTGTTTTCCAAACCAGTATAATCTTGGAGCCTTCAAGACCAGAGTGAATAGGTTCTTTCTAGGCAAGCGTGCTCCATCTTCGATTTCACCTTCACTTATCATCAGGTGTGGTAGTAGTCAAGCGCTTGGCTATCATCAATAAAAAAAATAACTCAGTGGTTTGAAATCGACCGAATTTTATTAGAATTTCTATAAAAGTGGAGCTTCTTGTTCCAGTCGAAATAATATGCTTACTCAAAAGTAGTACGTAAATCAGCCTCAGCATCTACTCACGGACTCATAATTGGATAGTCGGAGCGTAGAATAAAATAATAGTCACTATCGTACTTTTCACTCGAGTCACTTCAGACTTTTATGAATTGTTTTATTATCCCTTACTCGCTAGATACAATAAAATATGAATCAAGTTATTCTAAAATGGGCGTTTTCGTACATTTTCTGTCACATTAATGAAGTCCGTATGATCTGGTAATGCTTCACAAAAAAACTGTCCTGTTGTCCAAGGTGAATTAAATTTTAAACTAAACGGAATAAAGCTTATTTTACGTCGAGTGTCAATCTGCAGTGTCGTAGCTCGTAGCAGTTCATAGCATCTCGTCGCAGCTCGTAGCAGCTCGTAGCATTTCGTAGACGTTAGCCTTGTTAGTGCATTTTGAAGAAAATATTTGAAGCAAATATGCAAGAGGCCTAAATTCGCCTACTTTATGACGATTCTAATTGATACTTTACGAAACGAAGCCTACGAAATCAGCGGTATCCTGTAAATCCTCGTTATTTATGTCTCATGTGTATATACTTATGCAATATATATATGTATATATATTGTCATTTTTTACGTAGAGTTTATTGATTGATTGATTGTAAAGTACCTAAGTCTATTGAGCATAATGTGCTTTATTTGATAATTAGGTATATACCTAATTATCAAATAAAGCACATTATGCTCAATAGACTTAGGTACTTTACTTAGACTTAGGTAATATATATTACCCTTTTATATGAAAATCCCATAGAAAAAAGCATTTTAATTTTATCCAGAATCGTTAAATTTTCCGGGCTAACTATCCAATTTTTTTCCTTGAAAATTAATATTTTAAAAAAAATTGCCCGATACTGTACCGTGTTTCAACCGACAATGTTTCGGTTCAATTCGTGAACCTTCATCAGGGTGAGTGCGATCCGCTCCGCACTGCGTCTCGCCTCGCACTGCGCGCCGCAGCCCTCGTCACCGCGGCGGCGGTTGAGCTGCCTCAACGGCCGCCCACTACTTGAATAAGCTTTACTAATGGTACATTGAATAAGCTCCTGACTTCTGACCTTGATTTTATTAGCCTGGTGAAAACGCCTTCCAAATAGGTAAACCCATCGTGAAATACCTCTGAATTCGCATATTACGAGTATAACCGAATTTTGATTATTATCTCGCAAACATGTATACGAAAACCAACTTTGATGCGTGATATTAAGGTTAAATTCAGGTGGTTTGCTTTTCTCAGTTGATAGATGCTAGCTGCTTAGAATATGCAAACCATTTCAAACACTTGGGTGAGACCTCTCAGGCTTTGACATCGATTTAGGCTCAAGCTAAATGGCTAGTGAATAATTCGACACACGAGCTGAGCTTTTTCGGAAACCATTATGTTTAATAATTAATACTAGTGGTTCGCCCGAACTGAGATCTCGCGAGTCTCCTATTAAAACAAAAAAAAATATTATTGTAATCTTTGACTATCAAAATAGTGTCCCGAAATATTACCATCTTACTTGACCTACAGTTTCATTCAAATTACAACAGGAGTTACGGTAACAGGAGTTCATGTGAAGTAGTACTCTTTTTTGAGGTATAAATTGCAGTTATTCTGGATTTCAGACTTTTGCCTATATTTGTGTCACTTAAGCTACACGCATAAGTTATTGAAAGATATCCTTATCTTGGATATATTGTGATCAAGGATACATATGTGACAACAGATCAGCTGTTACGAGCAAGGGAGGAGATCACGAAAGCTAAAAATGAGAGTAGCACAAGCGGCGTAACGGTTAGTGACACCCTCATTGAAGAAAATAATTTTGTAAACACTTCATACAGGAATATAAACACTAAGAGAGGTGCTTGTCTGGCTAGTTTTGAGTAAGATAGCGGGCCTATGGGCCTAACGAACTTGACAATAATCTCAAAATCAGCTGATGAAGGAGCAGTAAGTGTTGATATCAACCAACGAACTGATAAGACCAGCTGTGATAACCCGTCTCACTCGCGCGCGCAGGTTGTCGAGCCAGCTATTCCTGTCTTGTCTACATCTACAAAAGATAAGGAGCGGTGCATCGAGCGTATTCCCGGATGACGAAATCACTTCCGCTAATGCGGGTGAGTCATCCACATTAGACAGAGCAAACACTCCACAAATACACCGACCTCGCCGGCGAGGTCGATGAGTCCCATTAGTCGCCGCCTACACGAGGTACAAGCACGTACCCGGGCGTTTCTCTCCTATCCCCGTCCCGGCAACAGCCCAAGCCGAGGTTCGTACCTAAGTGGTGCCCTTGCGCTAGTTGCCTCATCAAAAATAAAATTATAGGGCTGAGTGCCTTCTGCGCTCGCCAAAAGCTCGGTTAAGCTGCAACGGCCTCAGAGGCCAACAGCGAGATAAGTCCATTCGAAAAAAAAAAAAAAAAAGGTGCATCGAGCGTTCGACCCACAGTTATGCCTACTGCAGCGAGTAACGGTAAGAGCGAGCCTTCTATACCTATCGCACCTGCGCAGCCGACTTGGGCAGCGTCAGCGTCTGCGCCGGTGGCTCAAGGTAACATTTGTTTAAAGAACTCGTTTGCAGAGTTGGTGCGCGCAGTGGGGGAATGGAAACAACCAGAGAGAAATAGTGAATGGAGACAAGTACAGCGGAAAAGATATAAAAATAGATTTATAGGTCAGAAAAGTTGTGCGTCTACTGTACCTGAATGTAGGTTTAGAGCCGCTGATATAAAAATCCCCTTATTCATAAATAACGTAGATAAGAAGGCCTCTTCTGCAGATATCGCGGAATATATCATGAAAAAGACTCAAGTAGCTGTAACTTTAGAGAAGATATGTATGAAGCAACAGAAGGATTATGACGCATATAAGATTTTCATTCCGAGGCATAAGTTGTCTCTATTTATGGACAATGTCATCTGGCCGGAGGGAGTTTCTTTTAGGCGTTTTATAGACTTTGGAAATAGAAGACACATTATTAAATTATGATGGATCACAATCAAACAATAACAACGCCGTGTAGCAGTTTTGTTAGCTTTAACTGTAAGTCACTTACTCGGTCTGTGGATTACGTGAGAACCCTATGTCAGCGAGCGGACGTCATCGCCCTACAGGAAACCTGGTTGTTCCCGCACGACCTGCCGTTGCTTGGCACGGTCGACCACGACTTTGGTTTCACTGGGAAATCGGCCATCGACACATCCGCTGCTATAGTGAGAGGAAGACCGTATGGTGGTGTCGCGTTGTTATGGCGAAAAAGTGTTTTCAATTCAGTAACAGTTATATCGTGTAAAAGTGTGCGTCTTACTGCTATTAAAGCAAATGTGCAGGAACGATTGTGCTTAATATTTTCTGTTTACATGCCAGTGGACTCACCAGAGAATCTTATTGAATTTACTGACTGTCTCAGTGAGATAAGCGCTATTATTGAAAACACTGAAATTGCTGCCGTATTTATGTTAGGTGACTTTAATGCTAGTCCTAATCAGCTGTTCGGAAGAGAGTTACTAAAATTTTGTAGTGATCAAAGTTGGATATGTGCAGACATAAAATACTGGGCGAGTCGTCGGACACTTTCACGTTTTTGAGCGATGCGCACGGCAGCACCAGTTGGCTTGACCACTGTATAGTAACAGAGTCTGTATGGCAATCGGTTGGAGGCGTTAGAGTGCACTATGACTGTGATTGGTCGGATCATTTCCCACTAGAATTGACATATATTGACATATTTTGTGGGGGGAGAGAGACTGTAATCAAATTGAAAATTTTAATAAACTATGCAATAATAGATTCAAATTGATTGAGTTTCCATCAGAGTTGTCTTATTGCTGTGATAGTTCTTGCAATAATGTATACCATAGAAAAACGATTGACCAATTGTATTAGAATATTGTTGACATTTTGTGTAACGCGGCTGTGACTAGTGTGGGATTGAAATCAACTGTTAAAAAGCAAAAGCGCGTGGTTGTGGGCTGGAATAAACATGTTCGGAGTGCGCATGACGCCGCCAGGCTTAAATTCCAAGTCTGGCTGCTTCATTATAAACCTTCAAAAGGTCCAATTTATGATGAAATGTCTGAGTCAGGGCGTATATTTAAATCTAAGCTTAAATGGTGTCAGCAAAATGCTGAACAAATAAAAATGGATATTCTAGCCTCACACCATGCTAAGAAGAAGTTCAAGGACTTTTGGAAGAGCACGAAAAAGCTAAGTCCTAAGCCTAATGTCCCTCTCAATGTTGATGGTAAAACAGAACCACACGAGATCGCCAACATGTTCAGGACTCACTTTCAGGTGGAGCCCTCGCGTCTGATGGGCTCGCTGCCGCCGGTGCTCAATACTGAGAATCGTCTGCCCTCTATTTTACCACCTGGGGGATATACAGCTAAGGAAGTGGCTTCTATTATTAAGAACATGACTAGGGGTAAGTCCCCAGGACCTCCGGCATGCGGGTGTTCATCTGCCGAGGGTGTTGTCCATGTTTTATACTTTTTGTGTCAGACACGCTTACATACCGAGTGAGTGCATGAAAACGGTGGTTGTGCCAATAATCAAAAATAAGACAGGCGATTCATCTGACAGAGGTAACTATAGGCCCATCTCTCTAGCTACAGCTGTGGCAAAGGTGCTGGACGGCTTGCTTGATAAGGTCCTATGCAGTCATCTGAAGTTGAACAATGCTCAGTTTGGCTTTAGGCCGGGGCTGTCTACGGAGACTGCGATATTATGCCTCAAGCAAACTGTCCGGTACTACACCGACAGGAAGACTCCGGTCTACGCATGCTTCCTAGATCTGTCGAAGGCCTTCGATTTGGTGTCCTATGATGTAACGGAAACTAGCCTGTCCAGTGACGTAATTCGTATTTTTGACTATTGGTACAATAACCAAATCAATGTTGTACGATGGGCGGGAGCAGTTTCTGATGAATACAGATTGAAGTGTGGCGTCAGACAAGGTGGATTAACATCCCCCAGACTTTTCAATATGTATATCAACGGACTTATTGAGGAACTCGGCAATACCGGAGTCGGCTGTTCTATAGATGGTAAATTTGTAAACAACATCAGCTACGCTGACGATATGGTGTTGCTAAGTCCCTTGATAAGTGCTGTCAGAAAACTCCTTCAGCAGTGTGAAGCGTACGCCGAGGCTTATGGGCTCAGGTACAACGTGAATAAAAGTGAACTGCTGGTATTCCAATCGCGGGGTCACAAGATCACCGATGTACCATCCGTCTCTCTTAATGGTGTCGCCTTACCCAGAGTTTCACGTTTCAAGTACCTGGGCCACTGAGTCACGGAGGATCTCACTGACAATGAGGACATTGAGAGGGAGCGCCGGGCGTTGGCTGTCCGAAGCAACATGTTAGCTCGTAGATTTGCACGGTGCACGGGAGAAGTAAAGTAAGGCTCTTTAAGGCCTTCTGCCAGTGTTTTTACATATGCAGTCTATGGACCAACTATACGCAGAAGACAATCAATGCCCTACGCGTTCAGTACAATAACGCGTTTAGGATGTTGTTGGGGCTGCCGAGGTATTGCAGTGCATCAGGCATGTTTGCAGATGCTCACACGAATGGATTTCATGCCATTCTACGCAAGAGAGCCGCCTCGATGCTATGCCGTGCCCGCGGCAGCACTAACACTATCCTACGCGTTTTGGCTGATAAAGCTGACTGCCCAATATTGTGGCACTTAGTTCAGCTACATGTTAGTAATAAGTATTTGTAGGAAATAAGTATTCAGTTTTTATTTTTCATATATTTTATCATTATTTGACATGTATTTTAATTTATTTTATTTTTGATTTAAAATTTTTAATTTATTTTGTCCTTTTTCATTATTTATTTTAAATTTATATTACGAACATATATATAGGTAAACAAATGTAGTGCTAACCATATATGGACATAATAACGTCTGAAATAAATTTTATTGAATTGAATTGAAAATAATAAATTACAGCACTGTGGGGTCACTGGTGTACCCTGTGAATTTTGTCAAAGTTTAGTTTTTATTACGGCTAATAACTAAAAAACAGTAAAGAATTTATAAAAAAGTATAAACGGAGTCTAAATGTACTAATGAATACCGTTTATTTGACGTCCTACTTGACCTACTAGTTAGCCTCATTTTCATTTGTTTTTACTACTCTTGAACCCCAATATCTCAACAACCCCCCAACATTTTTAGTTCATTTAGTCACACCAAAATTGTGCTATCATTACCTACCTATGTATTAAATTTCACCATGATCAGATCAATGCTTCGAAAGTTATCCTCGAACATACTCATATACATCGAACATATACATACAGAGAGACGACATTTAGAGATCTCGCTTCGCTCGATCAATGAGGTAAATTACCTTAAAAGTCACAACGTGACGCCTTTTGTACAAAATACCTCAGTGCCCAAAGTCTTTGAGAAGTGTCTGTTATCAGTGATGACTTATGGCACAGAAACGTGGTCTATCACTATGGGCCTCCTGTGAAGGCTCGAGGTTTACCTGCAAGATTGATTCAGAAATGAGGAGATCCAAAGACATAACAAGGTCACTGACATAGCTAACAGGATTGGCAAGCTGAAGTGGCAGTGGGAAGGGCACTCAGCTCAAAGAACTGCGGCCGTTACGGCAGAAAGATTCTAGAATGTAGAGCACACTGTAGAAGCGCAGCGTAGGATGGCCTCCTCCTCAGGATAGAAAGACAGATGGGATCACAAAATCGATCTCTCTAGAAATGTATGGTAGAGGCGTATGTTCAGCACTGGACGTCCTGCGGTTGATATTTTATGATGATGTTGATGATGACGAACCTGAAACTGGGGTGTTCTTAAATTATTCTAAAAATTATTCGCAGAAACAGCATTTAAACAATCTGTTTTATAAAAAGAATAAATATGTTTTCTAGCATTATTTTTATATTGCTGGACATTTCACACAGCGCTATCTAGCCCCAAACTAAGCAGAGCTTGCACTATGGTAACCAGATAACTGATAAAATACCAAAGTACCAATTGCTTCGTTTTGACTCCCTTCAGAGAAAAGCCATTAGAATCATCGGTGATCCCAAACTCGCCGAAAGACTGGAACCGCTGAGTCAACGCCGTGACATCGGATCGCTCAGTGTATTCTACCGCCTGTATAATGGGGAATGTTCTGAGGAGCTATTTGATCTCATCCCGTCGTCGAGATTTACCACCGCACTTCTCGACAACGTAATCACATCCACATATCATCGACAATTGGGTATCACGCACCACACGCTTCACGCGATCTTTTCTACCCCATACTTGCAAGATGTGGAATGAGCTACCATCTGAGGTTTCCCCGTTAGACTACGACATGGCACGCTTCAAAAGAAATGTAAAGAGGTTTCTACAGGGTAGGGAATGCATCGACAATACCCCGGGTGTTGCTGGTGTCAATAGGCGACGGTGACCGCTTACCATCAGGTGGGCCGTAAGCCTGTTATCCCACAAATAACATGAAAAAAATAAAAAAATACTTATATACATTTTTTTATAGGGGCCGGAAAGTTCTCGTATGGAGGCCACGGACCGGCAAGCGCAGCGTAAGACGTCCACCTACAAGATGGGCAGACGACTTGGTAAGAACCGCAGGTCGGCGTTGGATGCAGGCCGCTTCCAACCGCAGTTCCTGGAGATCAATGAGGGAGGCCTTTGTCCAGCAGTGGACGTCCTACGGCTGATACGATGATGATGATGATATTTTTTTTTTGTAAATACATACATATAATAATAATAATAATAATCCTCCTAGCCGATTTCGGCTACAGAGACTTGACTTTGTGATTATTGGCCTAGGTGTTTAGCCTGTATGTGGCTGATGTACCCTATTTTTGCGCTAAAAGTCCGGTTACAATGAACACAAGTTAAGGCGCCATTAATGTAGTTGTAATTGATATTAGCCGGCGGTCGACTTTTAAGCTGATCTCGTTTTAAGTCTAGTTCTTGCCTCCTTTCTTCTTCAAACTCGTACACTTTGTCCTGAACATGACGCCTCCATTCAGGTCGTTTTTCAGCGAGAGCCTCCCAGCGCGACGGATCGATACAACACCTCTTCATGTGCCTCTTCTGTACGTCTTTGAAACGTAGGAACTGACCTCCGCGTTTCCGCTTACCATGTTCTAGTTCACAGAAGAAAATGCGTTTCGCCCTTCGCTCATCAGACATCCGAGACAGGTGCCCGCACCAACGCAGCTGACGCCGCATCAAATATGCCTCTATGCCACAGACATTAGCCCGTCGTAGAACATCGGTATTACGGACCCGATCCGACCACTTGATGTTAAGAATGTCGCGGAGGCATTTCAGATGGAATCTGTCTAACGTGCGTATGTGTCTGCGATACAGGCACCATGTCTCTGACGAGTACAAGATGTTAGGAAGTACAATAGCCATATACACCTTAATCTTGGTACTCAATTTGATGTTATGGGAGCGAAATACCTGGACTCGTAGTTTACCAAAAGCAGCCATAGCGGAGCCAAGTCTGCTGTTGATCTCCGAGTCAAGGTCGCATTTTGTTGTTATGCTGCTTCCCAGATATCTGAATGTATCGACCTGTTTTATGGGCTTTCCATCGATTTGCAGATTCAGTGGAGCTTGGTTAACAGTGTCCATGGCCATCACCTCTGTCTTTGTAATATTAATTTTGAGGCCAAATCTACAGCACGCAGCGTCAAGCCGAGTCATCAAGTCCTGGAGTCCCTCAGAAGATTCCGCAACGAAACATAGGTCATCAGCATACATCAATTCGGTAATGAGGTCATACGATACCTTTGTGTGCGCTTTTAACCTAGCCAGGTTAAAGATACTGCCATCTGTGCGAAAACGTATGCGGATCCCTTCGGTGTTGGCTTGTAAAGTCTCCCTCACGACAACGGAAAAGTACAGAGCAAAAAGAGTGGGTGCTAATACACAGCCTTGTTTTACACCACAAGTGACAGGGAATTGCTCTGTCTGCTCACCATTGACGGTTACGCAACAAGACATGTTGTACATATAATACATATAGAGAAACAACCAGACCCGGAACAAATATACTATGTAGATCATGCAAACATTTGTTCCGCGGCGGGAATCGAACCCGCTACCTCCTGCGTCTCAGCCGGCTATTCACCCACTGCGCCACGGAGGTCGTTAAATTATGTTACACGTGTGAAGGTAAATTACACGAGTGCGTGTCTGTGTTGCGCGATATTTATACCAAACACGTGAACAATAATTAATAGTAAAAAAAAACATAACAAAACGCTGTTGTAGTTAACCAAACCAAAAAGTAGAAAATGATTTCCAATAAATTTAACTTATGAATAGGGTGAATAACTAAAAGATGTATTGTATAGAATAGTATATATAACGGCAAAAAAATCACGTATTTGTTTGTTGTATGGAAGCCCCCTTGAAATATTTATTTTTTATATTATTTTTATTAAGTTTTTAGTATTTGCTGTTATAGCGGCAACAGAAGTACATAATCTGTGAAATTTTCAATTGTCTAACTATCACGGTTCATGAGATACAGCCTGGTGATAGACGGACAGACAGCGGAGTCTCAGTAATAGGGTGCCGTTTTACCCTTTGAATACGGAATCCTAAAAACGATGAATATACGGATATAACATATAAGTTTTAAATAGGTAGGTAAATCTTACTGCCGTCATGTTACAATAAAGGCTGAATAAACATTCAGCTGTTTATACGCAGTTAACTAGTTATATATTCTTGAATAATAATTAATTTAGTTAAACAATACTAAGAGATTAATCACCTTGGTAAATTTCACACAAAAATCTTACTATTCTTACATTTTCTGAAGCTTGATTTTTAACAGACTTCAAAAAAAGGAGGATCTCAATTCAGTTGTATGTTTTTTTATGTTTTTTAGCTCAGAACTCCGTCATTTATCAACCGATGTAGTTTTTCTTTATTTGAAATGATATATTTACAGATGGTCCCATACAAATTTCATTAAAATTTGTTCGTTAGGTTGGTTTTTAAATCAAAATAACTGAATAATAGCTTTCCGATGACTTTTTAAATTTTCCGTTTTCAATTTTCTAATTTGTGAACTTGCACTGTATAATAAACATCATTGTCAGCTCTGTAATTCTTGACTGTAATAAATGATTTGATTGATTGATTGTTTTATGAAGTCGGTAATATTTTTGTTAAAACTTACTTATTATATTAGCTTCACTTCTATAAGTAGCGGCACGAAACTTTAGCGCTGACCGTTATTGCGCAGTAGTAAAAAATAAGGTACCTGAGAGGGGTTAGCGGGATGAAGGGCGGGCGTGCGTAGCACCGATAGGCTCTCCAGTCGCATTCCGTCCCCCGCACTGATGCGACACCCCGCGCACATCCAGTATACAGTCGCGTTTTTAATTGTATTGTTATTGCTGTTATTTAAATTTGTTTCTTAAATTCAGTTTTTTAAGTTTGTTTGTGACTTTAAAGTGAATATGCCTAGAAGAAATACTGTTTTGAAAAGACAGGCAAGGAAAATGGTTTATGACGTGAATTGTTTTTTAAAAAGGGAATCTAATTTTTGAAACAAATCAAAAGTGAGATTGATGAAGCTACAAGTACTTTACTCAGTTATTTGGACAGCAACACTGTAAATTTTAACTAGATAAAACAAACTGCCGAAATTATTACGGCGGGAAAAATTTAATTAAATGGCGATTTAGGGAAAATCCAAAAAAGGACAGCAGAGTCTACAAATACGTCAATTGCAACGGTAAGGAACATCTCCAATTAAGCCAATATTGGCTATTGGCTATCGTATTGCTTGCGCGACAGTACCCATGAGCAGCTATCCCCTCCGCGTATCGTTCAGCGCTAGACTTATGTGCCGCGACTTATATGTAATCAAATCCTAATCTAAATAAATACTTAAATTATGGTTGACATTTCACACAGCGCTCTCTAGCTCCTAACTAAGCAAAGCGTGTACTGTGGGAACCAGATAACTGATAGAATACTGTTACCTATACATTGGTGGTAGAGCTTTTGTGAAAGGGCTCGAGGAAGTGGGCACCACCGCCTTACCTTTATCTGCCGCCAAATAGCAGTACTTGTGCTGCTGTGTTCCGGTTAGATGGTAATGGTATGTTCCTGTAATTACTGGCACATAGGTATAACAGCTAAGTCCTATAGTATGGCAACGTATCCACATAGAGATCAAGACAACATAATAGCTTGTTTTGAACTCTATGTGCATATCCTTGGGCTGCAGTAGCCACTTAACATCTGGTGGACTGCATGCTCCACCTGCCATATAAGTTATATAAAAAAACATTTTGTGAATACATACTTAGGTATATATTATTTTTATTAGTTCTTTTATTTATTTAATTAGAACGAATTAACCAATTACACTAATTAATTTAAAAGAATTCAAAACATTAATTACATGAACATACATTGTAAAATTTAAATCTGAATTACATTAAAAATCTACACAATATACAAATTATTAACAATAAAATAAAATTAAATAATACACATTTATATAAATAAATTCATTAACTCACACACATAAATAATCAATTAAATTAAAGACCTTTCATACATCAATCTCACAATACCTCAAACATACCAGCATCAAATCCTTCTTTAGAAAACTTTCGTGATTGATTTCAATCATAATTATAAATACGGGATTTATCACGTACCGTCTTATCGGTGTTTCGACCGACAATGTTTCGGTTTAATTCGTGAACCTTCGTCAGGGTGAGTGCGATTCGCTCCGAATAACGTCTCGCCTCGCATGAAATCCTTCCATTCGTCAGCAAACACATCGCATTCAGGGTTGGCATCTAGGAGTTTGTTGAGGGCGGTGAGTGTGCGAGGCAGCGGGGAGTAGCACGGGATACAGTACGGCTCGAGGGTACTGCAAGAAGGCTATGTCTTCTGCATCGGATATATTTATTTGGGACATAAAATCATAGAAAATAACCAAACATGAAAAAAATCTAATATAAAAAATCTCGTGTTACGGTGTTTGTGGTCGCACTCTTCCCAAACGGGTTGACCGATTTGAATGAAACTTTTTTTGTATATTGGTAGGTATAAAAATAGGTCGTAAAGTTTTTTTCACCCCCTTATTTTTTAACCGCAATTTTAGTATTTTTGTATGAACAATATCCATATAATTTAACCGTCGTTCATTGACGTGAAGTCGTTTACATGAAGTGTCGCGTCACTTTGACAAGAGTGTTTTATATAGTTTTTATCTCGAAGTTCCCACGTAGGCGGGAAATTTCAAGCGTGCGAAGCCGCGGGCGGCTTAGCATGTAGATTATGCAAAAAAAAACCGAGGCGGGTATCGAACAAACCTCCTGCGTCACCCAAACGTAACATAAATATCTCTAGATTATGTAATCATCCTCACATGTCCAAGACTAAAATCATGACAAACGTCTCCAGGAGAATACTTAATATCAATGTGGGTAATCAACAACTACAACTGGTTAAAGAGTACGTTTATCTTGGACATTGTTTATCATTTGGCCCGGGATCTCAGGTGAAGGAAATATCCAGGCGAGTGCAGTTAGGATAGGCTGCCTTTGACAATCTTGATTCCGTCTTCAGTTCTAAGATTCCGCAATGCCTTAAGACAAAGGTTTTGAACTAATGTGTCCTGCCTATCCTCACATACGGCACTGAAACATGGCCGCTCACGAACGAACTTGTTCACAAAATTAAAGTTGCTCAGAGAGCAATGGAGCGTGCCATGCTAGGCATCTCGCTATTTGACCATATACCCAACATCGAAATACGACGAAGAACCAAAGTCGTGGGTAGAAGGATCAACCAGCTGAAGTGGAGATGGGCTGGACACTTGGCAAGGAGGAAAGACGGAAGATGGACGAGGGCAGCAACCGAGTGGTGGCCGCAAGAAGGGCGCAGACCGGTTAGCAGACCACCAGCCAGATGGTCGGACGACATCGCGAGAGTTGCGGGAAGGCAATGCGCTTGGCACAGGACCGGTGAGAATGGCGTGATAACGAGGAGGCCTATACCCAGCAGTGGGTGGATGTGGGCTGAGATGATGATGATGATGATGATGTAATCATTAGCTCCGCGGTGGGAATTGAACCCGGAACCGTCTCTACTAGTTTTTTTTTCAAAGGTCTTTATTAACAGAAACACATAAGTAACAAAATATCGCTAACCACAGTTTAGGTATTTTAAACTAGTACCTACTACTACACCAGCCTCTGAAAGATAGATAGATAATTCCTTCATTGCACACCATTAAATATAAACATGTAACAGAAAAAAAAAACTCATTGTACCTAAATCATAGGTACAATAGCGGCCTTATCGCTAAAAGCGATCTCTTTCAGACAATCTTTGGATGGACAGGATCTATGTGAACATATAAGGACGGCGGCGGCGTAAAGCAGATACTAATGAACAAGTTTAAATTACAATTAAAACAAAAAATATACCTTAAAAAAGAAAAAAAAATACATAGGCGAACTTAATGCTAATTAGCATTTTCTTCCAGCTATCCTTTGTGTAGTTTGGAGAAAGTGGTAGCGCCAGAAAAAGGAAAATTTATTCAAACTTTAGCTTAGAAATAAACTTACAAAAATTAAAAATAATAATAATACACATACATAAACGAAATACACAAATATATCTACATAAAGTACTCAATTTTGTTGGGTATCTTGAAGAGAGATGAAGTATTTAAAGAGTTTGGATTTGAAGATTCTCATAGAGGCGGCCTTGCGGATTTCCACTGGAAGAGAGTTCCAAAAGCAGATAGCAGTCACAGTGAAAGAGTTAGTGAAGAAAGAAGTGTTATGCTCAGGCGTCTTGAATAAAAGATGTTGAGAAGAACGAGAAGGACGATCAGGTGGAAAAAGAGGAGAAAAACGTTCTTTAAGATAGCAAGGAGACAGAAGATTTTGAAGGATGTTATAAAGAAGACAGAGTATATGAGTATATACATAGTATAATCATAAATATCAATATTAAGATACATAAAATATATATTGACATACCTACGAGTACATATATAAATTATAAAAATGTATAAATTAATAAATGGCCTAGTGAGCGATGGATGACAGATAATGTGGTCTGACCATGTTTTTAAAGATAGGGAGAGATTTATATTTGAAAGTATTTTGACAAAATTGTTATTTCTGACTATTTCACGTTGTAAGTCTTGTAATTGAGTTTTAATGCTTTTTTACACACTAAGTCTAGTTAACATAATTGTATACGCACTTTGTCTAGCACACATTTTAATTTTTAGTCGTAAATATTTTTTACTCGTTCAGGCAACCGTCACTAATATAGTTTGACCTAAACCGCTGCACCGCGCCTGAGGTATGCGCGCGGCGAGACGGGGGGAAGTATCGGCCGCTCCGATCCATCGTCAGACACACATGAGATAAATATCCAAAGATGGGTCGTGATGTCAAGACCGTCATCATGTCCAAAAAATGAAAACAATTACTGGGATCGCGAACGTAGGTTTGATATTATTATCGATCCATTAATAATAAATTTTCAGAACGACTCTGATTCAAGTTCCGATAGCGAAACGGAAGATGAAGTTGAAACAGAATCTATGTCATATAAAAATATAAACATATCGTTATATAATATAAACACATCGTTTACGATATCGTAAGATCTTGCTCTTCTTTCCTCGGCTCTGACCTCGCCGCACTTTCTTAAGGAGCGGTACAGCGGTTTCGGTCGAACTATACGTATTATTAAACATCTCCAATCTCACGTCGTCGGTAGTGTTTTCCTATATGGAAATAAAAAGGGAAGTCAACCCGAAAACACCATGTTACCACCCTTACGCGCTTTAACTTTGATCTGTCCTTTATCGTGTGGACAAACCCGCGTCGCCTAAATAAGTACACACGGCTACACATCAAGCTATACATTTCCAGTATAAGCTGACCTATCATTCTAGGAAAAGCCTACACATTGCAAAGTCAGCTTATACTGGATATGTAAAGCTTGATGTGTAGCCGTGTGTACTGCCAAGTGAACTAGACTCGCACCCCGAGTGTTCTGTACACTTTTCAAATCAATTAAAATCATGTTTACCTTCAAAATGTGTTTAAAGCCGATTTGAATACAATTAGCACAATAAAGTAATCGCTATTCTGCCATTATTGATGACCTCCGTGGCGCAGTGGGCGTATAGCCGGCTGAGACGCAGGAGGTAGCGATTCCCGCCGCGGTACAAATATTTGCATGATCTACAGATATTTGTTCCAGGTCTAGATGTTTTTCTATATATTATAACTTATAATACATGCTTATAATTTATAAGGATGTATTTACAAAAAAAATGTATATAAGTATTCTATCAGTTATCTGGTTCCCATAGTACAAGCTCTGCTTAGTTTCGGGCTAGATAGCGCTGTGTGAAATATCCACCAATATTTATTTTATTTATTTATATTATTGGTTACAAAGCATCAATTTTTTAACATTGTTGATTTGTTTTATCCGTTTTCTTGTAAGAAATCAGAAACATTTATTGTTTGAATTGTTGTACAATGGGATCTTATTAAAATACGTAAACACAGTTTTTTCCATTTTAAGATGTAATAAAATAATATAACAGTTGACCTTATAAAAAAGAAATTGGGTATAAAACTAATTCTGACAAGTTCAATCTGAAATCTATACTAATATTATAAAGAGGAAAGATTTGTATTTTTGTTTGTAATCAATAAACTCAAAAACTACTAGTCCGATTTCAAAAATTCTTTCACCATTGGAAAGCTACATTCACCTTGAATAACATAGGCTACTTTTTATCCAACTGCGCAAAGGAGGGAATTATTTTATTGAAAAACTACGCGTGCGAAGCTGCGGATTAATCAGCTAGTATTTTGTAACACTAGACTTAGGTACCTACTTACGTTAAGTATTCAACTTGAGCTAACTAAATTATAACTTATATAAGGTAGTTAAGACATCAGGTCATCATAATTAAATGATCCAATGGGCATTCGACCTCCTAATTTTATCTCGCGACAGATCATCAATTAATTTCCGGGAACACTCAAGCACCCGGCTGACTTACAAAGAGCTTTTTTTTATATACTACGTATATGGCAAACGAGCATGCACTCCACCAGATGTTAAGTGACTACTGCAGCCCATGGATATCCACATAGAATTCCAAACAAGCTATTATGTTGTCTTGATCTCTATGTAGATACGTTGCCATACTATAGGACTTAGCTGTTATGTCTACGTGCCAGTAATTACAGGAACATACCATTACCATATAACCGGAATACAGCAGCACAAGTACTGCTATTTGGCGGCAGATAAAGGTAAGGCGGTGGTGCCCACTTCCTCGAGCCCGTTCACAAAAGCTCTACCACCGTTTCAAGTTTTAAGCTCTTAGTAATATTGCTACATTTCTATAGTTTTAATAGAGTTAGAGCAAATTCAGTCCTTGCCTTTTTTGACCTATCATCATCATAATATCAACCATAGAACGTCCACTGCTGAACATAGTTCTCCCTTACCAGAGCGACCGATCTTATGCGACCTAACGAAACTACTCCCAGCAACAAATACAAACGTATGAATGAATGAAAATTCTTTATTATACCTTACAAGCTAGACACAACAGATTTAAATAAATAAACAAATAAAAGTAAGCATAATGGGCTGTCTTATCGCTTAACAAAGCGATCTCTTCCAGACAACCTTTGGGTGGAGAGGATCATTGCTTAATGGAAGATTGGCCGAGGTGTGAAAAGAATAAACTAAATAACAGAAAAAGAAGAATTACTTAACCCTAAATAGTTATATACATACATTTTACGTACATAAATAATTTTAAATAAATACATATCATATATATAATAAATAAATATGTATTTACATACTTATACTTACATTAATAATATTAGAGATCATATGAATCACGACTCTTCATGGAGATAAACGTATTTTCATCTAGTCACCCTATGCGGATTTTTTGTCAAAATAATCCGAAAAAAAACGATCAGACAAATGTCAAATCTGGCGGATGTGGCCTAAATCGATATTTGACAGAACACGGAACCCTAAAAGTGTTACCTCGATTCGGCTATCTTGTTAGCATCGAGTTATTGATTTTGGATTAACTGTTCGACTTGTTCGCGTGGGGTTTAAAGGAGAGATGCGCTCGTGTAGACTTAAGGCAACATGTCTCTCATATTTAATACAAAATGATTCAATGTAAACAATCCACTTCTAAATGAAAAGAAAACAAAATGTATTAGATTTATACTACCTAATGTTACACAAGTTAAAGCAGATATAAAAATCAAAGACGAGGAGTTAGCTCTTGTGGACACTACCGTATTCTTAGGTATAACCCTAGATAATAAGCTTCAATAGGTCCTTCACATTGATAAGTTGTCGAAAAGACTTAGTTCTGCAGCATACGCAGTCAAAAAGATCCGTCTTTTTACAGACGTAGACACAGCTCGACTAGTTTACTTCAGCTACTTCCACAGCATTATGTCATACGGTATACTGCTGTGGGGGAGTGCTGCAGATATAAACACCGTTCTTGTTCTGCAGAAGTGGGCTGTTCATGTAATTTATAATATGGGCCCCAGAGAATCATTACGCAATGAGTTTAAAGAAATAAATATTAAGACATTCACTTGTCAACACATCTTTGAAAATCTGATGTATCTTCACAAAAATATTAATTTATTTAAGAAAAATAGCGATAATCATAATTTCAATGCAAGAAATAAAGATCTCGCTGTTGCCACTTGTAGACTCCATAAAGTTAGTAAATCGTTTAAAGGGAAAGGTGTCTGCTTTTATAATAAACACCCAAATGATGTATAAAAATTTACAATTAACAAATTAAAAAAGGTGTTTATTACATAAAATGTTTATAAAAAAGCCACTATAAAATATCGGATTATTTAGTTGATAGAGAAGCTTGGGATTGAAATTGCTCCAACTCGTTCAAAAATATTACAATTTAGACTTAATTTATATTCTTGATTGTTATGTATTCTAAAAGGATCATTAAAAAACAACCAGCCTTGTTTCTTGCCTTTCTTTCCTGGCTTGGTCACGAAGGAACAGGCAGTAAAATTGACGTTACAAAGTGATCCTTGTGATTTTAATAAATACAAGTTTTGACTTTGACTTTACTAAGTCTATCATTTTGTATGTCGTGATAACTTTGTACGAACGTCTGCACAGGAAATCGAAAAATCAACCACAGAATGCCAAATAATTATCATGTTATCCATACACTTTAACAAACCAAGTTTCACTTTATATTGAAGAACTTAGAACCTAATTCTGGTTTAATTTTAATCCTGGATCAATATTAATGGAACTGTATTAAAAAGCGTACGTGAGTTTAAATATCTGAGACATTACATTACTGACGACCTTGATCAACATGATGACATAGAAAGGGAACGCAGTGCAATGGCGGCCAGAAGTAATATGCTGGCGCGCAGGTTTGCAAGTTGCAGTAGGCAGGTAAAAATCACACCCTTCAAAGCCTACTGCAAATCGAGCAGCCTGTGGGTCAGCTGTTCCAAAAAATCACTCAGTGCACTGTGTGTACAAGATAATAATGGATTCAGGATGTTGGTGGGGCTGCCTCGCTTCTGCAGCGCTTCTTGCTCAGCTTTCTTGCAAGCTTATCAGCTTATTGAAAAACTACGCGTGTGAAACTGCGCATTGGTCAGCTAGTACACACGGCTACACATCAAGCTATACATTTCCAGTATAAGCTGACCTCTCATTCTACGAAAAGTCTACACAATGCGAGATCAGCTTATACTGGAAATGTATAGCTTGATGTGTAGCCGTGTGTACTAGCTGACCAATGCGCAGCTTCACACGCGTAGTTTTTCAATAAAAACATTACCTTTCTTCTGTTGGGTAAAAGTTGGGTGTAGCCGTGTGTACATTACAATTTAAAACAAGCCCACACATTAGACGTGGCCACTGAGTTCGCAATCTGTCTAATACAGTGGAGTACGTTATAGTAGTATTTGTATACAAAGAGACATTTCCACACACATTTCACGACTGCGTCCATCCGTCCGGCTGGACACGTGACTGGCATGTAAGAGGCGCCGATGATATTTTATAAATGACTAGTGGACCCGCCGAACTTCGTACCGCCTTGACATGCATATAACGCGGGCTGTCAATATACGTCACCCTGGTAGAATCGTCAATTGTTGTCCCCGGCCATCATTATGTATAAGAAAATGAATGACTTCCACAAATAATTCAATACCAAAATTAGCCAAATCGCTCCACCCGTTCTCGAGTTTTAGCGAGACTAACGAACATCAAATCATTTATATATATATATAAACAATATCTCGGGATAACTCCGACCGAAGTATCTGTTTCAAACGATATTCATTTTTTTACATCCTCTTTGACGATATTTGCAGCACGCATTCTGTCAATTCTATGTCATACGTCATAAGGTTACATTATAAAAGCGCTAAGGTTAGATTATAAATAATTTTATATGGTGGTTAAGTATTCTTAAATTTTCTAATTTTGCGCGCAATTTTCTTAATTTTTTCTATCATAAGAACCTTCTCCTGACAATAAGAAATAAAACAAAAAAAGAATTAGCGAAATTGGTCCAGGCGTTCACGCGTGATGGCGTGACAAAGGGAAATAGGGATTCATTTTTATATATAGAGATGAGGCATCTTCCTATGTATTTCCTTCGATTTTGTAAAAAAACTGTCAAATTTTGAAGAACGACTCTGCCGGTAATCAAGTTGTTTACGCGTAAATACAACTTAAAACTACCTACTGTTTTAAGATATTTATTTCTTAAAGAATTACAATTCACTTAACGAGAAACTTAAAAATATTAGTTACAAATTTGTTGGGCTGAAATTTGTTGGGTACTTACATATTAAAAATACTACTAAAGCCGACTTCGCCGTCGACTTTTTACTGCAATATTATAATTTGGTATTTCATATTATTAAAAAAACCGGCCAAGTGCGAGTCGGACTCGCGCACGAAGGGTTCCGTACCATTATCTATAAAAACGGAAAAAGAATCATGTCTGTTGTATGGAAGCCCCACTTTAATATTGATTTTGTTCAATAGCACAATTTTATTTATTTATCTTATTTTGAGGTTCGTCCCGATTAAGCTAGACCTCTAAATTGTATGAGCGCCCATACAACTCAGAGGACTATCTTAATTGGAGTCAACTACGAGTATGTATGTATGGGGACAACCTTTAATTTTCAATTTTTTTTATTTTTTGGAATTTTTCCTTTACTTGTGCTGTAAGACATTGCTTTTTTCCAAATTTCGTGATTCTAGATCAACGAGAACTACCATATATGTTTCCGACTCAAAACCTATAGGGTACTTTTAGTTGACCTAAAATTGACAAATTTGTTAAAAGCAAGGTAAAGAAAAAATTTCGATAAATAAAACATGTTAAAATTAAGGTAAATTTTTGTATTTACAAGTTTTCGCGAAAATCTAAATTTACCCATATCTTTTTATCGTGTTGACTCAGGACCTAGATTTTTGTACACCTAATAGGGCCTATAGACTTCAGTATCTGCTATAAATTTCAACTTGCCAGGTTCACCCGTTCCTGAGAAAATCGGTATTGACACACGGACAGACAGACGGACAGACGGACAAGACAGTGATCTTATAAGGGTTCCTCTTTTTTACCTTTTCAGGTGCGGAACCTTAAAAATGAAGATGAAAATGAAACCCAAAATGAAATGCCAGAAGTTACAAAGTAATAAGATAAGATAACATAACTCTTTATTGTACACCAAAGTAAATAAAGTTAAATTTAACAGAAATATCCCACGCATCATCCATCAAGTCTTCATAATAATATTCAGCTCCAGGAGTCGCCCCAAAATGGCGTCAGCTCAGCATGACGTGCTAAGTAGGTACCCAGCTACTTAACGCTGCTGGTATTCTGCTGACCCCAAATAGTGTCACTATGGACGCCAGGAGCAAACCTGTAGTTCTTACGAACCTTCTAACCTAAGTATGTATATATATATTTTTGTTATACTGGATAGATCTTCGTTTGACCACAATCTCACCTGATGGTAAGCGATGATGTGGTCTAAGATGAAGCACGAAGATCTAGAAGAAACCTATTCACTCTTATCTTAAAGAGGTGCAGATTGTATTCTTTAGAATAGAAAAATAAATAATAGAATAAAATAAGAATATTTAGCTGTACGCATCAAGAACGTAGAACCAAAACGGTGTGTGCGAATGGGTGGTATATCAACTAGGTACGGATGGTACCGAGCCGTGCGCATGCTTGTCCTTTGATGGAGCGAAGCGAGATCTCTAAATCAACTTGGGCAAATCGGCGTTCTATGTATGTATGTATGTATGTTTGTCCGAGGATAACTTTCGAAGTGTTGATCCGATTATCGTGAAATTGAATACATAGGTAGGTAGTGATTACACAATTTTAGTGTGACTAAATGAGCTAAAAATGTTGGGGGATTGTTGAGATATTGGGGTTCAAGAGGGGTAAAAAAAATGAAAATGAACTGGTCAAGTGGTGATGTCAAATGAAAGGTATTCATTTGTACATTTAGACTCAGTTTTTATTTTTCGTAATCTTTTTATAGTTTTTGAGTTAGCCATAATAAAAACGAAATTTTACAAAACTCACAGGGTATACCAGTGACCCCACAGTGCTGTAATTTAGTACGCGTGTAGCCCAATTTGTACCCCAATAAAATAACCAAGTAGGTGAAGTAAAAGGGTTATGCATTTCGTGGCACTATTTCTAGTCAAAGATTACGAGAGATCTCAGTTCGGGGCGAACCACTAGTTTATTGGTCTGTTATATTATTCTGTTTGTTTACGATATAAAAACTAGTTTTTATATTTATTTATATTTTAAAGTATTTGTTTCGGGACTGGGTGATTCTATTTAATAATAGGTGTTTACAAAATAAATCATTTAAATATTATATCAGTTATCTGGTTCACTTGCATCTAAACACAAGTTTTAAAACTTAGAGCAAGGTATCAAAGTATTTGATTGTACAATAAACAAGGCAGTGTGCATTAGTACAAGTTAATCACAAGACTCAACCAACACCTAGCTCCTAGAAATAGAGCTAATTATATCTATAAGTGCACTACGTAAGAAGTTAAGTTTTAAACCAGTACTTATTTTTTTTATTATTTCTGTTTGTGTGGTAATTCAATAAAGAATTATCTATCTATCTATCTACGTAAACTTTTCTTTGAAATAAATACATATTCATTTATACATTTATATATACTACTAGATAGCGCTGTGTAAAATGTACAGCATTATTTATTTACCTCGTAATTACTCGAAAAAAACGCATTGTATAAAGGCTCAGTATTTTAGCCGGCACGAAACACGACACGTCTACAAGCATTTCTTGCAGAAGTCCTTCACTACTCCCTCTAGCATTTAATAATATTTTTGTATATGTATTTAACATAAATGTAATCTTTTTATATTTTATATATATATATATATACATATAATGTTTTTTTTCATATGTATATGTATGTAAAAACACTAGCACCACAACCTTTTTTGCTACCTCTGAGGTCGGCAAGTAGAAAATGTTTCTAGCATTGAGGCCACCTTTTGTACATTGTATGTGTATTTTGTGTTTCTAATTATAAATAAAACACTACTCGGTATCTAAAATAGCAGTAAGTTAGAACACTACATTCTAATACGTCGCTGTCAATACGCCACTCAGACACACAAATTCGCTCTTCGCATCTCATCCATCATCCTTCTGTGATTTAGGTACATCCAGCTCGCTATTAGTTCCCGTCGGAATTTGCATGTGTTTTTATACATAAGACTAATGTAATTATTAACAGAAATCAGTTACATGTAGATATTTACAGGAGGTTACAGGTTCAATTCCCGCCACGGAAAAAATGTTTGCATCATCTACCAGATTTGTTCCGGGTATGGATGATTCTCTATATAAGGTGTTTGATAATATACGCACAAAAATGAAAGGGGTTATTTTGATGAGCATAATAAATACATTTGTGAAATGTTTACCATAGAAATGTGTAATTTATTTTGACATTTTGTCCAGCTACCTCAGCGAGCGATTTACGTTTGTATCAACTGAGAACAGAGCTGGGCGATCGTCTCGTCGTTTCCAATTGATTACTCCACAGCATAACACGGCTACTTACTCTGACTCTTACACCATAACCGCTACTCGTCTCCGGAATAATATCCCACCAAACTATTTCGAGGCTACTTCAGTGGAAGCATTCAGATTGTGAATCTATAGGCACCTTCTCGGTCAAACCGACCAAAAATGAGCAATTTATTCTTTCCTTATCACTTCTTCTATTGTTATGTATGTATGTATTTTTATTTGATAATGGTATAGTTTAGTATATGATATAAAGTATTTAAGTAGTACCTATGCTATTTTTATTAGTCCTGTGCAAATTTTTCTTTAGTTCCCTTTCCTGTGCACTTTAATACTGTGCACACTAAACCATAACATTTTTGTATTGTAGATGTGTAGGTACACATCTTTATCTACAATACACAAAGGTTATCTGGAAGAGAATGCTCTTTAGCATTAAGTTCGCCTTTGTACTAGTTTTATAAGTGGAATAAAGTATTTTCAATCAATCAATCAACATGTGGAAACAAACACTTTATTAAACTTATGTTATGCATTATTGCATAATGCTTGCCATCTAACCACATATACTGTATTGGTGACGTCTCGAGATATCTCTTGTTGTCCCTTTCTAATCCATAACCCGCAGCCATTTCCGAAAGAGATATCAAATTGGTCTTTATTTTTGAATGTCGATTACAAGAGTAGGCAGTAAGTTTTATATCGAATTAATTACCTAAACTTAGTTGATGTTCCTTAAAACTTGATAATATACGTAGTAGTTTTTTTTTTCGAGAAGTTTTTTTTTATGTTTTGAGAAACTGTCACTTGAATATCGTCAGTATATTACCAAAAACCCTGTATTTATAAGTGTGTATTTACAAATTAAATGTATTTATGTACCAAACCACTTACCTGGTTCCCGTAGTACAAGCTTTGCTTAGTTTGGGGCTAGATAGCACCGTGTGACATGTTCACCTTTTTTATTATTCTTCACCTTTTTAATTATTCATTATTATTAACTAGTGGACCCGCCCGCGGCTTTGCACGCGTGGTTTGTCAATAGAAACGTTACACCACTTCTGCGCAATCGGGTAAAAAGTAGCATATGTCCCAATCCCGGTCATAATCTATTTATATACCAAATTTCATCGAAAGTGGTCCAGCCGTTTAGTCGTGAAAACGTAACAAATTTATTACCGCTCAAATGGGTCATCTTTACCCAAAAGGATCAACTTTACCTTAGTCTTCCTTGCATGATAAAACTCAAATTAAACAAAATGGTAATAGGGTAGAATTTTAGTAGCTATTTTAGTAGCTTTCTAATGAATAACTGGTATCCCAAAACTTTTTTCAAGCTGGTAACACAGACAGTTGACAAAATCTTGAAGATTGTTTGAAAAATAACAGTAATTTAACTAACAGGCCATGTTGGCAACACATCAACACATCTTTACCTAATTTGCTTAGTTCTAGCAGGATCAAAGGAGAAAATAGTAGTAGGTAAAATGCCAAAATTGAGTCATCTTTACCTGTTGGTTATTTTTCGTGGTAGTGCCGTAACTATGAGGCTTAGGAACACAAATTATGAATAGAACTAAAGGGAAAGACTGCTTAATTACATAATAACTGAATACTAAACCCCCCTAGTAAAAGAAATACGCAATATAGGTATTTTCTCCTAAAAATATGGCAAAGATGGCCTACTTTACAGTAATATAAAAGGAAATGAATAACTTTCGAATAAACTATATAAGTTTAAGAATTTACGTACATAATAATAACATTAAACTTGAAACCTAGTCTAAAGTTATTATCTACTAAAATTATATAACTAAATTATAATCACTAAACCAAAGAAAATGATTAAGTTACTATTTTTTTATTTCATTTTTTTTTTTACAGAAAGCATTACCGACGATCACAATTAAGAAGCGGCCTTCACACTAGGCAAGCCTGTATCGTGAAGACCAGTCAGATAGAATTAGCAATTTTATTTCGTGACCTCGGGCATAACACAATTTTACCAATAACTAAAACTAATTTTACAGATATTCTGACAAAAAAAAAAATAAGTAATAATAATCTTAAGTAACTATTTGAATTGTTTAATGGAAGCTTATGTATTTATAGGTGCTATAAATAATAAAAATATTACACATAACATATAATACATATAAAACAAGATATATAATATATATATATATATATTTGAACTTATGTATGACACAGTAGATAAAATAATAAAATTTAGGTTAAGGACTATAAAAGGATACAAGAGTGTAGGTATTCACTACCTATCAAATTAACAATATTGACAAATTGAAAAACGGAGGGTAAAAGCCGGTACCTACCTCATAGATGTAGACAGTTGCTCGCGTGTTTCGGTGCCGCGTGTAGAGTTACCATATCTCAGGATTTGTCCTGAGATTTCAGGTTTTTTGGACTCTTCTCAGGATTGTGGCTGAATTTTGCAAAACTCATGAAATCTCAGGATTTCAAAATTTTCAATAAAATACAGCTTACATTTTGAAGATCTCTATAATACAAAGTTAAACAAACTAAAAATAATCTTCCTTTGGTAATAATTGCACAATTAAAATCAATACTTATTTATTCAATACGACTTTTTTAAATTGTTAGGTACGTTTGAGAGAAAATTCTCAAACTGTAAGAAATCTCAGGATTTTTCAATGGCAATCAGGCTTTTTCTCCGGACTATTGATTTTTTCATGTGGTAACCCTGGCCGCGTAAGATCCGCGTCCCGCGCCAATTTTTATTTCCTAGCATAATAAGCGTGATCTCAAAAAGAATGCATCCAAATGTAAACGGCAAATATTATCTACAAAAAATTACTATTGTGTTGGTTGAAAGCATATTTTAATTTTGTAAGGGTTACTAGACTGCATCTAAAGAGTACCTTAAAATTTTAACCCCTTACTTTGCCCCCATTAGGGATGATTTTGCAAAAAAAAAGAAACAGGTTTTTTCTTTATATCTTACCAAAAGTCTAAATATGAATTTTCAGATCCCTAACATTAGGAATTATGGATTGCCCATACAAACTTTCAACCCCTTCAAGTTTACAAAAATTATAGAATATAAAAAGGATTGATACATTCAAAAGCTTGATTAAATCACGTCCCATATCTATACTAATATTATAAAGAGGAAAGATACGTTTGTTTGTTTGTTTATATTGAATAGGCTCCGAAACTACTGCACCGATTTAAAAAATTCTTTCACTGTTGAGAAGCTACACTATCCCCGGGTGACATAGGCTACTTTTTACACAACTGCGCAGAAGGAGGGTAATGTTTTTATTAAAAACTACGCGTGCTAAGGTGCGGATTGGTCAGCTAGTATAATATAAAGTTGAAGGTCCTACATAATCCAATAAAATTGGTCACACATGAGTTTACGTAAACTTGAAATTCACGCGCTAATTTCGCGAGCCAGTGTTTTGCATAAACAAATAAGAATACAATGACGTCATATTTAAACATCAAATAATATATAAAGATGTGTACGAGGTCGACTGTGAAAAATATTTTAATTTGAGATTTGGCTTCAAGTGAACGAGTCGCAAAAATCAATAAAATATTATTTATCAATATTATGAAATCAATTTAGTTGAGTTGTGAGATCTTCTTGTAAATAACAAGCAGGTAAGCAGGTTATATGATTATTAGTCCATAATTTGTCTACGAATTTCCTCATATCTGATTCGACTTCGTAGAGAAACATTTCGAGCCCTCTCCATAGCACACTGAGTTACCATAAGCCTTCTTATGAGGCCCATAGTGAGAGACCACGTGTCTGTGGCATAATATGTCACTGACACACACTGATCAATGACTTTGTCACTGAGGTATTTTGGAAGAGAAGACATCACGCAGTTTCCCGAACGCAAATAAACTGAAAACAGTACAGTATAAAAAATACTCTGATTAAAAAAATATACCTATATTAAAAAAGCGGCCAAGTGCGAGTCGGACTCGCCCATGAAGGGAGCAAGTAACATAATATGAAAGTTCTTGTAGTTCGTTGTAACTTTTTTTATAATTGAGTTGAGTAAATGAAAGGTAAATTGCGGTTTACGATTTATGACATATTAAAAAAAACTACTTACTAGATCTCGTTCAAATCAATTTTCGGCGGAAGTTTGCATATCATTCGCTTCTTTTAGAAGTTACAGGGGGGTGACACACATACACTTTGGAAATGTATCTCGCGCAAACTATTCGGTTTAGAAAAAAATGATATTAGAAACCTCAATATCATTTTTGAATACCTATCCATAGATACGTATGGGAATTTTTTTTTTTTGAGTTTCAGTTCTAAGTATGGGGAACCCCCAAAATTTATTGTTTTTTTTTCTATTTTTGTGTGGAAATCTTAATGCGGTTCACAGTATACATCTACTTAACAAGTTTCAACAGTATAGTTCTTATAGTTTCGAAAATAAGTGGCTGTGACATACGGATGGACAGACAAACAGACATGACGAATCCATAAGGGTTCCGCTTTTTGCCATTTAGCTACGTAACCCTAAAAATGAACTCTGATGTGTCCAAAGTGAACAAATTGAAATAATTGATCGAGCAAAGCGAGATCTCTAAATCAATTTGGGAAAATCGGCGTTGTATTTACATATGTATGTATGTATGTTTGTTTGTACGAGGATAACTTTCGAAGCGTTTATCCGATCATCGTGAATTTTTGGTTTTGTACATAGGTAGATAGTGATGACACAATTTTGGTGTGACTAAATGAGCTAAAAATGTTTATACCTTGTAGATTTTAAGTTATTAGCCATAATAAAAACTGAACTTTGACAAATCTCACAGGGTACACCAGTGACCCCACAGTGCTGAAATTTGTTATGCGTGTAGCTTTGGTGACACAAATGTAGGGAAAAGTCTGAAATTCAGAATAACTACAATTTCTACCCCAAAAAAATTTTACCAAATTCATGAACTCCTGTTACTTGTAATTTGAATGAAACTGTAGGTCAAGTAAGTTGGTTGCACATTTCGTAGCGCTATTTTATTAGTCAAAGATTAACGCCGGCTTGCACAACGATCCCTAAACGTATTTAGCGACTAAACGTGTTTAAATTGTACATATTTGTATGATTTGATAACTCCTTAAATCATATTTAGCCACTAAATACGTTTAGGCATCGTTGCGCGAGTCGCCATATGAATATTTTTTTGTGTTTTGGGAGACTTGCGAGATCTCATTTCGGGGCGAACCACTAGTTTATTATAGTTGATTGAAATATATGCAAATATAAAAACAAGCAATTTTTTATCAAAAATATTACCGACTTAATAATATTTTTTTTATAAAAATATAAAAAAATATATAAAACATACTATGAGGGATAATTTGAGGGTTGCCCTCATTCTTTTTTTTAATCCCATCATCAGATCCTGACTTGGTGCCAATGGGACCACCTGAGAAGGCGCCCTTTTTAAACAAAAAAAAATAATTTCTCGAATCGGTCCAGACGTCTTTGAGTAATCGGGAAACATACAAAAATAGAGAATCCGACGAATTGAGAACTTCCTCCTGTTATTTTTTGAATTTGGTTAAAAATAAAACAAAGTCTCTATCTACTGCGTGTCACTGCATTTACGACATTAATTTAAAACACGGGTAAGTTTGATGGCTAGTATTGTTGCTAAATTGTTATTTTTTCAAATTCAGATAAATTGAAAAAATAACATAAAAATTTCAAAAAAAAATTCAAAGGAAAAAAAATTTCATGGTGATCCATGAATTTTTTTTCCTAAAATATTAATGAAACAGCCTGTATACAATAGACAAATCATATTGATTAATCATGTAAGTAGGCACCTGTTCAACTGACCAAGCGGCATCGGGGCAAAGGCGTCGCAGATTTAAGTTAAAAATTGTTTGATGGAAATGTATCAATTACTGAATAAATATTCAACCTACCGGTAAAACCCACCTCCAAAATCAGTTAATACGATTCTGCATGTGCGTTTTCAATTATTGTCGAGAATGCGGTGACACGCAGTATAACATTTTTTTAGAAATCTTCGTCAATAGTTTACTTGGTTTCTGACCACTACTCCACACAACTAGATGGTGCCCCTAAATTAATGTATATCTAGGCAGGTACGGCACCAGGTACAGGTGAGCCTCACTCGCCATTCACTCGCTCACTCACTCGGTCTTGTTTTAGCATGGATGGCATACAACAGATTCTGTCTGCAGCAGAAGTTGGAATTTCGGTTCCAGCTATAAGACAACTACAAGTGTTTTTCACTGTAGCCGCTGGTTTACATCTCACGTCTCATGATTATCCTCCGCAACCTAAGGTCCACGGTCAGTATTAAATATAAATATTGCTAGACATTTCACACAGCGCTATCTAGCCCCAAATTAAGCAGAGCTTGTACTATGGGAACCAGATAACTGATAAACTACTTATATACAATTTTTTTGTAAATACATACTTATAATATATAGAAAAACATCCAGACCCGAAACAAATATTTGTAGATAATGCAAAAACTTGTTCCGCGGGGGAATCAAACCCGCTACCTCCTGCGTCTCAGCCGGCTATTCACCCAGTGCGCCACGTAGGTCGTCAAAAATTATGTATATATTATGTTTAAGTGCAAGCCATTAAGGTCTACGCTAGGGAGCCAAGCACGAGTCGAGTCGTTCTGTTATCGGCGTTAAGTTTGGACGTAAAAAGAGACAACGAACACTGTCCACTACGAGCGTGACGCCGATCCCTTTATTTTCGTCAAAGAACCGACAGTTTGCGGGCTTGGCCCGAGCTCTCAAGTCCGTCAATGCTACACGAATTAGTGCTTCGCGTCTGTTCCGCTTGTGCATAGCTCGCCCAGGTAGACGCAGCTTTGCACTTAATCTCTATTTCTTTATCTTACAGTTTCTAAAGTTTTATCAGGCTACCAACCACACCTGTATTATCAACCGACTTCAACAAAGTCCAATTTTCAAATGTCTTGGTTATTCAACCTTATCTTCGACATTTGTCATGCCGTATTGAATAGTCAAATCCTAAAGCTTGAGTTTCGGTGAATGTACTCGTACGTATTCGATAAAAAAATTTGCTACATATTTACCTATTTGGTTTCAGATGGACAATTTTTTGACTTTATAATCATTGGAGGAGGATCAGCGGGTTGTGTATTGGCGAATCGATTAACAGAAGTTGAAAAATGGAAAGTACTTTTAGTTGAAGCTGGTGGTGACCCGCCGATAGAATCTGTGGTACGTTACTTGAACATCGACTTGAGATCTATTTAAAATAGTAAAGACTAAAGTAGGTACGCATATCTTTTCAGGTGCCAGCGTTCTTTCCTTTTGTCGACTACTCCTTTTACGCTAATTGGAACTATTACACGGTCAACGATGGAGTCACCTCTCAAGCACATAAAACCAAGAATGTTCATATGACAAGAGGCAAGATGCTAGGCGGCTCGAGCGGTGTTAACTACATGTTCTATGTCAGAGGAAACGAGGCCGACTTTAACAGCTGGGCTGCTCAAGGAAACGAAGGCTGGGACTGGAACAATGTGTTACCTTACTTCAAGAAAAGCGAACGCCTCGACGATAAACCTATATTTGAATGTGAATCTACCTCACTTCATAACACCAAAGGACTTCTCGGAGTTACGCGTCCTACATGGCAAGATAGATCAAACAAATATTTAGACGCATTTAAAGAGATTGGACATGAAATTTTGATAGACACCAATGGGTTCCAACAGCTTGGATACTCACAACCTACTTTCACGATTGACAACTCTACTCGACAAAGCACAGCTGTTGCATTTATTAGACCGATAAAAAATAGGCCAAATCTGTATGTCTTAAGGAATACTCTAGCGACTAAAATAATATTTGACAAAAACAAGAAAGCTGTCGGCGTTGAGCTAAAACAATCTAAAAAAAAAATCATACAACTTAAAGCAAAAAAAGAAATTATTTTATCCGCAGGAGCTATTAATAGCCCGCAACTGATGATGCTGTCAGGGATTGGTCCTGAAGAACATCTGCGCAAAATGGGTATTAAGGTAATATTAAACTCACCTAAAGTCGGTAATAATCTTCAAGATCACACAACTGTTCCCGTGGTTCTAACAGGAAAGACAGGTTTAGACAACATTACTGACAATTTCGATCTCTTTAAAAACTTCGATACGATTCCTCTTCCAACAATGGCGGGGCACGTGGCTATTGACAAAAATCAAAAGTATCCCGACTATCAAACCCTTTTGTTTCCATTTCCACCTGCATCGATACAACTAACCGTTTTATGCTCGTATATCTTTGGTTACGAAGATGAATTCTGTATTGAGATGACCAAAGGTGGTCAACATAGGGAAACTATGCTTTGTCTTGTCACCATGTTGCATCCAGAGTCCAGTGGTAATATTCGACTTAAAAGCAAAAACCCTGAAGACAGTCCAATCATTGATACTAAATATTTTTCCAACAAAAAGGACTTGGATAATTTTGCACGTTACATTGAGGATGCCACACGAGTCCTCGATTCGTCTTATTTCAAGAGTGTGGATGGTAATGTTCTTGATATCAAATTGAAACAGTGTAACAAGCATCCCATGGCTAGTTTTGAATACTGGAAGTGCTACAGCCTAAACATGTGTACTACTCTATGGCATCCTGTGGGGACGTGCGCTATGGGTCCCGACGGAGTGGTGGACGCTCAGCTTAAAGTACGAGGAGTATCTGGTCTGAGAGTGGTGGACGCTAGCATCATGCCAACTGTCACTAGCGGAAACACTAATGCGCCGACTATAATGATTGCAGAGAAGGCAGCTGATATGATAAAACGCGATCATGGAGAATTATAATGAATTATTTTGTTTTAAATACCTATGGTATTCGGTGTACTGACGAAGTAATATATAATAGATTTACTGTTGTGGTTTTTAATTTTTACAATAGTTAATCATTATTTATGTAATCAACACAAAATGTTGTAGTTTTATTAAAATAGCATGTCAGAAAATTTCATTCTCTTCATCTCAAAATCAACTTGGGCAAATCGGCGTTGTATGTATGTATGTTTGTTTGTCCGAGGATAACTTTCGAAGCGTTGATCCGATCATCGTGAAATTTGAGATATAGGTAGGTAGTGTTAGCACAATCTTGGTATGACTAAAAATGTGGGGGGGTTGTTGAGATATTGGGGTTTAAGAGGGGTAACAAAAATAAAAATGAGACTAGGTCAAATGGGACGTTTATAGGTTTGGTTTTCATTAGTACATTTCAACCCCGTTTTTATTTTTAGCTGAATCCTTGTAGTTTGTGTGTTATTAGCCATAACAAAAATTGAACTTTGACGAAATTCACAGGGTACGCCAGTAACCCCACAGTGCTACAATTTAGTATTTGTTTAGCTTTAGTGTCATAGGAAAAATTCTGAAATCCAGAATAACTGCAATTTCTACCCCTAAACAGGAGTAACCAATATAAGTGAACTCCCGTTACATGTATTGGAATTAAACTGTAGTTCAAGTAAGTTGGTTGTGCATTTCGTAACACTATTTCATTAGTCAAAGATTAAGGCCGGCTTGCACAAAGATCCCTAAACGTCTAAACACTAGCTTAGCTTAGCGACTAAACATGTTTAAATTTGACGTATTTGTATGTATGTGATGGAGCTCTTTTGTCAGAACCTTACGCCTTCTATAGCTCTTGAGAGCTCATAGTGTAACCCAAGAGGAACCTTTGGATAAAGTTTGTGCGCACTGATCTCTTGTATCCTGGAACAGCGTTGATGATGCTCCTTTTCGTGCACACTTTGCGCAATCCCCAGGGTCGCGGTATTTATAGAACGTCATCACATAAAGTCTGAGGCTATATCAATGCATTTGGTATAAACAATCATAAGTATAAAAACCTGGCTATGTCACACCTGCAGAGGAACTACCCCCTGGTCAACACCTACCTTAGACAGTGTGGAGGACCCTCAACAGACTGTGGACCAAAGTCAGCCGCTGCAGTTGTAATCTTAATAAATGGGGTATTATAGACAAATTAGCGACGCAATGCCAATGTGCTGCCCAGCTGGGCACAGCTCCAAACAATGGCACACGTCATTGCATGCCCATCCTGCCCTACCACCTGCACGATGGGGCAACTGATGACCTGCTCCGACGCTGTTTTGAACGTGGCGGCGTACTGCTCAAAATGGCTATAGTCTTGAGATATAAACACGAAAGAAGAAGAAAGTATAAAAACAGCGGATATTCAGTGGATTGCGGCGGTATAACGGTGGTTTCTTCAGCGGGTTTTAGCGATCGCGATAGTCAATGATTCTGACCAGTCCGCGCGCTGGTGAGTGATTAACTATCTGTCTCTTCTCAGTAGCAGCTCCAGCAGGTACAAGCGCACCGAAAAGTAGTATATCGAAACCACTAGCATAACTAAACAATAATTTTGAGACCCTTAGTCGCTACATCAGTGCTTACGAAAAAAATTGAATTAATATTATATAAGCTTCATGAAACCAGTAATAAGTCTTTACCTATGAAATTGCCGTTCTTCAGTGCTGGTCATTTCAAATAAAAAAAAAGTATGGAATGGCTTTGTATTCTAAATTCAAATTATTTTGTTTTAAAACATGACATTCTTTTTACAAACTCAGTCTTTTGTTTATTGAATAGCGTTGTATTTTCATTACATTTGAACATTTTTCGTCATAATAGATACTTTAAAAATTCATGTAATTATGGAATATGAGTTCCGTCGTGGCACCAACGCGACACAAACGACACGTAACATCAAAAACGTTTACGGAGAGAACTGTACAAACGAAAGGATTTTGTTTTGTTATTGGTTTTCCCGGTTCCGTTCTGAAAGTTTTGACTTGAAAAATGAGGCTCGTGGTCGTCAGGAGACTTTGGTCAACAATGATGAATTAAAGGCGATTGTGGAAGCTAACGAAACTCAATCTACGGCTAAGCTAGAAGCAGCTTTTGATGTTAGCATCAAAACAATTTTAAACCATTTGCGACAAATAGGCAAGGTAAAAAAACTGAATAGATGGGTGACCCACGAACTTAACGATCGCCAGCGCAACGTACGCGTCGAGACCTGCCTCGCAACCTGGTCAATAGGCAAAGAAATGAAGGAATTTTGAACCGAATTGTTACGTGCGATGAAAAATGGATTCTGTTCGACAATCGAAAGCGCTCAGCATGTTGGTTAGATCCTGATTCAGCACCAAAGCAATGCCCTAAACCAAAAATGACCCCTAAAAAGGTGATGGTCACTGTTTGGTGGTCTAGTGCGGGTGTGATTCACCACAGCTTTTTACAAAACGGCATGAGCATTACTGCAGATGTGTAGGTACAGTGAAGAACTGGAGACCATGAGAGATAGAGAAGCTTGCACATCGGCAACCAGCTTTGGTCAATCGGTAGTCCCCACTGCTCCTTCACGACAACGCGCGACCCCATACTGCACAACAGACAATCTCCAAGCTGCAAGAGCTGGGAGTGGAAGCTCTCCATCATCCGCCATACTCACCAGACCTTGCACCTACCGACTATTACTTTTTCCAAAATTTAGACCACTTTTTAGTGGGTAAAAAATTCAATTCCCGAGAGGCAGTACAAAATGCCTTTGAAGAGTTTGTTGCCTCCCAACCAGCTATTTTTTTCAAAAAGGGCATCAATAAACTGCCAATGCGTTGGCAAAGATGCGTCGATGGCATGGGTGATTACTTTGAATAACAGAAATAAAAAAAGTTTAAAAAAATAAGTACTTTCCCTTATTCCATACAAAACGGCAATTTCATAGGTTCAGGACCTTATATAATAAAAAATCTACGTGCCTTACAGTAGTCGCATATGATGGTGATCTGACCCTGCGCGCGCTCATTGGTCAAATCAAATAGCGCGCGCTTCCCCGGTTTCCTGTTACATATTTCCATCCGTTTTGCCAAAATCACTCCCACAAACCGAGAGGAAAGATATGATACCTCAATATTATCTGAAATAATAAAAACCCCGACTGCAAAACCACTTAAATTGCAGGAACATTATAATCAGCATTAATAAATACCGCAACTTATTAAAGATGACTAGAACAGTTACCACCATCACGTACATGTCATATAATATGTTGAATATAGTCTCCGCCTGCGATTATCAAAATGAGCAAGCTTGTTTACCTCTTTTCATGTGGTTTTGCACTCGGTATTTTATTTCACATTTTTTTGCACAAGTGCTTAAGGCGAATATAGTAGCTGATTGGTCTTATTTGGAGGATTTCTCCTCAGGGAGGAATCAGTTTTATGTGCTCAAAAAAATATATGTCATTCATTGACCTTTTATCTGCAAAGTGAACATACCAAAAAAGTTCTACCTGTTTATTTACTATGAGAAAAAAAATAACAAAATGTAGCTGATTTTGATTTTCAATTTGATTGAACCTCTAAACGACGAAAAATTTGACATTTTTCTTTCACTTAAATGTGGTCAAAGACATTTTAAACCTTCAAGTTGAGCAAATGATTCTGTGCTGCGACGATCTTTCACGTGGCAATTAATTATTTTCAATTTTTCCTAATAATTAGCGGGCGTACCCTTAGACGGTGGTTGCGCGGGCAACGGGCGGCAGTGTATCGCTGACTGTTATACGGGAGGGTTGTGCTCGTCTGCCTCGCACTCACCTATTTGCTGGTCGGTTAGATGCGTGTGGCGGAAGGTGCGGGGCCGAAACAATAACTACACCCATTCGCTCAAGGTCATCGGCTACGGTTAGCGCCTTAATATCTCACACACAAATTTGTTGATGGAGGACCTTGGGTCGTGAAAGCAGATTAACTAAAAAATTTCAAAACGCCAGCTGCTAGTTATAGGTATCATATATTTTTGATATGGTATGATTAAATAAATAATGCTGGACATTTCACACAGCACCATCTGGCCCCAAAGTAAGCAAAGCTTGTACTATGGGAGCCAGATAACTGATAGAATACCTACGTATGTACTTTTTTGTAAATACGTACAATATATAGAGAAACAACCAGACTCGGAACAAATATCTGTATCGAACCCGCAACCTCCTGCGTCCGTCTCAGACGGCTATTCGGTCACTGCGCCACGGAGGTCATCTGGAAAGGGAACAAAGGGTGAGATTTTGCCCTCAACGAGGCCGCAGTTATCTCAAAGAAGTAACTTAGCGTTAGGTCCTTGAGCGTTGACCTTCAGCGTCTGAAGTTTGAACATAATCGGCTCCATCACATGCACGCCATTTCTCGCGTCTTGCTTTTTCAAAGAGTTTTCGATCAGAAAGGTCAAAGATACAAAAGTACCAACCGTCGTATGAAGATAACTTCTAAAACGGAAACTGCGTGACTTACATAGCCTTTTTGATGCCCCGATGTAAACAAAGGAGTGTTATTAATTAACGTATGTCTCTGTGTCTTTGGCATCGTAGCTCCCAAACGCATTAACCAATTTCAATTTAGTTTCGTTTGTTTGAAAGGTGACTTAAACTAGAGTTTTCTTAGTTTAACCACAGACCAATATAATTTAATAGACTGTCAATGTCCAAAGAACAAATCGTCACCCGCACAAAGCTCAAAATCCCGTATTATGTCTAGATGGCGCTGTCTCATAGCCTGGAAACTTTCATAGCGACCATTGCAACCAAGAAAGTAAAATATTTTTTTCACTAAAACACACCAAAATATTTTTAGTTGTTTTTTTAGAATAAGCGATATTGTCCATGTAAATGTTGATTATTTACCACTTTTATATGCTTAATCACAGATGGCGTGGCGACAACGTCCCAATAAGTTTATCGCGCACGTGAAGTTGGAAATAGCGCCATCTAAATATTTTTTTCGTACCATTATGAAGGATAGTAAGCTGGAGGTCACATATACATGACAATTTATGGTCAATGGAGATTACTTGATTTTATTTAATTAACTCCTAGCGACCTCTCGCGTTCTAGCCAGTAATCAGATATCGAATTACGATATTTTGTAGGACATTGTCAGTCTATTAAATTATACTGGTCTGTGGCTTAACTAACGATAAATGATCATGATTTCTGATTTCTAAATCAACTTGGGCGTATCGGTGTTGCATGTATGTTTGTTTATTTGTCCGAGGATAACGTTCGAACGTTGTGCATTTCGTGGCACTATTTTAATATACAAAGAATAGAAATAATTTTTTGTTTTCGTTTTTATGGAAGACTAGCGAGATCTTGGTTCGGGGCGAACCACTAGTAATTTAATTTAATCAAATCAAAAAATACATGTACCTAAGTTAAGTACCCTAAGTTTCCCGTGAAGTGTATCTGTCTATTTCAGTCTCTGTGACAATATAAATAAATAAATACAAAATAATGCTGCACATTTCACACATCACCATCTAGCCCTAAACTAAGCTAAGCTTGTACTAAGCAAAAACCAGCGTTACAGCATGGTAACATGCAGCATGAGCTGAAGGCCTTTTCGCTCGTTATTGTGACCTTGGGGACATTCTACCTTTCTTTTCCTATAATATATGTCATAGGTATAGAGGATATCATAGGTGATATGGCATTTTTATACATATTTTCAATTTTCTCCTACTCCCGAGGCGAACGTACTCAGGCAAACCTATATTTACCACTTTTTCAGGATTTATATGCTGTACACCTGACGACCTCCGTGGCGCAGTGGGCGAACAGCCGGCTGAGACGCAGGAGGTAGTGGGTTCGATTCCCGCCGCGGAACAAATGTTTGCATTATCTACAGATATTTGTTGCGGGTCTGGTTGATTGTCTATATTATAAGTATGTATTTGTATTTACCTTATTATTATATTATATATATTTATTTTCCATAATCGTGCAGCAACTGAGTCAATTTGTGGCATCCACGTTAGTTGGCTATCTATTTTTATGCCTAAATATTTTATGGTATTTACTTCATCAAGACATTGATAGTACACACACAGTTTATATAAGCTTACGAAACGAACTGAATGTATGGGCATACACTTTAATGATACTACTATCGGGTTTGCCACTTGGTAGGATGTTAAAAGGGATAAATTTAGTTTTAGCAAAATTGAGAGTAAGAAGGTTTTTGTGGAGCCACATTATTACATTATGAAGACCCAATTCAGCATGTAGTCGAACTTGTTCCCACGACTCACCTTCAAAGATAAGAGCAGTGTCATCGGCAAAGGTAAAAATCTTACCATGGGCAGGACAATATTGGCACAGCTCATTGATATATAAAAGGAAGAGAGTAGGACCTAAGATGCTACCCTGGGGGACTCCGTAGGATACTATTTCATTTGTACTCATTACATCTCCAATGGTAACAGCCTGGGTTTTTATTCGAAAGATAGCTTTCAAAAAGTATCTCTTATTCCAATACGTTCTAGTTTAGCCAAGAGGAGAGGGATAGAGACAGTGTCAAATGTCTTTGCCATGTCTAGGAATATACCTACACATTTCTTTTTGTTGTCCAGATTACTGACGACATATTTTATGAGGGCAGAGACTGCTTGTTCAGTGGATTTTTTGGCTCTGAATCCAAATTGGCAGTCAGGTAGAAGTTTTTCGTGCTCAAGATAGCTCACAAGTCTTATGTTCATAAGTATCTCTAGAACCTTCGAAAGAGCTGTTAGAATAGAGATAGGCCTATAGTTTGTGATACTGTCTCTAGATCCATTTTTATAAATAGGGTGGATTATGGACGTTTTGAAGGCGTCTGGAAATATCCCTTTAGTGAGACACAAATTAATAATATGCGCAAGTGCCCCCACTTGCGCATATTATTAATTGGTGCAATTATGTCTTTACAAAATTTAAGCAGAAAAGTTGATATTTCGTCCCAGCCAGGGGAACAGTCAGCTTTCAGAGATAATATGGTTTTTTCTACTTCTTCGGTATCTGTTGTAATTAAGACAAATGAATTTAAATGTGTTTGGGTCTTTATGTTACATTGAATAGTAGCAGTATCTACTTCTTTAGCTATGTCAGTGGCCAAATGTTTGCCTATGTTTGCGAAAAATGAGTTAACATTGTTAGTTGCCGTTTGTTTGTCCGGTCCAGTGTCAACGAGTTCGACAGGTACAGTTTTATTCTGCGCTATGTGATCGTCTTGATCACTTTCCACTTTCACACACAGCATTAAACGGGGTCAAAATGTACTAATCCTTTATCGAATCGAATCGGAAACCGAAAATAAGGCGTATCATTTGACCTAAATTTTGATTATTTCTACCCCTTTTGAACCCAAAAATTTCTCAACAACCCGCCAACATTTTAGCTCATTTTGTCACACCAGGATTTTGGCATCACTACCTACCTATATCATCAATTTCACGATGATCGGACCTACGCTCAAAATTTATCCTCGGACAAACAAACATACATACATATTACTCGTGCGCGATAACTTGGGACCTGCTAGGAATGCGACTCCCCGACCGCTTCCCCTGCACTTCCCCGATGGCGCCCGTATTGTACCGTTTGCATCACTATTTTTTACTAGGGTTTTTAGTCTCGTACTGGCCTACGTCACGTAACGACGCGCTCTGGAATTCTTTTAGTTTTCGTTTGTGTTATTGTTTTGTTGTTATAGTTTGTAAAAAGTTTGTCGACAAAAGTATTGGGACGATGACCTCTTACAAGAGACGAATGAATCGCAATTAATTGTAAATTTATCGGATACCTCTTCGTCAAGTGATTATAGTGAGACTGAGGACGAAGAACAACCTCTAGAAGGCATAAATCCACTTTGTAGTGACGAAGATGAGATAATGTAAATAATAGATAAAATAAATTTATAAACTTAAACATTGTATTTTTATTTTATTCAAATGGTGTAAAAAAGATTAGATAAAAAGCAGCGTCCTCCCTGAGTAACATAATAAATTAGGTTAAAAAAAACAAAGATGAAGCCGCGGGCGGCTGCTTGTTATGTTCGCTTTTTTGCGGGCGGTACAAACACGCCAATATGACGTCACCGCGCTCAGGTCCCAACTAATCGCGCACGGGTAATACATACAACGCCAATTTACCCGTTCCGATTTGCCGATTTAATCATCGATCAAAAGTTTGATGTTTCATAATCATCAAGATGGACGTTGCACATTACAAAAAAAAATTAATGTTTCCTAATAATTATGATTAACCTTGATTTAAAAAATAAGGGATTGAACTCTTTGATTTTTTTGAAACGCACACAAACACAATTTTGTTGTTCATACAATCAGAACACACACGTGCGCAAGCATTCAAAACGTAAGCGCGAGGGCTCGACGAGCGACACATCCTCCCCGCGCGACTGAATTCGCCTGGCGGGCCGCGGGCGGGCAGTGACGGGCGGCGCTTGAGCCCTTCCGTGAACTAAAAACGAAAATAAATCATTATGAAAAAAATAACTGAAATCAAACAATATTTTTTTTTATTTAATTTAACTCCAAACTTCCAAACCGTTTAGAAGAAAACTGACACTTAATATCGAAAACAGCTTTATTAATTTATTATGGATTGTTTTTTTACAATTTAAAATAACTAGTAGAATTTTATCAACCGATGATTTTGAAGATAAAAGGTCTATAAGTATTTTTTTTCATAACTTTCCATTCACTCTACAAATAGTCACAAACCTCCAAACATTTTAAGTGTTTCTAACACTGTATATACCACAGAACATAAAAAAACAATTGTTTTTTGTGTTCTGTGGTATATACTACTTTTTAATCTATTACCCGTGCGCGATAAGTTGGGACCTGAGCGCGGTGACGTCATATTGGCGTGTTTGTACCGCCCACAAAAAAGCGAACATAACAAGCAGCCGCCCGCGGCTTCGTCTTTGTTTTTTTTAACCTAATTTATTATGTTACTCAGGGAGGACGCTGCTTTTTATCTCATCTTTTTTACACTATTTGAATAAAATAAAAATACAATGTTTAAGTTTATACATTTATTTTATCTATTATTTACATTATCTCATCTTCGTCACTACTTAGTGGATTTATGCCTTCTAGAGGTTGTTCTTCGTCCTCAGTCTTACTATAATCACTTGACGAAGAGGTATCCGATAAAATTACAATTAATTGCGATTCATTCGTCTCTTGTAAGAGGTCATCGTCCCAATACTTTTGTCGACAAACTTTTTACAAACTATAACAACAAAACAATAACACAAACGAAAACTAAAAGAATTCCAGAGCGCGTCGTTACGTGACGTAGGCCAGTACGAGACTAAAAACCCTAGTAAAAAATAGTGATGCGAACGGTACAATACGGGCGCCATCGGGGAAGTGCAGGGGAAGCGGTCGGGGAGTCGCATTCCTAGCAGGTCCCAAGTTATCGCGCACGAGTAATACTTTCAAAAAGGAGGAGGTTCTCAATTCGACTATATTTTTTTATGTTTGTTACCTCAGAACTTAGACTGGATGAACCGATTTTGATGATTCTTTTTTTATTTGAAAGCTGGTGCTTTTTTCGTGTGATCCCATTTCCATTTGGTCCAGTTCTGATAATGGCATCCATTAGAAAACCATTTAAGTCTTAAACTTGTTACATTTTTATGTTAAGTTATTTAGAATGGAATAGAATAGAATAATATTTTATTTGCGACATACTTAAAAAACAAATAAAACATGTAAAGCAGAAAAAACACAAAAAACAAATCTTAATTTAAACCCAAAGTATATGTTACCAGTGTGTGTTACCAGTGTGTGTTACCAGTGTGTGTTACCAGTGATGACATATGGAACCGAGACGTGGTCCTTCACTATTGGCCTTATGAATAAGCTCAGAGTCGCTCAACGAGCTATGGAGAGGGCTATGCTCGGGGTTTCTCTACGGGATCAAATCACAAATGAGGAGATACGTAGAACTCAAGTCACCAACATAGCCCGACGGATTAGCACGTTGAAGTGGCAATGGGCAGGCCATATAGCGCGCAGAACAGATGGCCGATGGGGCCGAAAGCGTCTCGAATGGTGGCCACGGACCGGCAAGCGCAGCGTAGGACGTCCACCCACAAGATGGGCAGACGACTTGGTAAGAACCGCAGGTCGGCGTTGGATGCAGGCCGCTTCCAACCCCAGTTCCTGGAGATCAATGAGGGAGGCCTTTGTCCAGCAGTGGACGTCCTACGGCTGATATGATGATGATGATATTTGCAAAATGGTCCATTTGAAAGCACTTTGTTGAACAAAACATTGTTTCTCAATAAGCGATGTATCGTCTCATCAGGTATAGTGTGCCCTTAACTCAGCATGTGCTGGTTACAACAACCAGCGCTGGTTATTTTTATGTTTGTTAGCTCAGAACTCCGTTATTTATCAACTGATTTTATAAATTCTTTTATTATTTGAAAGGATATAGGTACTTTCAGATTGGTCCCATAGAAATTTCATCGAAATCGGTTTATTAGTTTGGTTTTTACTGTTATCTCTGAAGTCGGTTATTCAATATTTTGTTAAAAGGTTACTTGTTTAGGTTATAGGAAGCCGTGAGACGCACAGCCATTGTCCATTCAAGGTTGCACATAAAGTCAGAACATGTAACATGTTTTGGCCGGCACGGGGCCGGTTTCACTGATTATGCGATTTTGTTTAATTGTTTATATATATTTTTTTTTGTTAATTTTTTTTTTTTTTTGTAAGATTGGTTAAAATTATTTTTCTTAAATTTTTTTTAAAAAACGCATGCTAGTTTTTATTTAATTGCATAGTTATTCATGCAATGAATTAATACTTAAATTGTAAAATATACTTGTTTTAGCGATTCCAATAATATCTTACGCCGCCGTCCTTATTTGTTCATATAGATCTTGTCCATCCAAAGGTTGCCTGGAAGAGATCGCTTTTAGCGATAAGGCCGCCCATTGTACCTATGATTTGAAAGTGTATTTTCTTTTATATGTTTGTATTTAATGGTGTCATATCATCATCATCATATCAGCTGTAGGACGTCCACTGCTAGACAAAAGCCTCCCTCATTGATCTCCAGGAACTGCGGTTGGAAGCGGTCTGCATCCAACACCGACCTGCGGTTCTTACCAAGTCGTCTGCCCATCTTGTAGGTGGACGTCCTACGCTGCGCTTGCCGGTCCGTGGTCTCCACTCGAGAACCTTTCAGCCCCAACGGCCATCCGTTCTGCGCGCTATATGGCCTGCCCATTGCCACTTCAATGTGCTAATCCGTCGGGCTATGTCGGTGACTTGAGTTCTCCTACGTATCTCCTCATTTCTGATTCGATCCCGTAGAGAAACCCCAAGCATAGCTCTCTCCATAGCTCGTTGAGCGACTCTTAGCTCATTCATAAGGCCAATAGTGAAGGACCACGTCTCGGTTCCATATGTCATCACTGGTAACACATACTGATTGAAGACTTTCGTCTTAAGGCACTGAGGTATGTTGGACGAAAAGACGTTGCGAAGTTTCCCAAACGCTGCCCATCCGAGTTGGATTCGACGATTGACCTCTTTCTCGAAGTTGGACCTACCTAATTGGACTGTTTGTCCTAGGTATACATACGCGTCGACAACTTCAAGAGCTGAGTTCTCAACCATAACTGGGGCAGGGACGACATGGACATTCGACATGATTTTCGTCTTGTCCATGTTCATTTTAAGTCCTACCCGTTGGGAGACACGATTGAGGCCTTCGAGCATCATGCTGAGCTCTTCCATCGACTTTGCCATGACCACAATATCGTCGGCAAACCGATGGTGAGTGATATATTCGCCGTTAATATTGATGCCCAGTCCTTTCCATTCCAGAAGCTTGAAGGCATCTTCCAATGAGATCGTAAACAGTTTCGGAGAGATGACATCTCCCTGTCTTACGCCTCTTTTTAAGGGAATCGCCTTCGAGCTCTGTTCGTGTACTCGGACTGACATAGTGGCGTTTTCATACAAACACTTCAACACTTCGATGTACCGATAGTCAATACGGCATCGTTGGAGAGACTCAAGCACTGCCCATGTTTCTATCGAATCGAAGGCTTTCTCATAGTCCACAAACGCGAGACATAGCGGCAAGTTATACTCTTCGGTCTTCTGTATGACTTGCCGCAGCGTATGTATGTGGTCTATGGTACTGTAGCCTTTACGGAACCCGGCTTGTTCGGAAGGCTGGAAGTCATCAAACCTGCGTTCGAGACGGTTCGCGATGACCCTCGAAAACAGCTTATAACATGGCTCAAAAGCGAGATGGGTCTGTAATTCTTAAGCAAGGTGTTGTCACCTTTCTTGAAGAACAGAACCACCACGCCCCCGTTCCATGCTTTTGGCGTCGTACCTTCAAGCAAGGCGGAATTAAAAAGCTTCTGAAGGACTTTAAGTACCGGTGATCCACCCGCTTTCAGAAGCTCTGAAGTGATTCCGTCCTCACCCGGCGCCTTGTCGTTCTTAAGCTGCTTTAAGGCCATCCTGATCTCATACAGGCTGATATCCGGAATATCTTCGGTATAATGTCGGGTCAGTTTGGCTCTTGGGTCGTTGGCCGCACTGCAAACAGGTTTAGTGACCGAATCGTAGAGCCGTCCATAGAACCTTTCGACTTCCCTTAACACTTCCGCTTTGCTTGACGTTATGCTGCCATCTTCCCTCTTCAGCTTCGTCATGCGGCTCTGCCCAATAGAATTATCTCTCGCGAACACTTTGGAGCCTTTATTCCGCTCTATCGTATCTTTAATACGAGATGTATTAAAGGTACGAATATCGTGCCGCAAGGATTTCCAAATCTTTCTATTGAGCTGCCTATGTGACTGAGCATCATCGGGAGACTGCAGTTGCAAAGAACGTCGTTCAGCCATGAGGTTAAGGGTGTCATCAGAGAGTTTCTGAGGTCTATTGGTACGGGGGGTCTTAAAGAACTGGGACCCCACCGTATGGACGGTTTCTACGAACCTGTTATTGATCTCGTCCACTGATGCATCTACTTCTAAACAGTCAAAGCGATTTGCAAGTTCGAGTTGAAAGCTCTCGAGGTTTTGGATATGTGCGCGAGTGGGTCGGAGCGTAGATTTCATCAAACGGGACCTTTCAAGTTTAACGTTCATATTCAATGTGGCTCTAACAATTCGGTGATCACTGCCGGTTTTCACCCTGTGAATCACAGAGACATCATTGAATATCCGTTTCTTGTTGGTCAAGATGAAATCAATCTCATTTCTCGTGGAACCGTTGGGACTCATCCAGGTCCATTTCCTGTGAGGCGGCTTCTGGTAAAAAGAATTCATCATAAAGAGTCCTTCTTTCTCCAGAAAGTCGGCCAGCCTCTGTCCTCTGGGGTTCCGTTGCCCATATCCAAATTGCCCCACTCTCAACTCATCATCGCTTCTCATGCCTAGCTTTGCATTGAAGTCCCCCATAACAACAATAAAGTGAGTTTTGTTCGTATGTATGGCTCTACTGATGTCCTCATACATAGACTCTACTTCTTCATCTGGGTGTGAAGAGGTCGGCGCATATACATACCTGAACGACCTTCAGCGAATATCGCTTAGATATTCTGAGTGTCAGGTACGCGACCCTGCTCGACACACTGTCGATGGTGATAATGTTGTTGATGAGTGACTTGTGAACGAGAAACCCAACACCACCTTGGGACTGTTGGTCGCCCTCCCGGTAGTATAGTAGATTACCAGACTTAAGGGATATCGTGTCCTCGCCCTCTCTACGGACTTCTGATAACCCCAAAATGCCCCAGTGTAATCTACTAATTTCTTCTTCCAGCTCAACAATCTTTTCGTCAGTCCTCAAAGTGCGGATGTTGTGTGTTACCAGGGCCAGTGGTCGTCGTAGGGTTTGGTAGCCGATCGTCTCCCGGGGATTCTTAGCACCCCTGGCCCCGCCGTTACCGTGACTGCTACCGTAGCCAGGATTAGCGGGGCCGCCGGGGACTCGGGGCCTGGTTTTATGTTGTAAATCCATGAGGGGTTGTTGCCATACTCGCCACGCTTGGCAGGCGGGTTGGCGAGCGCAGTATAGGTGTTGAAACACGAAAAGACGCTGCTGCCCATCTTTCGGAGGTATCCCTTAGCAGACTCCTACTGCATCCACGGGCAAGAGCGGAGGGGCAACATTCTATTGCCGGCGCCCCACGGCTTTATAATATTTAATAATATTTTTTTATAATTTATATTTATATAATAATTTAATTAAATAATAATTTAATGGTGTGCAATAAAGAAATTATCTATCTATCTATCTAATACTTTTCATACATTATTATTACTAGTGGTTCGCCCCGTACTGAGATCTCGCAAGTCTCCGATCAAAATAAAAAAATATTATTTGTAATCTTTGACTATCAAAATATATAACCAACTAACTTAACCTACAGTTTTATTCATGCTGGAGTTCATGTTATGTGGACATGACTTTTGACCTAGTAGTCTCATTTCATTTTTTTTTTTACCCCTCTTGAACCCCAATATCTCAACAACCCCCCCAACATTTTTAGCTCTTTTAGTCACTCAAAAATTTTTCCATCACTACCTACCTATGTATCAAATTTCACGATAATCAGATCAATTCTTCAAAAGTTATCCTCGGACAAACAAACATACATACATACAACGCCGACTTGCCCAAGTTGATTTAGAGATCTCGCTTCGCTCGATCAATTATATAAACATTTTATTTTGAATAATTATTTGATTATTAGCGATCTCAACCCGACAATCTTTGGATGGAATGGATCATGTTGTTGTTCAGTAGACACTAGCACTAGCGATGGAGCCTAGATGGTATGGATGGTTTGTGCCCGTCATAAGCTACCAAACTTTCAATGGTGTTGCCAGAGCACCGACAACCTCCGTGGCGCAGTGGGCGTATAGCCGGCTGAGACGTAGGAGGTAGCGGGTTCGAATCCCGCCACGGAACAAATGTTTGCATGATACAGATATTTGTTCCGGGTCTGGTTGTTTCTCAATATATTATAGACATAGACAGACATTTATTTGCTACCATAGCATATACAAATTCACACAATACAATCAGAAGGTATAACATCAAAGAGAAACCACAAGTATGAGAAAACAGAAAATTACATACAACAAACATAGGAACAATAGAATGAAATAATAAATTTACAATGTAGTCAGGGAAAAATTAAAAGGAGGTATGTGTATGTGCTACTGCAGCAAATGGGTTCCAGCTCAGCATTATGCCTCGCCACTGATCGACAGCTCGGCGCTGTTATTCTGCAGAAACCTTTTATAGGCAAGTCATTAGAACTCGTAAGAACGAATAGGCACTAATTAGTGTTTGCGTACAATTATGATAGGCTTAATTAGATAATTATGATAAGTAGATAGAAGTAATAAATATATTATGTAAGGAATAATCATAATGATAAGAAATGTTAGAGTGTAAATTATAAATAATAATACGAATAAATATAAATATACTAGGAGCTTTACCCTCGCGTCAGCGAGTGAACGGCGCTCTATAACAATTTGTACCAGACAACCCAATTTTTTTGTTTTTTCTATTAAATGTTTCTTAAAATGTTTTTAAATGTAAATTTTGATTTTAGTAGCCGAAAAGGTGGTGGTATGTTATTCCAACACTTGATTGCCTGGTACCGAAAACTGCCCCTAAACGCTACAGTTTTATGCTTACTGTAATGTAGCAAGTCACGAGTTGGTCTCGAATTGTACTTAGTCTTTGATCGGTCAAGCTTGGCGTACAAATACTCTGGCATCTCAGATATCATGACACTATGTACAATTACTCCTAGATGTAAATCTCGCCGCGAAGCCATGTTAAGAGTAGAAGAGTTATTTATATATGGTGTTATATGCGTTCGCGGCGGGATATTGTAGCAGAACCGTAAGTATTTACAAAAAAAAATGTTTATACGTATTCTATCAGTTATCTGGTTCCCATAGTACAAACTCTGCTTAGTTTGGGGCTAGATAGCGCTGTGTGAAATGTCTACCAATATTTATTTTATTTATTTATCGCAAGCGCGGTCATTCAAAAATTATTGTGTTAGTAGTGTACCAAAAGGTGTCTACAGTGGTCATTTTGCGACGACACATTTGTCATAGTGAAGCGATTGGTTTAAAAGATGGTGGGACTGTACTTGCTAGTGGAACTTGTTTGTGCTGGGTCGAATCTCAATCGTGTTGCTAACTTATATTTACACTTGCATAAAACAGTGATGGAAAACATCGGTATAAGTCGCGGCAAATAAGTCTAGAGGTGACCGTTGTTGCGCAGAAGTATAAAATAAGGTACCTGAGGGGGGCTAGCGGGATGAAGGGCGGGCGTGCGTAGCGCCGATTGGCTCTCCAGTCGGATTCCGTTCCCCGCATTGATACGACACCCCGCGCACATCCAGTGTACAGTCGCGTTCTTAATTGTATTGTTATTGCTGTTATTTGAATTTGTTTGTTAAATTTAGTTTTTTAAGTTCTTTTGTGACTTTAAAGTGAATATGCCTAAAAGAAATACTGTTTTGAAAAGACAGGCAAGGAAAATGGTTTATGACGTGAGTTGTTTTTTTTTAAAGGGAATCTATTAATGAATTGATTCTTTGAAACAAATCAAAAGTAAGATTGATGAAGCTATAAGTACTTTACTCAGTCATTCGGACATCAGCACTGTAAATTTGAGCCAGATAAAACAAACTGCCGAAATTATATAAGGCGGGAAACATGAATTTAAATGGCGATTTAGGGAAAATCCAAAAAAGGACAGCAGAGTCTACAAATACGTCAATTGCAACGGTAAGGAACATCTCCAATCAAGCCAATAGTGGCTATTGGCTATTGTATTGCTTGCGCGACAGCACCCATGCGCAGCTATCCCCTCCGCGTATCGTTCAGCTCTAAAGTTACGTGCCGGGACTTATACCTATCGTGAGAAAACCCGCAACCCGCATCATTATAGTTAAGTATCGTAAGGAGCTTTGCTAGCAGATTAAATTGTATTCCTCTGTTACTTTAATTAAACGAATAATAATAGAGAATGAATCTTGTGTCTATGCAAATAACAATCTTATAATTATTACGTATTCTTTATTTTTGAATAAATTTCCATAAAAGCATTAAGGCACCATTACACTGCGGGCGTGACGTGACGTGACGGCGACGGACGAAGTGCCATCGGGGCAATCCCTGTAGTCGCAGCGCCTCGTCTACGAGTGTAAATAAATAAATAAATAATGCTGGACATTTCACACAGTTTCACGAAAGAATAGTTCGTGAAGCGATTGAAATTAAGAAATTTTCAAATTTCAATCGCGAAGATGGCTATAGACTGGTACTCGGTGATTGCTAGGTGTGCACGTCGTGATCGTCTCAGTGCGTAGATACGGTTAGTGTAGTGTGTCGTAATATGAACGAGGACATTTCTAATTCTGAAGACCAAGTGAGGGTAGTTGATCCAGTCAACCCGAGACCATGACTGTTGCAACACAGCCGAAACGTCGGGACAACAAATAAAAAGGTACATACGCGATAAATACCCGTTTTAATCAATAATTATGTACAGTGATCGCGAATGTTTGAAAAATACTATTTCACACAGTGGTATGTAGCCCCAAACTAAGCAAAGATTAACACACACGGATACACATCAAGCTATAATTTTCCAGTATAAGCTGACCTCGCATTGTGTAGGCTTTTCATAGATTGAGAGGTCAGCTTATACTGGAAATGTATAGCTTGATGTGTAGCCGTGTGTACTATGGGAGCAAGATAACTGATAGAATACATATATATTACCCGTGCGCGATAAGTTGGGACCTGAGCGCGGTGACGTCATATTGGCGTGTTTGTACCGCCCGCAAAAAAGCGAACATAACAAGCAGCCGCCCGCGGCTTCGTCTTTATTTTTTTAACCTAATTTATTATGTTACTCAGGGAGGACGCTGCTTTTTATCTAATCTTTTTTACACTATTTGAATAAAATAAAAATACAATGTTTAAGTTTATACATTTATTTTATCTATTATTTACATTATCTCATCTTCGTCACTACTTAGTGGATTTATGCCTTCTAGAGGTTGTTCTTCGTCCTCAGTCTCACTATAATCACTTGACGAAGAGGTATCCGAAAAATTTACAATTAATTGCGATTCATTCGTCTCTTGTAAGAGGTCATCGTCCCAATACTTTTGTCGAAGCCTGTCCACATGGTTGACTTATTTTTTCCCGACAACAAAACAATAACACAAACGAAAACTAAAAGAATTCCAGAGCGCGTCGTTACGTGACGTAGGCCAGTACGAGACTAAAAACCCTAGTAAAAAATAGTGATGCGAACGTTACAATACGGGCGCCATCGGGGAAGTGCAGGGGAAGCGGTCGGGGAGTCGCATTCCTAGCAGGTCCCAAGTTATCGCGCACGAGTAATACATACATTTATATCTGTAGACATTGCCAACATTTGTCCCACAGCGGGAAGGGAACCCACAACCTCCTGCGTCTCAGCCGGATATTCGCCCACTGCGCCTCAGAGGTCGTCATATCCTGCGCCTTCTATCTAATACAATCCAATGCATTAAAAATTTAGAACACGCTGCGACGTGGCCCACCACGCACCGTGTTTGTGGCTTTATGTATGGGGGGGGATTTTCGAGCCTCTGTATCATAGCTAACGATTAAAACGTTTTTTGTTGGGATGTAAATTTACTGCGTACTTAATCATCTTAATTATGAATACATAAACGTTTAGACGTCATGGGAAACAGACGCACATACGCACATGTATAAAAAAAAATACTTCTATAAAAACCGTATCACGAATGCTTTCGAGGAAAACATTAGAGCACTAGCTTTAAGCGAACAAGTCGCAAGAATAATATTAATTATTTAATAATAAAATCAAATTTAGCGCAAAAGTTTGGTAAATACTATTATTTAATTAACAATGTGAAATCTCTTGTGTATTTTTAATGTGTAAGTGTGAAATCTTCATAAAATAAGAGCAGGTAACAGAGAATTTTTAAAAATTAATAGATTACTAAAGAAAATGGGCGAACTGGACCCAAGCCATATGAATAGTAGTTAATGGTGGTCATCTAGTGCAGAGGTCCCCAAACTTTTTGTCTCATAGACCACTTGCTATGTTTTTCGGTTTTAGGTAGACCCCCTAATATTAAATATTTGTAAATTCATCATGTCATGTAGTAAAAGTTCTAAAACATTTGTAAACCGAACATTAGAATTTGTTAAAAATTTATTAAAAAGTTATGCTACATAATGTGTGATGTCGATTTCAATGAGTTTTTGACAGTTGGCAATTTGGCATAGTACACATTCTGTGGTACTACTCACTTTGAAATATTTATTTTATTAACTGTAGTATGAAAAACTTAAAAACTAATAGGTACTTGCATCCAAAGGTTGCCTGGAAGAGATCGCTTTTAGCGATAAGGCCAGCCATTGTACCTATGATTTAAAAGTGTATTTTCTTTTATATGTTTGTATTTAATGGTGTGCAATAAAGAAATTATCTATCTATCTACTTGTGTGGATTTTTCTATTCATAAAAAGTGAAAAACAATGTAAAATTAACCTGCTAAAATTATTAACACCTGCTTAAATGAGATCCGTTATCGTGTACCCCCAATACTTTTGTTCGATGACTTCTTGGAAATCTTAGTCGATCCCTGGGGGTCGATATAGCCCACTTTGAGTATCATCGATCTAGAACTATTGTGATTCTTTGCAACATGACATTCTTATATATTTTGAAGGTTCGTCATATCATAACAAGAGTATAATCGGTCTACTAAGTCAGAGCGATCGCCCTTCTTGTGGATCAGAGTTGTTTATTTTGGCCATTGTAGTTTCGGTCTCTGAAATATTGGTATACAATAATGGTAGGAGTTTCTTCTGTACATAGAGAGGGGCAGCTGACATATAGATTTCAGCACTTTGTTTGCGATGTTTGTAATTTTTTTAACGTTTTTAGAAGCCAATTATATATCGGGGATTACATTGACCAGACTAACTGTGATAAGCAGAATATCGTTACGAAAGACGACAACCATATAGATTGAAGATTTATTAATTTGCCAAAACATGGGCAAAATTATACAGATATTACAAAATTAAATAGTTTCACCATATTCAGGCACAGTGGCGTGTAAATTACATGTCATATAAAATTAAATTATGTATGGATAACTAAGAAATAAGAATATGTAATATAATGTCAATACATACCAGTAAAATATTTAGATAAAAATTAAAACTTGTCTCAAAAGTCATTGTGTATCACTGAAATACTCATTGATTGTATTGTATGCTCTTTTGGTCAGGTAATTTTTTAATTTTATCTTAAATAAAGTGTTACGTTTTTATATTAATAGGAAGCTTATTATACATCTTCACTCCCATACATAACACACTCATATTAAAGAAAGCTGTCTTAGGCGTTATTCGTCGAAGGTGGCATTTATGCCTATTGCTGTTCAAGGTTTCGTAGCTTGTGATATTGTTTCTAACATGTAAAGTTAGTTTTGTAGATATAAAGTGAAGCTAGGTTATGAATTTTTAACGTCTGGAAATGGAGCTTACACGAATCAGTTCGCTTTATGTTACGGTCATCACTTAAATCCTTTTTCATAAATGTAATAAGGTCATGATGATAATGATGAGTACACTCAGTGGATTCGGTCCCGTAGTAAAGGCCAATAAGAGGAGTACATCAGGATGCGTCATCATCTTAGAGCGCTTTATAAAAATATTTTATCTCCGGATTATCTAGTATAGATAGTACTCTACCCCAAAGAATTTGTAAAAAATATGACTCTACCACGTTTGTTAATCAAAAGTTTAAAGAGCAATAACTGACTAAGAGAAAAAACTGTAGGAGGATTTCGAAAAAGTTATAATGGCGTGTCATCGTTGTGTATTTAGATAAAACGTTTATTTATTTTATCCATTTGGAGTCGAGACCCTGGGTCCATAAGGCGGCCCATCGCGTTTTCAAAATTCTTTCTGGACGTGTGATCCGAGAGCTGGCGCTTACCTGGCATAAGCATTGCAATTCAGCGGGGCAATGCAGCCAGTGTCCTGGGGACACTTCCACCTGGTAGTGATCTGGAGCAGTTGAGCTATCTATAGATCGTTTGCAACAGTCTTCAGATGATTCAACTGTTTCTTCTGTACTTTATTGTAAATAATAATATAACTGATAGAATACTTATATATATATTTTAAATACCTACTTACCTATGAACTATAGAAAAACATCCAGACCCGAAATAAATATCTGTAGATCATACAAAATTTGTTCCGCGGTGGGAATCAAACCCACTATTTCTGGCGTCTCAGCCGGCTATTCGCCCACTGCGCCATGGAGGTCATCGATTTATTGAAGTAAAACTTCTTTACGCACGCTTGACTTGGGGAGTAAGCTGGTGAATGCGTTACGAAAAGTGCGGACGGAAGTTGAGAGGTAGATATTAGTTAGTGAAGATAGAAAGAGAGAGAGTTACGTTTCGTATATTTTTATACGTTAATGTGCGAGTGCGAGTTGCGTCTGTCCAGAATGAACATAGACTGATGGACAGATACAGACGTGTGGACAATTTTGTAATTGAACAATTTTATAAAAAAAGAAGTTTTACTTCAGTCGTGTGGTGTAAAGCACACTCGTTTTACTTCAGTCGTGTGGTGTAAAGCACACTCGTTTTACTTCAGTCGTGTGGTGTAAAGCACACTCGTTTTACTTCAGTCGTGTGGTGTAAAGCACACTCGTTTTACTTCAGTCGTGTGGTGTAAAGCACACTCGTTTTACTTCAGTCGTGTGGTGTAAAGCACACTCGTTTTACTTCAGTCGTGTGGTGTAAAGCACACTCGTTTTACTTCAGTCGTGTGGTGTAAAGCACACTCGTTTTTTATGTATTTTTTTAATTATAGTGTTTTCTTATATTTTTAGTATGGAGGCCCTACTGCAAACTTTGTCTGCAGTAGAAGTTATAACTTCGCGTTCAATTATAAGACAACTACAAGTGTTATTCGCCATGGCCTCCACTTTAAATCTGACGTCTGACGATTATCCTCAGCAAGCTACGGTCTACGGTCAGTATTTTGTTTGAATGCAAACGATTCACTATAAAAAACGCTTATCAACTGCCTAAATATAATAGATATAAAATCAAACCATTCCTCGCTGAGTGATTTTGAAGATAGACGTATTGAACAGACCAAGGAGAGTTTCAGCGAACGAATTAACGATACGAAATAAAAAAAATTTTGTTTTGTTTCAGATAGACAATATTTTGACTTTATAATCGTTGGAGCAGGATCAGCCGGTTGTGTCTTGGCGAATCGATTAACAGAAGTTAAAAGCTGGAAAGTACTATTAGTTGAAGCTGGTGGTGACCCGCCGATAGAATCTGTGGTACGTTACTTGAACATCGACTTGAGATCTGTTTAAAATAGTAAAGACTAAAGTAGGTACGCATATCTTTTCAGGTGCCAGCGTTCTTTCCTTTTGTCGACTACTCCTTTTACGCTAATTGGAACTATTACACGGTCGATGATGGAGTCACCTCTCAAGCACATAAAACCAAGAATGTTCATATGACAAGAGGCAAGATGCTAGGCGGCTCGAGCGGTGTTAACTACATGTTCTATGTCAGAGGAAACGAGGCCGACTTTAACAGCTGGGCTGCTCAAGGAAACGAAGGCTGGGACTGGGACAATGTGTTACCTTACTTCAAGAAAAGTGAACGCCTCAATGATAAAGCTATATTCAAAAGTGAGTCCACATCACTTCATAACACTAAAGGACTGCTCGGAGTTACGCGTCCTCAATGGAAACATAGAACAAAAAAATATTTTGATGCATTTAGAGAGATAGGACATGACATTTTGTTAGACACCAATGGATTCCAACAGCTTGGATACTCCGAACCTACTTTCACGATTGACAACAATATTAGACAAAGCACAGCTGTTGCATTCCTTAGACCGATAAAAGATAGACCAAATCTGTCTGTCTTAAGGAATACTCTAGCAACCAAAATAATATTTAACAAAAACAAGAAAGCTGTTGGCGTTGAGCTAAAACTATCTGATAGAAGAATTATAAGAATCAAAGCAATTAAAGAAGTTATTATATCAGCTGGAGCTATTAATAGCCCGCAACTGATGATGCTGTCAGGTATTGGCCCTAAGGAACATCTGCGTGAAATGGGTATTAAGGTGATATTAAATTCACCCAAAGTCGGTGAAAATCTTCAAGATCACACAACAGTTCCCGTGGCTCTAGCAGGAATGAAAGGTTTAGACAACATAGCTGACAATATAGATCTCTTTACTCACTTGAATACGCTCTCCCTTCCAGTATTGATAGGACACGTGGCTGTTGACAAAAAACAAAAGTATCCCGACTATCAAACCTTTTGTTTTCCATTACCACCAGCAACGATACAGTCAGCCTTTGTATGTTCTTTCGTCTTTGGATACGAAGATGACGTCTGTATTGCGCTGACCAGAGGTAGTCAACTTAGAGAGACATTAAATTGTCTTGTCACCATTTTGCATCCGGAGTCAAGAGGTAAAATTCGACTTAAAAGCAAAAGCCCTAAAGTTAGTCCAATCATTGATACTAGATATTTTACCAGTAGAAATGATTTGGATAATTTTGCACATTACATTGAGGATCACACACGCGTGCTCAATTCGTCTTATTTCAAGAGTGTGGATGGGAATGTTCTTGATATCAAATTGAAACAATGTAACGGGTTCGCTTTTGCTAGTTTTGAATACTGGAAGTGCTACGGCCTAAACATGGGTACTACGCTATGGCATCCTGTGGGGACGTGCGCTATGGGTCCCGACGGAGTGGTAGACGCTCAGCTTAAAGTTCGAGGAGTCTCTGGTCTGAGAGTGGTGGACGCTAGCATCATGCCAACTGTCACTAGCGGAAACACTAATGCGCCTACTATAATGATTGCAGAGAAGGCAGCTGATATGATAAAACGCGATCATGGAGAATTACAACGATAAATTAAGTTATTTGATGAGCTGACGAAGTATTCAATCAATTATTAACTATTGTTTTTTAAGGTTTAGAAGAAGTACTTAAGCAATATGCTTTGAAAGTTGGTCATTGTAAACGTGATAACGGCTCCATATATGCAAAAGAACACATAAAAAGATGCAGTATTGAACCTTCCTCTTAGAAGTTGGCCGCTGAAATGCGGTTGTAATGGAGGTGACTCGTCCAAAATACGGTATATGCTTTTGAAGACGAAAGAAGGCGCAAGCTAGATACCAAACGTGACCAACTCAAGAAGAGACCGCCTGCTAATTGTTAGGTATTTTAAGATATTTATAATCAAAAATGTGTAAGTAATGAAATAATTAATGTTTGCATTTATATCTAAAAAGTATTTTATAGGAAATTTGCAATGAATCATGTTTCTAACAAATTCGTTCAAGGAGTTTAGTAGTTATCTAAAAAGTATTTTATACGAAATTTGCAATGAATCATGTTTCTAACAAATTCGTTCAAGGAGTTTAGTAGTCATCTAAAAAGTATTTTATACGAAATTTTCAATGAAATAGTTTGTCCAAGGAGTTCAGTCGTGGACTTGACCCTATTCGGGTTTTGGAAGCGTGGGGAGACAGAGGTTAAGACAGAAAAAAACGGATAGATACTTAGTTTGGGGCTTTAATTGGATTCTTTGTATTAATATTATTCTTAGTATTATTGTTACTTGATATTGCACAAAGTCTAAATAAACAGGATAATTATCGCTTATTGTTTCATTGCAATAAGCGCAGTTGCATCACAATATATCTTACAACTTTAATAATGGTATTCTGACGTGCGCTATTTGCACTAATACACTTAGCGCACAAATTGGATACATAAGCCACATAAGGGCAAACCACCACATCTCTATTTATAGCATAAGCCGAGTCACCATAGCCGAAAACGGCTGGTAGACTAGTATTATTATTATTATAAGGATTTGAAAAAAGAATAAGGCTCATTGCATACATAATAAACAAAAATTAAATATAATCTCGATGTAAAATTCTTATTTCAATTTAAAAATGAAAGAGGTCAGAAATCATACCCGGTCATAGTATATTAGTAAAAAAAACTACGAACAGCAGTCGCATATGATGTGATGACAGTAGTCGCATATGATGTGTAAGGGTCAATTCACACGTACCACAACCACACCACGTCGCAGCGACAAAATGTGGTCAAGCTGTGGTTACGTGTGAATAGTGTCGCAGCGGCTTTTTGCAGTTGCGTTGTGGTACCGACAAAATGTCGATGTGGTTGCGTTGTCGCTGTCGTTGCGATGTGGTAACCACGTGGTCATGTGCAGTTATGCTCCGGCTTTCGTAGAGGAAACACAGCTTGACTGAACGTAGTCATGGAGGAAAGATTGTTGTTGCTATACTTGTTTTCGCACAACCACGCGGCAACTCATTACAACGCAGAATGAAAGGGGGGAGCGCAGGCGCCAGCTAGGCGCGCGCTGTTGATGACGTCATGTCGTGGTGCCGCCGGTGGTGGCGTTGCCGTCGCGATGTGGTTGCGATGTGGTCGTATTACACAGGTTGTCGATAACAACGGCAAAATGTGGTACGTGTAAATTGTAATATTCATTTTCAATACAAAATATACGCCCGACCACATGGCGTCGTTGTGGTGTGGTTGTGGCTGTGGTGTGGTTGTGGTACGTGTGAATTGACTCTAACATCTGACCACCGCGCGCGCTCATTGACAAATCAAATAGCGCGCGCTTCCATGGTTTCCTGTTACACATTTCCGTCCCTTTGGCTAAAATCACTTTCACAAACCGAAATGAAAGATGTTAGACATCAACAAATATATCTACAGGGATTTTTATGTCTTTATTATCACAGCTGTCAGGATGCCTATTAAGGAAGTACCTAAAACTTTTTTACGCACGCTTGACTTGGGGAGTAAGCTGGTGAATGCGTTACGTAAAGTACGAACGGAAGTTGAAAAGGAGATACAAGTTAGTGAAGATAGAAAGAGAGAGAGAGAGTTAAGTTTCGTATATTACTGTAGGGGTGAGAGATAGACGTGCGAGCACACATTTTCTTTCTCTTTTTTCTCTCATAGCCAGTTGATTTGTCGCATAACTCCTGTCCCAAATTAGCCTAAATTGTACAAAATGTATTTTATAAAATATTTGTATATAAACGCCACTATGTTAGTCCGAGTACACAAACAGAGCTCGAAGGCGATTCCCTTAAAAAGAGGCGTAAGACAGGGAGATGTCATCTCTCCGAAACTGTTTACGACCGCTTTGGAAGATGCCTTCAAGCTTCTGGAATGGAACGAACTGGGCATCAATATTAACGGCGAATACATAACTCACCTTCGGTTTGCCGACGATATTGTGGTCATGGCAAAGTCGATGGAAGAGCTCAGCACGATGCTCGAAGGCCGCAATCGAATCTCCCAACGGGTAGGGCTTAAATTGAACATGGACTAGACGAAAATTATGTCGAATGTCCATGTCGTGCCTGCCCCAGTTATGGTTGAGAACTCGGCTCTTGAAGTTGTCGACGCGTATGTATACCTAAGACAAACAGTCCAATTAAGTAAATACAACTTCGAGAAAGAGGTCAATCGTCGAATCCAACTCGGATGGGCAGCGTTTGGGAACCTTCGCAACGTCTTTTCGTCCAACATACCTCAGTGCCTTAAGACGAAAGTCTTCAATCAGTGTGTGTTACCAGTGATGACATATGGAACCGAGACGTGGTCCTTCACTATTGGCCTTATGAATAAGCTCAGAGTCGCTCAACGAGCTATGGAGAGGGCTATGCTCGGGGTTTCTCTACGGGATCGAATCAGAAATGAGGAGATACGTAGGAGAACTCAAGTCACCGACATAGCCCGACGGATTAGCACGTTGAAGTGGCAATGGGCAGGCCATATAGCGCGCAGAACAGATGGCCGATGGGGCCGGAAAGTTCTCGAATGAAGACCACGGACCGGCAAGCGCAGCGTAGGACGTCCACCTACAAGATGGGCAGACGACTTGGTAAGAACCGCAGGTCGGCGTTGGATGCAGGCCGCTTCCAACCGCAGTTCCTGGAGATCAATGAGGGAGGCCTTTGTCCAGCAGTGGACGTCCTACGGCTGACATGATAATGATGATGATACAAAATGCAAAAACAAAACACTCCTTCATGCTGTGTAATAGAGTTTCTTTTGCTATAGATAAAAAAAGTGTTTACGACGTTTCGTATTGATCGTATTTGAATCTACCAGCTTCGATCGAAAAAGATCAGCTATTCCACAACAGAAACAGGCAGCAGCAGAAGTTTTACTTCATTCGTGTGGTCTAGAGCACACTCGTTTTTATGATCGCCACTTGTGATATACCAGGGACACAGGGAACACAAATTTTCTTTTTCAACAAACTATTATTATAGACTTAATCGTACACCCTGTAATCACAATGTACACGCGGCTACAAATCAAGCTATAAATTTCCAGTATAAGCTGACCTCTCATTCTACGAAAAGCTTACACAATGCTAGGTCAGCTTATACTGGAATTATATAGCTTGATGTGTAGCCGTGTGTACATCGCTTACAGTCCTTGCATAACAATGTACTATTATTGTGTCGTACAGGTAAGCAGAAAATGCTTGAATAGCCGGGCTATTTACCTCAATTCTTATATTTCTCTGTAATAGCGAATAAATAACGAATGGGACAGATTTACGAGCCCTTCCCAGGAATCACGGTAATTATGCGTAAACACGAAAATTAAGAATGGCTGTAAAAATTCATCGGCACTGCCAGTTGGAATATTTATGGTGCATTCTGGATTATGTAAATACGCTGCAATGAATGAAAAAAGAAATAAAACAATTTAAAAAAAATAGTACACAAAAAAAAAGTTACATTATAACAATACCTAATAACTAGGGAATGCAATCCCGATCCCGCGGGATCCCGATCTCGCGAGATCTCGTGTAATTTTTCGGGATCAATCTCGACGCATCATATGACGAGATCCCGTTCGAGATTGACGGGATTGGGCGGCAGTGGTCAGCGACGTTACACACGTCCACTCGGGGCGCAAGCGGCGCGCTGACTGACGGCCGCGAGCGGCAGGAACGCCAAACAGCGTTAGAAAACTATTCCGACTATTTCCGAATATTAGCGACAGGTGACGATAATTATTTAGTTGGTAAGATTAAATAATAAAGATTTTTAGTTTCTTTCGAGTAATATGTTATTTTAGTTAACCTCACTATCACACACAAGCAGTTATTAGCTTTTTCAGTCATCCGAATTTAACATTTTTTTTTAAACTAGATGGGATCCCGAAAATTCCGGGATCCCGCGGGATTGATATTTCTAATTCCGCGGGATCTCGAATTTGCAATCACGAGTCGGAATTGCATTCCCTACTCATAACATGTCATATACAACAAACAAAATGTTGTGAGACATTAGGGATAGTGTGTGAGCAACAACAAAAAGAAAACAAAATAACATATTAAAAATGTACATTGAATTTAAGAATTACGTTTTTAATCTCAGAACACAGAAAAAAAACTAGAAGCCATGAACGCGCCTTTTACTGAAGCGTCAAAAACTACTCCAAAATAGAGTAGTTTACGCAGACATCAATAGTAACTCTGTGACCGTCGTTACGTGTGAGTAGGGAATGCAATCCCGATCTCGTGTAATTTTTCGGGATCAATCCCGACGCATCATATGACGAGATCCCGTTCGAAATTGACGGGATTGGGCGGCAGTGGTCAGCGACGCTACACACGTCCACTCGGGGTGCAAGCGGCACGCTGACTGACGGCCGCGAGCGGCAGGAACGCCAAACAGCGTTAGAAAACTATTCCGACTATTTCCGAATATTAGCGACAGGTGACGATAATTATTTAGTTGGTAAGATTATAGAATAAAGATTTTTATTTTCTTTCGAGTAATATGTTATTTTAGTTAACCTCACTATCACAAACAAGCAGTTATTAGCTTTTTCAGTCATCCGAATTAAACATTTTTTTTAAACTAGATGAGATCCCGAAAATTCCGGGATCCCGCGGGATTGATATTTCTAATCCCGCGGGATCTCGAATTTGCAATCTCGAGTCGGGATTGCATTCCCTACTCATAACATGTCATATACAACAAACAAAATGTTGTGAGACATTAGGGATAGTGTGTGAGCAACAACAACAAGAAAACAAAATAACATATTAAAAATGTAACATTGAATTTAAGAATTATGTTTTTAATCTCAGAACACAGAAAAAAAACTAGAAGCCATGAACGCGCCTTTTACTGAAGCGTCAAAAACTACTCCAAAATAGAGTAGTTTACGCAGACATCAATAGTAACTCTGTGACGGTCGTTACGTGTGACGTGTTTAGTGTTAAATTTTATTAAATTATACATTCTTGTGGCGTCCCAACGTTTAAAAATTAAGCTGGACTCAAAAAAAACCAGATGGGATCACATTTCATACGTAAGCAGCGAACTTAGATGTTGTGTTATTTGATTTTTGAATAAATTGTTCCGTTTGTATTATTGTAAATAATGATACCTCCATTTTGCTGGTGTTGCCAAATATCTAGAGTTATTATTTTCCCTACTTGACGACCTCCGTGGCGCAGTGGGCGAATAGCCGGCTGAGACGCAGGAGGTGGCGGGTTCGATTCCCGGTGCGGAACAAATGTTTGCATGATCTACAGATATTTGTTCCGGGTCTGGTTGTTTCTCCATGTATTATAAGTATGTATTTACAAAAAAAAAGTATATAAGTATTATATCAGTTATCTGGTTCCCATAGCACAAGTTATGCTTAGTTTGGGGCTAGATAGCGCTGTGTGAAATGTCCAGCAATATTTATTTATTTACTCTAGAATTCTCAGATAGAAAATATTTATTATTTGTTGTTATAATTTATATGATAGTGTTAAAATATGTACATAATTATCAGCTTAAAATAAGTTATACAGGGTTACTGACAATCACTTAAACAGTTAGAATCCTTTTAGGGACACGTTCTGTATCTACATATAAACAAACAGCTTTTGTTCTAACATCAACTCCGACTCTCAATTTCGGCTCCAACATTGAGGCGAAAGCCCAGTTGGCTGCTAAAAAGCTTGGTATACTCGCAAAGGTGAGGCACTACTTCACACCGGGACAGTTGCTCAACTTGTACCAAGCACAAGTCCGATCGTGTTTGGTTTAATTTTCGCACATCTGGGACCGATCAGCGAAGTACCAACTTGAAGCTCTGGAATCAATTGAGAGAAGAGTCAATAGGCAGGCTCACAGGCAACGATGAACCAGTTGATGCAAAGCTCCACAGCCTGGAGCATCGACGAAAGGTTGCTAGCCTCTCGGTTTTTTATCGAGTACATTTTGGGGAATGTGCGGTGGAACTTATCAACCTAATCCCACCATCTCCATTCTATCATCGGACAAACCAGACGCTCTGCGGTGCGCCACCGCTATATGGTAGAAATACCTCCCATTCGCATAAAGCGGTTCTTTACGACCTTTATTATGCGCACCGCCAAAGAGTGGAACGCCTTGCCAGAGTCTGTGTTTCCTGATAGCTACAACCTGGGTATCTTTAAGTCGCGAGTGAATAGGTTTCTTCTAGGCAAGCGTGTATCATCGTAGACTGCATCATCGCTTACCATCAGGCGAAATCGTGGTCAAACGCAGCAATATATAAAAAAATACTAGGTTATGTCATTTATTTTTGGTATACTTAATTACACTAGTGTTTCGCCCCGAACTGAGATCTCACAAGTCTCCCATAAAAACAAATAAACATTATTTGTAATCTTTGACTATCAAAATAGTGCCACGACATGTTTAACCAAATAACGTGACCTACAGTTTCATTTAAATCTGTAAACGGGAGTTATGTTAATTGGTAAAAATTTTTTAGTGTAGAAATTGCAGTTATTCTCGATTTCAGACTGTTCCCTATATTTGTGTCACTAAAGCTACACGCAATCCAAATTTCAGCACTGTGGGGTCACTGGTGTACCCTGTGAATTTTGTGAAAGTTCAGTTTTTATGATGGATAATAAATTAAAACTACAGATACTCACAAAGACTTTTAATTAGACGTGCAACTTGACTTGATAGTTCCATTTTATTTGTTTTACCCCTCCTGAACTCCAATATCTCAACAATCCCCCCACATTTTTAGCTCATTTAGTCACACCAAAATTGTGTATCACCTACATAAATACCAAATTTCACGATGATCGGATAAACGCTTCGAAAGTTATCATCGGACAAACATACATACAACGCCGATTTGCTCAAGTTGATTTGGAGAACTCGCTTCGATCGATCAATTAGGTATTCATCGTTTAGGCAGTAGTAAAATGCACTATAATTTTTGAAAGGTGCTAGAAATAGACATTTCACATATCTACACAATATCGTACTCGTCTCCAACCGCCACTATGAGATACAGTAATGTCTCAAGTGTCTGTAATTGACCGGCACTCATACCCCTGTATACGTGTACAGTATGACTACCAGTATCGCTTCAAGTTGGCACAAGAATAATTTGTACTATTAATCAGGCGGGGTAAGATTGGTGGAACCAAATCGAGTTTTGTATTGAAATTTAATTAACTACCCGCTTGATTTCGAAACTGAGTTACCGCTGAGTTCCAGTCGAAATTAAAAGTTCCCCGCTTTGTCGAAATTAATTGGAGTAGAGGAAGCAAATTGAAAATTTCTTAGATTTTAGGGTTTGTAGGTGTCCAGTCTCGACATTGTTACCGGTGACTTAGCGACTGAATTTAGACGTAAAGTCATGGTATTGATATTTTCTCACTAAAAACTTGTTGATTTTTTTTTTATTTTCATCATCAGAATATATTCCAGGAAACTAAGAAAATACAGTAATTAATTACGTGAGACTTTTTGAGGATTTTTTTACCCAAAGACTTGTTGGAAGGTATATTCTTTGTGGTGTGAAAGTGCACTAAGAACGGATTTTTGGAAATTCATCCCCTAATGGGATCAAAAGAGGTTATTACGATTGTATGAAAAACCGTGGTTCTTGGGTTTATAAGTCAAAAAATTGGAGCAAGCGCAGCATCTCCCAGCCCACCCTCTTTAAGATAAATAGGGTCGCAATGATGAGTGATAACAAGTTTGCAGCTACCGCCGAGTTTTTCAGCTTGCTCTTTTTAGGTAGAGTCTCATTAGAGTATGTACACTAGCTGTACCTATGTATTATTACACCATAGAACAACGTGCGCGAAGCCGCTGGTAACAACTAAGTTTTTTTATGACTCATCATTGCGCCTATATCTAACATGCAGAGAGTGGGCTGAGGTCACTACTGCTAGCATTTTCTGTGGCTCACTATTTCGACAATATTAAATTTAAAGGGAGTGGGACTTCAGGACGCTTAATGAAGCTGCAATTCATTTGGCTGATTTATGGGATTAAAAGAAGCTTAAGTGTTAATCCAGGTTAAAATCTATGTACATAACAAATTTTATCGAATTCGGTTCAGCCGTTACGACGTGATTGAGTAACAAATAAACAAACATCCTCACTGAACATCATCAGATAAATTAATGTGATGTGTTGTGATAAATTAGTACACATTTAGTAGTGTAACGCGTACGAAGTCGCGGGCAACAGCTAATGTATTATAAACACGGGGTTTATCACGTACCGTGTTATCGGTGTTTCGATCGACAATGTTTCGGTTCAATTCGTGAACCTTCATCAGGGTGAGTGCGATCCGCTCCGAATAACGTCACGCCTCGCACTCGGTTATCCCGTATTTATATAATGATTGAAATCAGTCACAAAAGTTTTCTAAGTCAAATAAAGATAATTAATTTCCAAAACGAAAGAATGCAATTTAACTTTGTAACTTATGTACTATTTTATCAACTAACAAATTACCTATAAGTAAGATGTTTTTTTTACAAATAGTATAGTTACAAAACCGTTACCCTCCGTAAGATAATGTGTAAAAATAAATAAATACATAAGAAGATGTATGCATCGGCTAGCTCACTCAGAAGACTGCGTAACTTCTTACTACCGCTACTAAAACTGCGCTTGCACAATCTCTCCTCCCTGTCCTTGACTATGCTGATGCCAGTTATCTTGACCTTACGGAGGACCAGCTTAACAAGCTTGAGCGACTTCAAAACTTTTGCATTCGATTCATTTTTGGACTCCGCAAGTTCGATCATATCTCTGAATTTCGTCTTAAGCTCAAGTGACTGCCTATTCGCCTTCGCCGGAATGCTCATATCCTTTCCCAACATACTCCATAATCCCTTGAAGGAGCTATTTGAGTTGCTTCATTTTTCCCATCCCCTCCAACTCCGGTCGTCTAAAAATCTATTGCTAAAAACGCCAGTCCATAGTACTAGCTTCTATGACAGTTCTTTTACCGTCCGAGCAGTACGTTTATGAAATGCATTGCCATATAATACGGCAAGCCTCATCCTTATCTATATACGGCTAAGGGAGACGTACGGGAGATGCTATAAATACTTTATTGAACGATGTAATTTTACAGTTAAACAATAGAAGTAGGGTAGGTGGTCTATTTTTGGATTTAAGTTCGCCTTTTGACACAGTAGATCATCAGATTTTGCTAGAAAAGTTAGAACACTACGGGGTTAGAGGGAAACAACTAAATTTATTCAAATCATATCTAAACAATCGGCAACAATTTGTAGAATTAAGAATCATTGAGTGTAACACAGAGCGGATATATAGATCGGATTTAACTAGGCTCACAAGAGGGGTGCCACAAGGATCTATTTTAGTGCTAATATTATTTCTAATTTTTACGAATGATCTAATACATCACATGGAATCTAACATACCAGGGTTAAAATTAGTAGTTTTTGCTGATGACACTAATGCTACAATTTCTGCCAGTACATTAGCAGAGCTCACAGCGAAGGTAAATAAAGCTTTACAGGGTTTTAGTGAATGGTTTAGAATAAATAATTTAATCTTAAATATGACAAAAACAAATGTTATGCTATTTAAAACGACATCGAAAAATAATGAAAATTTATGCGTGAATTATCATGACATTCAAATTAAAGTAATTGACGTAGTAAAATTTTTAGGTATAAGTATTGACATGTTCTTGAACTTGAAAAATGAATTGACATCTATAGAAAGTTATATAAGCTCGGCATGTTATGCAATCAGAAGCCTTCGGGATGAAGTTACACTAGTACAATTAAAACTAGTATATTACGCGTTAGTAGAATCGAAACTTCGTTACAGCATAATGTTTTGGGGGAACAGCTATGATTACAACATTAACTCAGCGTTCATTATACAAAAAAGAGCTATAAGGACCATGTTACGCATAACGCAAACAGACTCATGCAAAGATCACTTCATTAGACTTGGCCTACTCACTGTCCCTTGTTTATACATCGTGGTTCTTCTTACAGATCTAGTAAAACACGTAAATAGGCTTGAAACTAAAGAAGAAAGGGCAGTCAGAGAGAACACTACAAGAAAAGATTTAAAAATGACTTTGTTCTTAGACGGAGAATTGCAGAACATAGTGTTCATCACCAGGGTGTAAAGCTTTATAACTTGCCTGTCGTCTTTAAAACCATCTACAGCACATTTGAATTCAAAACTAAACTTAAGCAGTTTTTGTTAAAAAAGTGTTTTTACTCCATTGACGAATTTTGTAAGGACAAGTCTCTAATTACCTGACGCAAAACTTTTATTTATTAAGTACTATTATTTGTACCTAATGTTTGGTATCATTTGACTTGGAATTTTGACAGGTTATGATATTTATATTGTATATATTTTTTTATCTTTTTATTTGACATTATTCATTATCAATTATCTTAAGATCTGACATTTTATTTAATTATCGTGACATGTAAATAATAACGTTCCATTGTTACCATTTCTATTCATTCATCTTTTAGAATGAATTTCCTAGATACATTTATTTTTTTTACTGTACCAAATATTCCGACGCAATATGTATTGTTTGCGAATAAATAAATATATATATATATATATATTAATCTAGGATAAAAAGCTTTTATCTATCAGAAATGACATAGTATCGCACATAAATTAATGTATGTATTTTAAATATTATAATTTTATATATTATATTTAATAATAATTTATTTATGTCTATTTGTATTTATAAAGTATTTAGGTATTAGTTGCACTCTTTTCATCCATATATGTATATCTTAGTCTTATAGTGCACCCCGACCATATCTTTGACATATCGAAATTCTCTCCATCCAAAGGTTGTCTGGAAGATATCGCTTCAAAGCGATAAGACCGCCCACTGTACTATTTGCTTTGTGTCTTCTATTTTGTCTGTAATTTTTTTTTTTTTTAGGTTAACAACCACAAATTACAAACTAAACTTTCTGTGATAAATGAGAGTAGAAATCCTACTAATATTATAAACTCGAAAGTTTGTATGTATGGATGTTTGTTACTCTTTCACGCCGGAACGGCTTAACCGATTGCGATGAAATTTGGTATGTACGTAGATTACCTGGATTAACACATAGGTTACTTTTTATTGGCAAACCACGCGTGCGAAGCCGCTGGCAAAAGCTAGTTTAAATAAAGTATCCATTAATTTATGTCACACTTAACTTGCCTCGTTCGACATTTCTTATACGTTGAATCGAGATTAAAACCTAAGCAAAATCTATATAGTATATAATTATATATAAAACAAAGTCGAGTTAGTTATACCATTTACTTATAACTCAATAACTGCTTGACCGATTTTGATGACCTTTGATTTGTTGGATTTGTGTCCGCCCCGAATAACAGAATAACTATTAAAATATCAGAAAAACTCACGAAAAAAATATGAAGAAAATTCATTTTCTCATACATAGATGCAGCTAATGATGGCCGATTGACGATTCACATTGGCAGCCCGCGTCATAGGCATGTATGTCAAGGCGGTACGAAGTTCGGTGGGTCAGCTAGTATAGTTTTCATTCCTTGGCACAAAAGCGAGACCTTTTAGCTCCAACAAAGTCTCAATGCTCGTTTTAGTGCTCTTTAAGTCGACTTGACTTTGTACACTTTCGTTGACGGAGTAATTTCAAGAAAGACACCGTCATCATCATCCTATCAGCCGGGAGAAGTCTACAAGATGCAAGACACAATGCAAATAAATAATTTGCATAAACAAGTGTATAATAAGGTCTTAAATTAAGTAATCGCACTTTACTTACCACTGCTGAACATAAAAAGTGAAGCTATGAAGCTCATCCACATATCATCGACAATTGGGTATCGCGCACCACACGCTTCACGCGATCTTTTCTACCCCATACTTGCAAGATGTGGAATGAGCTACCATCTAAGGTTTTCCCGTTAGGCTACGACATGGCACGCTTCAAGAGAAATGTAAAGAGGTTTCTGCAGGGTAGGGAACGCATCGACAATACCCCGGGTGTTGCCGGTATCAATAGGTGACGGTGACCGCTTACCATCAGGTGGGCCGTAAGTAGGGAATGCAATCCCGACTCGAGATTGCAAATTCGAGATTGATTTTTCAAATCCCGCGGGATCTCGGAATTTTCGGGATCCCGTCTAGTTTAAAAAAATGTTAAATTCGGATGACTGAAAACGCTAATAACTGCTTGTTTGTGATAGTGAGGTTAACTAAAATAACATATTACTCGAAAGAAAATAAAAATCTTTATTCTTTAATCTTACCAACTAAATAATTATCGTCACCTGTCGCTAATATTCGGAAATAGTCGGAATAGTTTTCTAACGCTGTTTGGCGTTCCTGCCGCTCGCGGCCGTCAGTCAGCGCGCCGCTTGCGCCCCGAGTGGACGTGTGTAGCGTCGCTGACCACTGCCGCCCAATCCTGTCAATCTCGAACGGGATCTCGTCATATGATGCGTCGGGATTGATCCCGAAAAATTACACGAGATCGGGATTGCATTCCCTAGCCGTAAGCCTGTTTCCCCAGAAATAAGATTTAAAAAAATAGCGAATATTGCCTCTCTCATACGTTTCCAGAGCGTCTGATCTTGTGGGGCTGCACCCAAAGGCTCCCAGTAACCTTTACGAGTCTTTCCATCTAGTAGGGAGCCGTTCTACGGTGGGCTTTCCAGTGCGTGGTCTCCACTGGAGAACCTTTCTGCCCCAACGGCCGTCAGTTCTTCGAGCTATGTCACAATTCTATCAGCTTCTTCATAGTCCCAGTTCCTCCAACCTACGCTGTTTGTTTTTGCCTACACACAAGACATCACTGTATGTTAAAATTCTAAATTATGATAAATAACTAAATATTGCTGGACATTTCGCACAGCGCTATCTAGCCCAAACTAAGCAGAGCTTGTATTAGGGAACCAGATAACTGATAGAATACTTATATACTTTTTTTGTAAATAAATACTTATAACGACGACCTCCGTGGTACAGTGGGCGAATAGCCGGCTGAAACGCAGGAGGTAGCGGGTTCGATTCCCGCTGCGGAATAAATGTTTGTATGATCTACAGATATTTTCCGGATCTGGATGTTATAATATATAGAATATTATAAGGATGTATTTACAAAAAAAAAGTATTTAAGTATTCTATCAGTTATCTGGTTTCCATAGTACAAGCTCTGCTTAGTTTGGGGCTAGATAGCGCTGTGAGAAATGTCCAACCATATTTATTTATTTATAACATTAGGTAGAAAAACAAATAGACCCAGAACAAATATCCGTAGATCATGCAAACATTTGTTCTGCGGCGAGAATCGAACCCGCTGCCTCCTGCGTCTCAGCCGGCTATTCGCCCACTGCGCCACGGAGGTCGTCAGTTACTCTATTTTGATATTGTTAGGTTAAGTATTTTAATAACATAAAGTTGTACTTAAAATTATGGTTATCGCAATTTTTCTTAAATGATGATGATGATAGAAAGTTACATACTCCATACACTTAAGCTGTACGGGGTAATTGCTCGAAGGAGCTGTGGAAGACAGCCCTCCCCCCTCATTATTAATGACGCCCTCCCCTTATTTACAAGTCATTAAGCGAGCCTACGTTTGGCGTGTAATCAAATTTAAACTATGAATATACCTATGTACGTGCTTACAATGTTTTTCAGTCAAAGTTTGTGGAGCAGTGTGCGATGACCGGCAGAGGCGCAGGAGGTTGCGGGCTCGATTCCCGCTGCCGGACAAATGTTTGTATGATTATTATAAATACGGGGTGTTTCGACCGACAATGTTTCGGTTCAATTCGTGAACCTTCATCAGGGTGAGTGCGATCCGCTCCGAATAACGTCTCGCCTCGCACTGTCAACATTGTCGGTCGAAACACCGATAAGACGGTACGTGATAAATTCCGTATTTATAATAATCATACAAACATTTGTCCGGCAGCGGGAATCGAGCCCGCAACCTCCTGCGTCTCCGAAAGTTTTCTAAGTAAAAATGTTTGTATGGTCTACAGATATTTGTTCCAGGTTTGGATATTTTTTTATATAATATTTGAAAGTATATTATTGCAAGTATTTGCATAAAAATAAATGTATATAAGTATGCAATAATCTGGTTTCAAGATTTTTAAAACCATACGGACAAAATTTATTAGGACACAGTGTCCCAACTGTCACTTTTGAGTTTAATATTTTTTACTGTAGATTCGGACACCATCAAATTATTGAAGCTGTTGAGTACAGTCAGGTAAAAAATGTTTAAGCAAAATATAATATAATGTGATAAAGCTAATCAAATTGCTTTGCGAGCGTGGTGGTGACTTATATTAATGTTAAAAAACCACAAGTTTCATTCATAGCGTATATTTGGTATAAATCAACACCTTTTATTCTTAGGCATCTATATAATGATCACTTAAAAATACCTCAAATAAAGAGAGAGAGAGTATGACCTTGCTATGCATCTTTTTCGTCTTCTTGCTGTGCCGCCGCCGCGCCTCGGTAAAAACCTGTTTTATTAACTGTACAACGCAGCTATTTTTAATGGTGTCCGAATCGACAGTAACAAAAATATTAAAATCAAAAGTGTCAATTGGCACATTGCGTCCCAATATATTTTGTCCGAATCGACAGCAAGTCGTTTAAACTTGTCAAAAATATAACTACCAACTAAAAAAAACCTTGTGTATATTTTGTAAGTCGTATTAAATCGACTTTCAATATAGGTACTATTCATCGTACTACATCGAAATAAACTCGTACCGAAGACTTAAAACGTTCTCTCGACCTATTTGTAACATAATAACGTTGATAGAATAAGTTTACAACGAGGTATTAGTGAAGCGGGGATGTTTCAACTATTGGACGCAAAATTATTGATTATTCGACCTCTGTAGCGACTGACGACGAGCTGCGCGATCTCCAACTAAGGTTTGGTCAGGGGTTCGCTCGGTCGTAGATTGCTCGTTGATCTGTTTTGTCTACACCGTAGACAAATCATTATTTAAATATGTAAAGACATTTTTTTTTATAAAAAAATATAATCTGAAATCTTGTCCCCAGGCACTACGGCGATTGCGTGCATCCAGCTAATGTTGGAACCGTTTTTAGGGTTACGTACCCAAAGAGTAAAACGGGTCGCTATTACTAAGACTCCGCTGTCTGTCTGTCGGTCGGTCCGTCCGTCTGTCACCAGGCTGTATCTCATGAACCGTGATAGTTAGACAGTTGAAATCACAGATAACGTATTTTTGTGGCCGCTATAACAACAAATACTAAAAACAGAATAAAATAAATATTTTAGAGGGGCTCCCATACAACAAACGTGATTTTTTTGCTCGTTTTTGCTCGATATTGATAACGGCAACAGGTAGATGCTTGAAATATTTACAGAATAGTTGTTTATATATTCACTTTAAAATAAATAATTCAATTAAATTAAAACAAATATGTAAGGGGGGCTCCCATACAGCAGACATAATTTTTTGCCGTTTTTATAGATAATGGTGCGGAACCCTTCGTGCGCGAGTCCGACTCGCACTTGGCCGGTTTTTTCAATAGATTGAATGTTTTACAAAGATGCAATGAAAATTATTTCATACTAATATATAAGCTAGCTGACACGCACGCGGCTTCAGCGCACGCGTGGTTTGTCAATAAAAATTACCCTCCTTTCTTCTCAGTCGATTATAAAGTAGCCTGTCTCAATCCCGGTCAAATAATTTCATCGAAATTGGTTCAACCGTTTAGTCCTGAAACCGTTTAGTGCCGTGAGTTTAGGTATAAAATTATTAAGGGTGCGAAAGTGTATTTGTTTGTTACTCTTTCACGTCGTAAAGGTTGAACCGATTTCGATGAAATTTGGTATGTATATAGAATATTATATTAAGACTTGGATTAAGACATGAGTTACTTTTTATTGGCACATTGACATGTGAAGCCGCGGGCGGAAGCTTGTAAAATTATAAACAGTAAATAATATTGTTTAAAAAATCGCATACTGTAACGGTTATGTCCTACTAATATTATAAACGCGAAAGTTTGTATGTGTGGATGTTTGTTACTCTTTCACGCCGGAACGGCTGAACCAATTGCGATTAAATTTGGTATGGACGTAGATCATAACCTGGATTAACACATAGGCTACTTTTTATTGGCAAACCACGCATGCAAAGCCACTGCCAACAGCTTGTACTTATATATAGACGAAAGAAAGTCCAAGACGTCGGAACAAGGGTGTGTGCTTGTTCCAACGAACGTGTGAAACTCAAGTGGAACTGGGCAGGACACTTGGCTAGACGAGGTGATGCCAGGTGGAGTAAACCTAGGCCAAGGCTAAAAACTAGGCCAAGAACAGACCTAAGAATTCCAGGATGTCCGACGGCGCGGTGAGTCGACGACATAAAGAAAGTCGCGGGTAACTCCTGGATGCACGCAGCACAGGGCCGGGAAGGGAGGCGTTTACAAAGGGAGGCCTACACCCAGGGCCGGATTAACCCTATCGGGGCCCCTAGGCAATGTAATTCCCGGGGCCCTTTTCCTTTACCCTTTTCTTACTTTTAAAAATATATTTTTTCTATTACAAAAGTCGAGTCTATCAGATCGACTCCTGCTTTTTGCTTTCATTGAAATGATCTTAATGAATAGATTATAGTTATAGATAAGTGTTATGATCCGGAGTAGGAAAGATAAATGAAACGTGACACGGTTATTTTTAAATTTAATCTTGTTAAATGCAATAAAATATATTGTATACCGAAAGAAAATATATTTGTGAAGTAGGTAGGTACAATAAGTGTAAATAGCAACTCTTCTAACTTTTTTAGATACAAAATCGTTTAAAACATCTTGGAAGTTGCCCTTTAAGTGAAATATTTTTCTTGATGCGTGGCCAGCATCGACTAGGCCCTCGTGGGCCCCTAGTCGGTGCGGGACCCGTAGGCAGTTGTCTAATCCGCCTTATGGATATTCCGTCACTGCATACACCCAGCAATGGGTACTTATGGGATGTGGATGATGATGATGATATATCTAAACAACAATGAGGGCTTTTGATTGACGATAAAAAAAACTGGTTCCAGCTAGCGTAATAGATGGCGCTGTGCAGAGGTACACCCGCGTCTTCGTACGCATTACACTACTAAATGTGTAGGTAACCTAAAAATAAAGCTAAACTCGCTGTTGCAACTTGACTTGACATACCATTTTTATCCCATGAGACCTGACTTATGGGATAAAAAGTAGCCTATGTGTTAAACCAGGATATAACCTATGTAGGTACATACTAAATTTGTGTAAATCGGTTCAGCCGTTACGACGTGATTAAGAACAAGCAAACAAATAAATAAACAAACATCCAAGGTTTCGCATTTATAAAATTAGTGTGATACTAAACTGTCAAAATCTCAAAGACACAATATCAATATAGCTTTGGCTTATTTTAACTTCTTGCCTTTTATTTCTGTCGATTCTTTGGCTAGGGGCAAAGAGTGAAAACTATAGTCTAGAGGTGATATAGCCCTATTCGTGGAGACGATTCCACTTGTTAAAGCTTCTAACACACTATTGTAGCTTTTAATACCCTTCATTCTAGCCGCATTTAGGCTTTTGAAACCGCGAAATGCGAGGCGGGCTCTAATTGGATATAAACTGTAGGTACCTACACAAATGTTTAATATCTGAACAGAAATTCAAAAGGGCCGCATTACTATGTTTGATGACCTCTTTGGCGCGGTGGACGAAAGAGTGAAACGCTAGAGTTCGCGGATTCGATTCCCGCTACAGAACAAATATTTGCATGATCTGCAAATATAATATAAGGATAAGGATAGTTTGTCTTTAAAAATGTCTATGATAAAAACATTACCTGCGTAGTTGGGTAAAAAGTAGCATATGTCCCAATTCCGTTCATAATCTATCTATAATATAGCACATCGAAATCGGTTCAGCCGTTTAGTCGTGAAAACGTAACAAATACATATACAGACAGAAGGACAGACTAACTTTCCAATTTATTATATTTCCAATACTTTGGTTAAACTTCTAAGAGTTGGACACGACAAAAATAAGTGTCAACAATTTCAAAAGGCTTATAGCAAAGTCAAAGTCAAAATCTTTTATCCATATAAATCATAAGGATCACTATGAAACGTCAATTTTACTGCCTGTTCCTTCGCGACCAAGCCAGGAAAGAAAGTCAAGAAACAAGGCTCTGGTTGTTTTTTAATGGTCCTTTTAGAATACATAACAATATAGAAAATAAATTACGTCTAAATTGTAACATTTTGAACGAGTTCGAGCAATTTCAATCCCAAGCTTCTCTATCATATAAATAATCCGATACGTTACAGTAGGCTTTTTTATAAAGATTTTGTTTAATTACGTTTTTAAATTTGTTAATTGTCAATTTTTGTACATCACTCGAGAGTTTGTTATAAAATCGTAGGTAGGTACACCTTGCCCTACGATTTTATCTAACTTTATGGAGTCTACAAGTGGCAACAGCGAGTTTTTCTTTATCTCGTTAATCTTTAAAATTATGATTATCGCTATTTTTTTAAACAAATTAATATTTTTGTGAACATACCTAGGTACATCAGATTTTCATAGATGTATTGACAAGGGAATGTCTTAATATTTATTTCTTTAAACTTATTGCATAATGATTCTCTGGGGCCCATATTATAAATTGCACGAACAACCCTCTTCTGAAGCACAAAAACGGTGTTTATATCTGCAGCACCCCCCACAGCAGTAGGTACCTATACCGTAAGACATAATGCTGTGGAAGTAGCTGAATTAAACTAGTCTAGATGTGTCTACGTCTGTAAAAAGACGGATCTTTTGGACTGCGTATGCCGCAGAACTAAGTCTCTTCGACAACTTTTCAATGTGAGAGCCCCATTGAAACTTAATATCTAGGGTTATACCTAAGAATACGGTGGTGTCCACAAGAGCCAACTCCTCGTCTTTGATTTTTATATCTGCTTTAACTTGTGTAACATTACCTAGGTAGTATAAATCTAATACACTTTGTTATCTTTTCATTTAGAAGTAGATTGTTTACATTGAACCATTTTACGACCTTAGAGAGTGCATTGTTTACTTCCTCAAAATCGTCTTGAGCGACATCTATCTCCTTATGCTAGAACTATTTAGACATCAAGACAACCTACAAAGCGAGCGTCGGTCGTCGGCGTCCCGCGCATTGAAGGCATAATGAGGGGTTTTCGCGGCCATGTTTGTATAACTGCTAACAGATGGCGTTGCTCTTTCATGCTCTGAATAACAAAGGAAAGAACTCCGAACTTTTTTTCCGAACTCTTTGACCTACCTATTCTATTATATTTTCAGCCATTTGAGTCCCACTGCTGGACAAAGGCCTCCCCCCATTCCTTCCAAACATCCTATGCCACGTCCACCCTTAGCAGAAACTTATCCAATCCGTCCCGCCATCTCCGTCTCGGTCTGCCGCGTCGCCTTCTCGCTGGGTCAGGGGCCCACTCGGTAGCTACCTTTGCCCACAGCTTATTTGGCATCCGACAGACGTGCCCAGCCCCACAGAACACAAAAAACAATATTGTTTTTTATGTTCTGTGCTCAGCCCCATCCCACTTCAGCTTAGCGGCTTTCAAAGCTACAACTGCAATTTGTGTACGTGAGTGCAGCTCGGTCAGGCGGATTCGATCCGTTAGCCGGACGCTCAGTTGACCTACCTACTTCAGAAAAAAGCCAGTGATGAAATTAAGGTAGAAAATGTATGTTTTCGATTCGTAAAGCATAGCGACACTAGCGGCGCCACACAAGCGATTACTTTGGCGAAATATAATTTAAAAGGAGGTGCAATTTTACTCGCTTCTTCAAAGAGTAGGTAATGCATAGAGTAAAGCAATACCTCTGAGAGTACAGTGCGTTCAGCGTTATTTTGCCTCTGACAGCTGTTTCTGTTAGGTTGGCATTACCCGCCATTTTTGCTAGGAAGTCAACTATCGTAGTGTGAAGTTCCATGCGTTTTTCTTTAAAAAATAATAATTTTAAACGTGTTAATCATGCCAAAAAGGATTCAAAGTAGTGGCAGAAAAATTGTATCCTCAGTTCGTAATTTTTGTGAACGGGAAAAAGCTAATGGAGGACCAATAATACCATTTGAACATGTGGACATGGAGGACTCTTCTTCACTTTTGACAACTTCAACTGTTACTTCAAAACCTTCAAGTTTGTTCAGAAGGGTCGACGAAAAATGCAGAAACAGACAGAAAGTGAGAAGAAACACAAAAAATGAGCGTGTTTTCTTCAAATAAATTAGACAAACTTACTAGAGTAAGAGAAAAATAGGGACACATTTTAGCAAATAATAATAATAAACATCGAGCCAAATATTTATTGATCGAGCGAAGCGAGATCTCCGAATCAACTTGGGCAAATCAACGTTTTATGTATGTATGTATGTATGTTTGTTTGTCCGAGGATAACTTTCGAAACGTTTATCTAGAAATTTAATACATGGGTGTGGCACAATTTTGGTGTGACTAAATGAACTAAAAATGTGGGGGGATTGTTGAGATATTGGGGTTCAAGAGGTTAAAAAAAACAAAATGGGGCTATCTGATCAAGTGGCACGTCTAATAAAATTTACATTTCGACTCTACCTTGCAGGTTTTAAGTTATTAGCCATAATAAAAACAGAACTTTGACAAAATTCACAGGGTAGGTAGGTACACCAGTGACCCCACAGTGCTGAAATTTATATGTAGTATGCGTGTAGCTTAAGTAACACAAATAAAGGCAAAAGTCTGAAATACAAAATAACTGCAATTTGAACCCCAAAAAACAACAACCAATTACATGAACTCCCGTTATTTGTAATTTGAATGAAACTGTAGATCAAATTATTTGGTTAAGTATTCATTTCGTGGCAATATTTTGATAGTCAAAGATTACGAATAATATATTTTTGTTGTTATGGGAACCTCGCGAGATCTCAATTCGGGACGAACCTCTAGTTACTAGATATACGTCATACCCAAGGGCGGATCCAGAGGGAGGGTCATGGGGGTCGTCATGACCCCCCTCCCCCTGGGCTGGGTCCAGGACCTAGATGGACCACTAATTAAAATTGTTAAACATAATGTTTTTACATATCTTTTGTCACAATATAGATTTTATAAGTACATTAAATATATAATTAATTTAATTGAATATATTTATTTAATTTAATTTTAATTTGGAAACTTAATTTTGTTATTTAAATATAGGTATTTTTAAGTACAGTATGTAAGTACATCAATAAAATACCTACTTTTTACTCGTATCTATGATTATAAAAATGAAATTATAGCTTCTTGTGACTTGACCACGACTATGTGCCCCCCCCCCCCCCCCCCCAGGCACCAAAGCTGGATCCGCCCTTGGTCATACCGCTTAGGTAAGAATACGCTAGATAAAATTAACTACGTACAAACTACATTACTGCATTCACCGACATAAAAGCAATCCATACTTTATGTATAAGTTAGAGGTTCCTACGAAGCTAAAAACATAACGCCATTGTACAATAAATGCCTATAAAGATGTCTGGAATATGGTGGCTTCAGTCCCTACCATAAACTAGATATTTTGGTAGAATGGTAATTTGTACTTAGGTGTACCTACTTACCCTCCTACAATATTTTACTATTTTTAGATTTTATATCTAGCTTGGTGGGTCTACGTCGTAATAGCACTTGCACTGTTTTTTGCTGGTTTACTCCTGAATTACATCGTTAAGAAGATAAACGGTGAGTCCGTAGCTACTTAAAACGTTTTTCTTCTCAGGTAGGGCTACCTACCTAGCTGGATAGGTAGGTACCTATTATTGTATTCTTGATTATCTCACAGAAGCTCTTGAAGTCTTGAAACCAGAATCACCAGCCTCCAAACTATGGTATCAGCTAACCGGTCTACACAAGTCCTTGAAGACGCAAATAATCCAGTAATGACCACTGGAAATACTGCAGAAGTTTCCAATTTGGGAATCTCCCTGGTCTTTAACAAAGAAGATAACCTTCTAGAAGATAAAAAAAAGAAATGCAATCCTGATACAAGTGGCAAAGGCAGTATCGTCATAGAAATGAATGCAGATACCAATAAAGACATTTCTTCAATGCAATATACTAATGATGAAGAAACGAACAAATCTGCATTTCTAGGCACCATCTACAAAGAGCTGTACGAAAAGAGGAAAACCATTGAAAAGTCCAAAAGTTTATCAAATGCAGATCGAGACAGCATCCTGAGCGAAATAGTTGATAAGATGGTGACGAGAATCCAGGAAAGCAAATCTACTCCAAGTATTAAAAAGTCGCTTGGCATTCAAAATAAAGAAGACCTAAAAGACTGGACTATGGATTTAATTAGGAAGATGGATTCAGCTCCAGCTTCGACTTCTGGTGGTTGCTAATTATCACAGACCAGTTTAATCAGGATCCGTGATAACAATAAAGGAATGTGCAAATAGGTACCTACCAGTCTTTTAGTCATTGAACTATTCCTGCAAGTTGAAAAAAATACTTGTCTTAGGGTAGTTAACTAGGTACGAGGAAAAATAAATATCCATATGTATATGGATTGATTGTGATAAATTTATAAAATGGACAGAGATCAGGCAGAGACAAAAGCCCGTACCTATTTCAGAACTGTGCTCAAGCGTGAATCAACGCCAGATTCACGATTTAGATTTGATTATTGAGTAAAGGCTGACTTGAGGGCCTTAAATAAACAAACAACAAATACCTAAGTATTATCCTAAACAAAAAAAACGAGAGACCACACGACTGAAGTAAAACTTCTTTTTCATAATATTACCTAATTTATAAAATTGTTCAAGAACGAAATTAAATTACGAAAACTAATCAAGAAAACACCGTTCGCGTAACGCTAGCAAACTCGCAAACGAACTACTGTCTGAGATGTTTAAATATATCATCCACTGGCTATGAGAAGAGTGAAAAAAATGTGCGCGCGCACTGCTCTCTCTTGCTCATACAGCGTGATACAGACAATAGGCCTGCACTGTGTCTTAAATAGGTATACGAAACGTAATTGGTTATGAGAGAATGAGAGAAAGAAAATGTAAGCTCGCACCTCTCTCTCTCTCTTGCCCCTACAGTAATATACGAAACGTAACTCTCTCTCTCTTTCTATCTTCACTAACTTATATCTCCCTCTCAACTTCCGTTCGCCTCGCTCGATCACACTTTTCGTAACGGTCTCGTTACTCCCCAAGTCAAGCGTGCGTAAAGTTTTACTTCAAAAAATGTTTTATAACCTAACTACCTAGCACAAACGTCCCAGAGAGCGACGCGATGCATGCTTGGAGTGATAGGTACAAATCGATAGAGTCAGAAATACCGAACTACGAGCCAAAACCGGCATTGCCGATGTAGGCTATAGGACCGCCCGCTTAAAATGGAATTGTGCATAGGCTTGTGGTTGGAATGCCTTCAGAACAGAATGTTGAGCGAACCTAGTTACCCAGTGGATACCGAACGAACGGGTGACGGACGTAGCCGTGGTAGGCCCAAAAATAGATGGAGAGACGACCTGCATTCAAACCAGATTGGTTAGATGTACGGAGAGGGGAAGACCTTTGGCCAGCAGTGACTGTGGAACGAAGACGTAGGTTAATAAAAAAACATCATCTATGTTAAGTAGTACTTACAATATAGGTATCCTAACTAATGTACCTTTAAGTACATTTTTGTTCAGCACGGCTAACGCGTTCTCCAAAGTGCTATCTTAGAACTGTCATATTTGGTCAAACTGTCAGTGTCGTCTTCATCGACTGACTTTAGATCGATTTCCGACTTGCATCGCAAGCGGGGCTGCCAGATCGGCCCTTGGGAAATTATGTCGGCCCTTGGCAGCCATCGGCCTTTTTGTGGCCTTTACCCACCAATAATAAAAATATTACTTACAATAATTAAAAATAAAAATATGGTGTTGGGAATTTTAGAAATTCCTAAAAAATATAGCAGGAAATAGTTAATTTTTTCATTTACATGTACAAATTGGCTTACTGCTGGTTTCTCTTATTTTCTAACTCAAGTGTTGAGCGTGTTTTTAGTAAACTGAAGAGAATAAAAACTGAAAGCCGTACTCGTCTCAAAACGGAGACGATAGCTTCTTTAATGACTACCACTGCAGATATTGAAAACTGTGGTGGTGTAATACATTTCAAGCCATCGCCAGAAATGATAAGTTCTAAAATAAAATTTAAGTAAAGACTGTTAATATATGTTATAATATAAGTAAAGAAGTTGTTTGTGTCTAGTTTTTGTTCTTTGCACCATTTAAATATAGTTTTTAGTTGAATAAAGTTATTTTATTTGAATTTCGGTTTTTAGGGCCGAAAATCGGCGTTTTTCAACAAGGCTTACCGGCGTTTTTCTGATTGAGGTGCTGGCAACACTGATCGCAAGCAAAACCAAAAGTTGTTGTTACGTTACGCGCCGCTTACTTAGAATTACTTTAATTGCTACGAGAACTACATCAGAAAACGAAATAAGTTTCCAATGACCTGGAAAAACACCATGCGCACACTTTAAATTTTTTGTAACAGCGAAGTAAACCGGTAAAAAATGACTTCCATCATCAAGGTTCACTGCCTCTCAGGAGCTGGAGACGAGTCTCCGCCGTGCTACGTGCTGCAAGTAGATGAGTTCAAGTTTCTGCTAGACTGTGGATGGGATGAGAAATTTGATGTGGAGTTCATAAAGGAGTTGAAGAGGTTTGTTTGAGGTTATGTTTTGTTGTGTACACATCAACTTTCCACAATACGTTCCATGACTGTAATTTAAGTGCAATATTTTTTTTTGCCTACTATTGGTCTAAAGTCTCATATAACTGTAATTTCACTCATTAAACCAGAACATAGCATAACCCACACTAAAATATTATAAATTTGAAAGTAATTCTGTTTGTCTGTTTGTTACGTTTTCGTTCACATAAAACTACTGGAACGATCTTGATGAAAAATTTTATGAATGAAGCTAATAAGCATGGCCTGCTTTGAAACTTGTTTTTATAGATAAACCATTCTTTATTGCACACAAGAAAATACATTTAAAAATACAGAAATGGAGGTCATTTGTGCAAAGTTGGGATGGAAGCTTGTTACTTATAAAAATATTCTGTTTTCAGACAAATAAACACAATAGACGCAGTCCTAATCTCACACTCTGACCCTCTGCATCTTGGAGCCCTACCTTACGCAGTTGGCAAGCTCGGTCTTAACTGTCCCATCTACGCAACACTACCTGTCTACAAAATGGGACAAATGTTCATGTACGACTTGTATCAGTCACACAAGAATTCATCGGAGTTTGATTTGTTTACACTTGATGATGTGGATATGGCCTTTGATAGAATTACACAGCTTAAATATAATCAGAGTATTGATATGAAAGGTAAGAAAAAATAATATACTTCGTGTTTTGTTATGTATGACATTAAATGAAAACATGGGTAGGGCTAGTATTGTTAAACTGTTATACTGACTAAGCAGCAATGTCGCCAAGGCACCTGCGATTTACGGTTAATATTATTATATTGGAAATGTATCGATTACCGGATAAATATTCAAGCTACCAGTATTAAACTCACCTCTAAAATCAGTTAATACGAGTCCGGATGTGTGTTTTAAATTAATGTCGTATATAACAAAAGTGTATTAGATACAGAGATGGGTAATGGGTAAAAACCCATTCTGCCCATTTGGGTTATAACCGGGTGATTTGGGTTTTAACCCATTTTGCTGGGTGAAAATGGGTGTTTGGCTATTTTAATGCCAAAGTTAAAATAAGATAGGTGCCCACTTTGGTAGGTACCTACTAGGTACGTAATTAAAATATTAAATTAATAGTAGCGTTCCAATAGACACTTAAAGCTGGAAAATTAATAAAAGTCGGAATTGAATTTAGATCGATTAATTACTAAGTAAAACTTCTTTACGCACGCTTGACTTGGCGAATTGCTATAGATAAAAAAAGTATTTACGACGTTTCGTATTTTGAATCTACCATCTTCGATTTACGAAAAAGTTCAGCAATTCCACAACAGATGGCAGGCAGCAGCTGAAAATAACTTATGTACTTACTGTATTCTCCTCAAAATAAGGTTGACATTTCCTTTTTATTTTTCTTTCTTGGCGTCGCACGGTTTTGTGCATTTGCCTTTGGCAAATAAAAAAATAGGGAAACAGAATAGACATGACATTTTCTTAAAACATTATTTTTACCACTACTCAGCCAGTGTGATGACACAAAATATTGTCATTATCGATTGGACCCGATTTTGGGTTTGATTAAAATGTTATAGGATACAAAAGGGTGCTGTTATCTATAATCTAAGGATAATCTAGTTCAATATTTGACTAAAACTTACTAAGATCATTATTATTTACCTACAGAAATGGAACTATTTTTTGCAAAGATCATGATGTAAATAATAATGCGCATGAATAAATATATGTCGTTATTACCAGTTGAAAACTAAAAGACGTAAGTTTTATTCGTCGTTTTTAACACTTAGGGCCCATTTCACAGATTCTTGATCAAGTTCCACATAGCTATCTGACAAATAACACCATACAAAAGTTGTTACTTTTTGAGATTACCCGATGACACAAACATAGAGACATAAATTACCAGTACAGGTTATAATTTAAACAACCCTTCATTTTGGTAAGGGGTAAAAGCATTTGATGAACGTTTATTAAGTTTTGTGAGAATTTTAATATAAATGGCAGAGATCGATAAAACTGCTATCGCATTAGACTACATCACTAACTGAGTAGCGGAGAATATTCCAGAATGCATATCTCCTATCCCAAATTAGCCTAAGTTATACAAACTGCAAAAAAACACTCCTTCATGCTTGTATAATGGAGTTAATTTTGCTATAGATAAAAAATGTATTTACGACGTTTCTATTTTGAACATACCAGCTTCGATTTACGAAAAAGTTCAGCTATTCTACAACAGATGGCAGGCAGCAGCAGAAGATAACTTATGTACTTACTGTATGCGCCTCGAAATAAGGTTGACATTTCCTTAAAACATTATTTTATACATGTATATATATATATATACAGAGTGTTTTTTTAACTGTAACAGTACGGCAGCACCCATAACCAGAGGAGATACAGGTGCAGTTTCTTTTAAAACATCAGCTCGTTTTCGAAGAAAAACATTTTGGCACTAAACTTTTTTTGGTCTAGTGTGAGTAGCGCCTTAAAATAAATCAAGTTGGTAAAACATTTTTTGATGCCGATCGATGCAGTCCTTTGTAAGGATCATTTTATTGTATCGGATAAAAAAAATCTGAACAGCGGAAGTTAGTCAAATTTGATAAAATGTATACTCATACAATAGGACAAACAAAATTCCTTCTACAAACATTTTATTAGATTCTAATTGCACATTAAAGAAGTATTAATACTGTAGCGATTAAGAAGTTTAGGAACCCCATGCTCTCATGAGCAATTCAAAAACATTTCGTATTTCAGAACAATTTTGAATTTCGAACATGGTTCTTGCACCTGTTGGACTTTTATATCAGTCATTGCATCATCTTATTTGTCCTATCATGGCATTGTCAAATACGCAAAAAGTAGACTTAATTGAAGCATACTTCCTTAACCGACGAAGCCCAACTAAGGCGCTGAAGTGGTATTAGGAACGCTACCTAGATCGCGATTGCTGCTCGGAGCGAGGAAGTATGCTTCAATTAAGTCTACTTTTTGCGTATTTGTCAATGCCATGATAGGACAAATAAGATGATGTAATGACTGATAAAAAAGTCCGACAGATGCAAGAACCATGTTTGAAATTCAAAATTTTTCTGAAATACGAAATGTTTTTGAATTGCTCATGAGAGCATGGAGTTCCTAAACTTCTTAATCGCTACAGTATTAATACTTCTTTATTGTGCAATTAGAATCTAATAAAATGTTTGTTGGAGGAATTTTGCTTTGTCCTATTGTACGAGAATACATTTTATCAAATTTGACTAACTTTCGCTGCTCAGATTTTTTTCATCCTGTACAATAAAATGATCCTTACATAGAACTGCATCCATCGGCATCAAAAAAAAATTACCAACTTGATTCATTTTATGGCGCTACTCACGCTTGACCAAAAAAATTTTAATGCCAAAATGTTTTTCTTCGAAAACGAGCTGATGTTTTAAAAGAAACTGCACCTGTATCTCCTCTGCTTATGGGTGCTGCCGTACTGTCCCAGTTTAAAAAAGACACTGTATATAAATATACATACATATAAGTGGAGCTAAAGAAGTTTAAAGGTACCTAGGTACTTTATTAGACGTCATTGTTAATAATTACTGCTTATTTCATTTTCACCCGCTCAAACAACCCAGTGGGTGGAATGACTTGGGTGATAATTGGGTTTTAACCCACTCATGTATTTTAACCCGGGTGGTTACCCATCTCTAATTAGATACAGTGCGTTTTTTTTACTGGGACAGTATGGGGAAATCTGAAATCATATTAGATACAGAGAAACTTGGGTCAAAATTATTTTTTGTTAAATTTATCTGCATTTAGGTCATGAGCCACAATCAGATATGGTGTTGGTTGATTTTATTTGAGTTCAATTCCTAAAAGCACTGTTTGGTTTGTAGAGAACAGGTTAGTTACTCTGGTCCAATTCCAGTATATGTCATCTTTTCTGGTGTGTTACATTTTTCTGCGTATTAGTCCAGATGAGTTTTTGTGATGGCCTTATAGGCAAGCTTATTACTGAGTGATATCAATACTGGTTAGTATTGATGCCCCAATAGCCAAACTTTTTTATTTTTCATTTTTACTTGCAATCAGTTGTAATTATTTGTATTTGATTTATTTGGGTGCATCTATACTATATACTAATATTATAAAGAGGAAAGATTTGTTTGTTTGTATTGAATAGGCTTTGAAACTACTGGACCGATTTAAAAATTATTTCACTGTTGGGAAGCTATACTATCCCTGGGTGATATAGGCTACTTTTTACTCAACTGCGCAGGAGGGTAATTTTTTTTTTTATACATTATAGGCTTGCGTTTGACCACGATCTCGCCTGATGGTAAGCGATGATGCAGTCTACGATGGTACTCGCTTGCCTAGAAGAAACGTATTCACTCGCGACTTTAAGATACCCAGGCTGTAGCTATCTGGAAACACAGACTCTGGCAAGGCGTTTCACTCTTTGGCGGTGCGCATAATAAAGGTCGAAGAGAACCGCTTTGTGCGACTGGGAGGTATTTCTACCATATAGCGGTGGCGCACCGCAGAGCGTCTGGTTGTCCGTTGATAGAATGGAGATGGTGGGATCAGGTTGAAAAGTTCCGCCGCACACTCCCCGAAATGTACTCGATAAAAAACCGAGAGGCTAGCAACCTTTCGTCGATGCTCCAGGCTGTGGAGCTTTGCATCAACTGGTTCATCGTTGCCTGTGAGCCTGCCTATTGACTCTTCTCTCAATTGATTCCAGAGCTTCAAGTTGGTACTTCGCTGATCGGTCCCAGATGTGCGAAAATTAAACCAAACACGATCGGACTTGTGGTTGGTACAAGTTGAGCAACTGTCCCGGTGTGAAGTAGTGCCTCACCTTTGCGAGTATACCAAGCTTTTTAGCAGCCAACTGGGGTTTCGACTCAATGTAGGAGCCGAAATTGAGAGTCGGAGTTAATGTGATACCAAGAAGCTCGAGGTGGTCAGATATCGGGCACGGATACATTTCGGAAAGTAGGAGTCAGATTAAATTGACTTCGTTTTGCGGAGAACAGACACGCCTGGGTCTTATTCGCATTGAACTTGACCAGATTGGCATCACCTCAGTCGGAGATTGCCTTCAAGGACAAGTTTAAGCGCTCGACCATGGCCTCCCTGAGTGACTGAATCTGCACTCCACTGGCTCGTGCACTAGATTTGTAGCTTTCCACAACTGTGCTATCATCTGCATACCCAATGGTAATGTTTTTATTGAAAAACTACGCGTGCGAAACTACGAATTGGTCAGCTAGTTTTCAGTAAAAACTATTAATTAGAACTAATTAGTTCCTCTGGTCAAATTCCAGCATACATATGCCATATCCTCAGGAGTGTTACATCCTTTTATCCTTATCTTGTACTTACTTTCCTTGTATCTCTTTACAATTCTTGCTAACTAGCTCCTTAACAGTAAGCATTTCCAGGTACTCATGTGTTTCTGTGTTTCTCTTAAACCAATTTACGGTTGAGACAGTTCTTAAAGAAATAGTTTGAAATCTATGAAGGATCTCGATCTGGAAATTGCTGGCAGACCCCCAGAGATCTATTCCATAGGTCCAGATGGGTTTTTACGATGGCCTTATAGTGCTTATTGCTGAGTGGCAGTCGTGATTGATGCCGTAAAAACCAAGATAGTTCTTTGATTGTATTGACTTCTGGTTATTAGCTTCATTCATCTATAAACTTATAAATATGCGAAGAGAAAACCTTGTACCACTTTTTAAACTTATTACGCGCATAGAGGATTGTGAGATTTGGCATAGTTCATGTTTATATGGAGGAGGGTTGAATACTAAAATTTAGCTAAAAAAAACTTTATTAGTTAGGGTCGAATTTCGACCACTGTGCACTGAAAACTAGTTCAAATAACTACAATTTCAAATTTCAAATGAACAAACTTGACTAATTTAAAATGTTCCAGGTAAAGGCCTAGGCCTCCGCATCACGCCTCTCCCCGCTGGGCACTCCCTGGGCGGCACCGTCTGGCGTATCGCAGCCCCTGGGGAGGAAGACATAGTGTACGCCCCCGACTTCAACCACAAGAAGGAGCGGCATCTGAACGGCTGTGAGATTGAGAGGCTGATGAGGCCGTCGCTGATGCTGTTGGGTGCGATGAATGCTGATTATGTGCAGCAGAGGCGCAGGCTGAGAGATGAGAAGTTAATGAGTAAGTTATTTTATTATACTCAGAAAACTATTGTGGCTTATCATCAATATGTGACAAGAAAAGTTTGTACCCCTTTTTAAGCTTATTGTGCGCACGAAGGACTGAGATTTGGCATAAAGTTTATATGGAGAAGAATGAGCAAAATCGAAAATTAAGCTAAAAAACTGGGGTGTGGCTGTGCCATGGACACGGCCGTGTGTTGTACGTAAATACGTGCACGTAACAGGTAATATTTGCGATACAAAATATAAAATACGCTATTTAATGTTATAATCATATTTAAACTAAGGAGTCCTCCGGGTCATCATCATCATCATCATATCAGCCGTAGGACGTCCACTGCTGGACAAAGGCCTCCCTCATTGATCTCCAGGAACTGCGGTTGGAAGCGGCCTGCATCCAACGCCGACCTGCGGTTCTTACCAAGTCGTTTGCCCATCTTGTAGGTGGACGTCCTACGCTGCGCTTGCCGGTCCGTGGCCTCCACTCGAGAACCTTTCGGCCCCATCGACCATCTGTTCTGCGCGCTATATGGCCTGCCCATTGCCACTTCAACGTGCTAATCCGTCGGGCTATGTCGGTGTCCGGGTCATACTAAATCATTCGTTTTTTGAATTGCCTCCCACTATGAAAGCGATTTTAAAAACTTATTCGCGTCAAAAATGTATAATCAAGGTTGAATTTGGACCGCTGTACTTTACTGAATTGACAATTGAATTTCAGCAACTATCCTCACAACACTGAGAGGCGGTGGCTGCGTCCTAGTGTGCACTGACACCGCGGCGCGAGTGCTAGAACTGGCGCACATGTTGGACCAGCTGTGGAGGAACAAGGACTCGGGCCTGGTGGCATATTCACTGCTTTTACTCTCCAATGTCAGTTATAATGTAGTGGAGTTTGCTAAGTCACAAGTAAGTTGCCATTTATGTTTAATATATATTTACATAGTGTATATATTTAAATTCATAAAAAATAAAAAAATATATGGGGCCAACTATTAGGAAGATGATTATTATAAATACGGGATTTATCACGTACCGTCTTATCGGTGTTTCGACCGACAATGTTTCGGTTCAATTCGTGAACCTTCATCAGGGTGAGTGCGATCCGCTCCGAATAACGTCTCGCCTCGCACTGATAAGACACCGATAAGATGGTACGTGATCAATCCCGTATTTATAATAATGATTGAAATCAGTCACGAAAATTTATAAGTAAATTATTAGGAAGATGAATGAAGCTTTTTTTTAAAAGTATCTTTTTGGCGCCATCATTTATACCGATACATTTATATCCACAATACACAAAGGTTATCTGGAAGAGAATACTTTTTAGGATTAAGTTCACATTTGTTATATTTGTTACGTACAATAAAGAATTTTCAATCAATCAAAATGGCCACTTTTAAGTTTTATAATTTATATAAGTTCTCCACATAATACTTTGAAATATCTATTTATCGATAACCACACGATGTAAAACAGGTTTTTATTAATTATTATTTTGTAGAAAATATTGTGTTTTCATACGCGTCGACAACTTCAAGAGCCGAGTTCTCAACCATAACTGGGGCAGGGACGACATGGACATTTGACATGATTTTCGTCTTGTCCATGTTCATTTTAAGTTCTACCCGTTGGGAGACTCGATTGAGGCCTTCGAGCATCGTGCTGAGCTCTTCCATCGACTTGGTAAGAACCGCAGGTCGGCGTTGGATGCAGGCCGCTTCCAACCGCAGTTCCTGGAGATCAATGAGGGAGGCCTTTGTCCAGCAGTGGACGTCCTACGGCTGATATGATGATGATGATGATTGTGTTTTCTATTCTATTCTATAAATAAAATTAATATTGCTGGGCATGTCACACAGCGTTATCTAGCCCCAAACTAAGCAGCGCTTGTACTATGGGAACCAGGGGAGCAATCGCGCTAGTTTTGAACAATAATACCAAAAATTAAAACCAAAACAGAAACGTTATGTTTGCACATTTCCTATCGCGCTGACACGTTCAAAATTAGCGCGATTGACCCCCAGATAGCTGATAGAATACATATATACTTTTATGTAAAGAAATTCTTAATATATGTACTTTTGGCGGGCTTGTTTCGGAACTTTAGGTATTGTACGCTACCTCAGGCCCCGCCAATCTAAACGTATCTGCACTAATTTGAAACGCGGGGGAATTTTTGGGAGACAAACGGCGTGCGTCCGACTTCGAAGACGTCTCGACGGGCACTGGCCGCCCGGCGCGAGCGCCTGAACGAGTAGATTTTGATAGTTTTCTTTCACAGAGATTAATAATAACTGAATTACATATTGTTTTTTCACAATTCCTTAGTTAATAATAAGCTCGTATCTTTTGGCATAAATTTGACGTGATTTCAAGAATAAACCTCTTAGTATCGACCTTTTAAATATCAATTTAGTGTCAACTTTATGATTTTTTTATCGAGAAAAGTATTATTATTCGCGTTTCTATCTTCACAAAGCGGTAGATTATATGTTCAATTTTAATAAAATATGACTTTTTTGTGCATATTTTACATTTCAGTAGAGATACAGTTGTTAAAAAAAACCTAAAAGTCGTCACCCTTCAAACTTCCCCGCCTTAATTCTTTAATATACTGGATGATTTTAAATATTTTTTTTTTTTTAATAATGTACATAGTTATGTAGTTGATAGGTACATATAGAATTTTATTGGTCTTAAATTTGTAAATAGGAATGAATTAACTTATTAGATTTTTTTTTTTTAATTTTTATAAATTTTTGTAGATTTTTGTAGTTATAATATAATGAAATGTATTGTTGGCAAGAAGTTAGTGCATGCCATCTTGGTTTACCATTTAAATACAATTAATTTACTCGCTCGGCATAAAATATTATTGCATGCAGTCTATCATCTGTGATTATAGTAGCACTAAGTTCTAACATTTATACTTGTAACCACTGGATATTGTCAGTGTATGCTGTGTTGATGATTCTTAAGAAATAAAAAAAAAAATTATCCGCCCGAGGCTTCGTACGCGTGGTTTGTCTATAAAACATTACCCTCCTTCTGTGCAGACGCGTAAAGTGTATCCTGTCTCAAGTCCATTCATAAACTATCTAGGTATATAGGTACCAAATTCTATCGAAATCGGTCGAGCCGTTTTGTCGTGAAAAGGTAACAAACAGACAGAGAGACAGAGTTACTTTTAAATCGGTATGTACGTAGATTATAACCTGGATAGGCTACTAACATAACCAACATACTAACATACTTTTTATTGACAAACAACGCGTGCGAAGCCGCTGGCGGAAGCTGGTTATACATATACACCATTCTCTTGAGTTACTCCTATCTATTGCTGAAAACTACATTAGAATCCGTTGAGTAGTTTAAAAGATCTAAGGTGACAGTCAGCGGAAGCGACTTCATATTATACTATGTAAAGATAAAAACATCCAGATCCGGAACAAATAGCTGTAGATCATTTATACATTTATTCGGGTCGGTCGGTAAGGTCGGCTTCAGAACAAAAAGCAATATCCTATGACATATTTTGGACTTATTTTCAGATAGAATGGATGAGCGACAAGCTGACCCGCGCGTTCGAAGGCGCCCGCAGCAACCCCTTCGCGCTGCGGCACCTGCAGCTGTGCCACTCCGTCGCTGAGGTCACCCGCACTCCCGGCCCTAAAGTAGTGCTGGCTTCCTTCCCGGATCTCGAGACGGGCTTCGCCAGAGACCTGTTCCTACAGTGGGCTCCATATCCACAGAACTCGATCGTTTTGACGGCAAGGTAAACATCCTATTAATAATAATATGATCATATTTCCGAGTTTCGCGTGTGTGTGCCTCTTGTGGTTGCCAATCCGCTCTCGTCGGGGTGCTCATATTCTAACTCCTTTATATAAAACTAGCTGACCCGCCGAACTTCGTATTGCCTCTGGACATGCATATGACACGGGCCGTCAATGTACGTCACCGGTACATTTCATTTTAAACGTCCCTGTCGTTCATTTTAAACTATTCTTTCAATTTGATTTCTGAACGACGGGGGACACATCAAAGGAAAACCCAAATTGTTTTTTTTTATTTGATTCCGAGCATTATCATATTTATTTACCTTTTAAACCTTCTCTGGACTTCCACAAATAATTCAATACCAAAATTAACCCAATCGGTCCAGCCGTTCTCGAGTTTTAGCGAGACTATGCAGACTAATCTGAAATGCAGAAACATGAGGCATACCTGGCATGGGTTGATGCTCGAAACCGCAACACGAAGGACCTATCTAGGAAGAAGACAGCTTATAACAAAGCTGCCAAGTCCTGCAGGAAGGCTTTACGGAAGGCTCGACAGGGAACAAATTGACGTCGTACCCATCGGGCAGTAAGGCGTTTTGGTCCCTGGCTAAAGCGGTTCAGTCGAACTTCTGTCGCCCCTCACTACCTCCACTGCTGAAACTTGACGGTACTCTGGCCCATACCGCTAAAGAGAAAGCGAATTTGTTCGCCAATCTTTTTGCGGAATCTTCTCGTCTAGATGCTGCAACCGCGATACCTCCGAGTCTACCGGATGGTGGGGTATTTATGCCGGAAATCCACATACATCAAACCGAGGTTCGAAAAACGATGCAGAATCTGGAAGTGAACAAAGCCAGTGGCCCTCACGGTATTCCGGCAGTTGTTCTTAAATTCTGCGTGCCTGAGCTCGCTCCTGTACTGACATGCCTCTTTCGCCGCTCTGTGAAGTCTGGACAAGTGCCGAAATCCTGGAAGCTTGCAAACGTGCAGCCCGTGTCTAAAAAAGGTAGTCGTGCCGACCCCACTAACTTCAGGCACATCTCGGTCACGTCCGTCATCTGTAAGATGAACGTGTACTGAATAACAGGCTCCTGGCACACCTAGAAACGCATAACCTCCTCAGTGATCGACAATATGGCTTTCGCCGAAATCGGTCCACTGGGGACCTTCTAGTGTATGCCACGCACATATGGAGCGAGGCCGTAGAGAAACACGGAGAAGCACTGGCTGTTTCTCTTGACATCTCAAAGGCCTTTGATAGGGTCTGGCATGATAGCCTTATTAGCAAGCTTCCATCATACGGTTTGCCCACTGGTCTGTGTGTCTGGATATCGGACTTCTTGAGGGACCGTTCGATACCAGTTGTCGTTGAAGGCTGCTCGTCTGATCAATTGGCAATTAACGCCGGGGTCCCACAAGGGTCAGTACTTTCCGCAATTCTTTTCTTGCTGCATATCAACGATCTGCTAAAACCCGGTACCATTACCCGGTATGCAGATGATAGCACAGTTGTGGAAAGCTATACATCTAGTGCACGAGCCAGTGGAGCGCAGATTCAGTCACTCAGGGAGGCCATGGTCGAGCGCTTAAACTTGTCCTTGAAGGCAATCTCCGACTGGGGTGATGCCAATCTGGTCAAGTTCAATGCGAATAAGACCCAGGCGTGTCTGTTCTCCGCAAAACGAAGTCAATTTAATCTGACTCCTACTTTCCGAAATGTATCCGTGCCCGATATCTGACCACCTCGAGCTTCTTGGTATCACATTAACTCCGACTCTCAATTTCGGCTCCTACATTGAGTCGAAAGCCCAGTTGGCTGCTAAAAAGCTTGGTATACTCGCAAAGGTGAGGCACTACCTCACACGGGGACAGTTGCTCAACTTGTACCAAGCACAAGTCCGAACGTGTTTGGAGTACTGTAGAGGCATTCTGTAAACAAATCTCGAACCTCGAAAAGCTGAATCCGTGGTGAGATTCAATTTTTGTATTCAGTAAAACTCGATAACATCGGTGGCGCCTCACTGCCAAACGTGGTAGTGAAATGAACTAATATGAGCGAGATTATGACATTACGTCTATACGAATGGCGCGTAGTTGGCATTCTGTAAAGTAAATTCCCCAGTCATCTCGATGCGTGAAACTCGAATCCACTTCAAATTAAAAGTTACAAAGGAACGACCGATTTACAGTAAAGTGTGTCTATTTTCGTGAAATAAATTACAGAGTTCTGTGTTAATAATATGTCTCGATTATAGGTTTTTATGAGTTTATGATAGAAGAGTATCTATGCATTTGCTAGTTAAACTAATCGACCTAGACCCCCGACCAAGCTGAAGAATTCCCACGTTTATAATATTTATCAGGAATAAAGATTAGGTATGTCGAATTATACTGATCATTAGAGGAGTTGATTAGAGGAGTATTTCTGGAAATCCAGTCGGTGGTCCAAAATCCTCGGTTGTTTTATTTTTTATTTATTAATTTTACACAAAACAGAGTAGGTACCTAGGAGGACTTAATGCTAATCTAATAGCATTATCTACCAGTCATCCTCGGTGTGCTAAAAGCAGTTGTAGTGTAGACCGCGTAGACGATTTGCGACGAGAGTAAAGGTAAAAAGTAAAATGTACCCAAACAAGGGAATGCTATATGACCGTGTGTATGTTTTCATTTGTACCTATAATATTGTTCGTGGCTAGCGGAGGTCACCAGAAACATTAGGTACGTAGAGATATAAATACATTTAGATCTCAACCATCAGCATGTTGTTGCATCCATGTGATGGTAGAAATTGGTACCATATTGTTCTCACCTCTGGGACGGATCAGCGAAGTACCAACTTGAAGCTCTGGAATCAATTGAGAGAAGAGCCAAGAAGCTCATAGGCAACGATAAGCTAGTTGATGCAAGGCTCCTCAGCCTGAAGCATCGACGAAGGGTTCCTAGCCTCTCGGTTTTTTATCGAGTACATTTCGGGGAGTGTGCGGCGGAACTTTTCAACCTGATCCCACATCTCCTTTCTATCAACGGACAACCAGACGCTCTGCGGTGCGCCACCGCTATATGGTAGAAATACCTCCCATTCGCACAAAGCGGTTCTCTTCAACCTTTATTATGCGCACCGCCAAAGAGTGGAACGCCTTGCCAGAGTCTGTGTTTCCTGATAGCTACAACCTGGGTATCTTGTAAGTCGCGAGTGAATAGGTTTTTTCTAGGCAATCGTGTACCATCGTAGACTGCATCATCGCTTACCATCAGGCGAGATCGTGGTCAAACGCAAGCCTATAATATATAAAAAAAAAGACTAACCAACAGCAATTCATTTATATATATATATATATATATATATATATATATAGATTTACTTCTTCTCCGCCGTATCTTAAACAATGCTTTGAATTCCTAAACCTATCCCATACCCGCAATCTGCGTTCTTCCACTACCTTCTCGTACTCTCCAGTTGAAAATTCCAGCCCATAATTCCAACTTTTTTAGTAACTCGTTTACGGTAGAGTTGTCCGATTATGGGATGACTTGCCCGTTTCCATCAGACTTGATAAATCTTTACCTATTTTAAAAAATGAGGTCTGCAAATTATACTATGCGGCTTCTTTAAAGTAAACATTGTATTTCCTTTCGATATTTATAGCAAAAGTATATGTATACATTTTATATTTATTTATGTAAGTATATGTAGGTATATTTTAGGTTTAGGTATTTATTTATTTTTATCCTACATAAATAGGTATTTATTGTAACGCCGCCTCCTCACACGTCTTTTCAATCCAGTCCATCCAAAGGTTGCCTGGAAGAGATCGCTTTGAGCGATAAGGCTTCCCAGTGTACCACCATGTATTAGTTTTTTTAAGTTTTCTAGGTTAAGTTATTTTAATTAGGTGTAAAAATAAAGAATTCTCTCTCTCTCTCTCTCTCTCTCTCTCTTTCTCTCTATCTCTCTCTATTAATGTGTTGTAACGCCAACGCTCCTGGCAGACGGGGTAATAAAACGTGGAACAAGCGCCGGTGATCTCGCTCGCTCTTGCAACGGCCTCTTGGTACTCCGGTCCGGAGGACCGGTTAGGTCCTCTTGGAAAAATTATATACAACTTTATACGAAAGAAACTGCGAAATAGGTACATAGTCCACACGTTTAAAAATATGCAACATTTACGTACGTAAAAATTTATAAGGTTCACAACGTTTTTTCCTAACTTCTAATTTTTAGAATTGGTCCAGCGGTTTGTGTGTTTACCCCTTACAATCAAACAAACGAACTCTACCTCTTTATAATAATTTCAGAACATCTCCCGGCACTCTCGCGCGCGACTTGATAGAGAAAGGCGGTAACCGCACTATAGAGCTGACAGTCAAAAAGAGGATCCGGCTCGAAGGCGCAGAGTTGGAGCAAATGATGCAGCAGCAACAGCTCTACCAAAACAATGCGCCCAAGTAAGTACGCTTACCAGTGCTACGATATAAGTTAGACGCCTCGGCAGCGTTCCACGTTATGCAACCGATGTCCGCCGCCGTGCCGGCTCGTCAGTCGCCAGCAGTAGCGAATCCAGGGGGGATCCTTATCCGCGTCCGCGGATGTCAAAAAATCCGCAACCGCAACATCCCTGATTAAAATCACTAGGATCATTTTGTAACATCCATTTCACCGATTATTCCTCCGCGACCAAACCAGGAAAGAAACAGGCAAGAAACAAAACAGGTTATTAAGTTTTAATGATCCTTTAACAATACATAATAATAGGATTTTACACGATCCTGTGCTATCCGAAACCGGCTCTTTCTGCGGCCACGATATCGTCTTCCTATTCCTGGTTAAAAGCATTAATAGACGACCCAATTTGGCTGGACCCAACCGTAAGCGCTGTGTGAGATGTCCAGTATTATTTATTTATTACATTTTTAGAGGAGAAGCTTCTTTCGAGTTAACGGTTCACTTCACAATCACATTATGGATGAATAAAAATTTGTCACTTCTATTGTGTTGGTCGTCCGTCAAGTCATCCGAAGTGGCTAATTTTGTATTTTGAAATGAAATGATATTTATTTGCTAGAAGCATGGTATATAAGTTATATAACATGGTTGCTTTTGTTTTTTTTTTTAATTTTTTATATGACCTGGTGTTCTATCTTTAGCGAATAGATGGTGTAAATTAAATGCCCAGATACTTAATAAATTAATATAATTCAAAAAAGGATGTGAATTGTACAATGATCGTAGGTCAAGTGACATGAGTAGACATATTTGTATGAAGAATCTTCAAGCGCCTGATGCGAGTGACGTCAATGTTCCCGCGATGGTGTTTTGGCGTAATATTTGCACAGGCGTTAAGACTGAACATCCTCCCGGCCGTTGAAAGATCACTTTCAACCTTGAAGTTCCTCGGCTGTCGGCAGCTTGCACAGCCTTACTAGAGATCGGCGCACACAGCCTTTATTAGTGGTGATGTCTGCCACTCTGTCTGACACGCTGTTCCATCGGATCCCGTGATGAGGCGTAGTACTCTCCCGAGCTTCCAAAAGAGTGGAGGAGCACTGTCATCTGCCAAGAGTACCATATCTCCTATGTCCAGCTTTGATGTACTGCCTTTCCATTTTGTTCTCTGCTGCATCTCAGACAGATATTCACGCTGCCACCTTTGCCAGAAGTGTTGCTGCATTTTTTCTAAGCGTTCATAGCGTTGAAGTTTACTTTCCTTAGAGTCACCCAGATATTGCGACGGTGGAGCAGTTAACGATCTCCCGATCAGGAAGTGTCCCGGGGAAAGGGAAAGGAGGTCATTAGGAGAGGATGATAGGGGGCACAAGGGACAGCTGTTCAAAATCGCCTCCACTTGTGTAAACAAAGTATTAAGTTCCTCAAAAGTGAGGTGGCTATTACCAACGACGCGTTTTAAGTGGAATTTTGCCGATTTAACGCCGGCTTCCCATATACCACCAAAATGAGGAGAGTAAGCCGGAATAAACTTAAACTGGATAGAATTTTGACTTGCAAAATCAAATAGAGGGTTTTGATTTTGCTTGATAAATGATCCTAACTCCCTTACGGCTGCTACGAAGTTAGTTCCGTTATCACAAAATATTTCCGTTGGTCTGCCTCTGCGCGCTACAAAACGCCGAAGTGTCATTATGAATGCATCCTTAGTTAAATCACTCACAGCTTCGAGATGGATGCATTTATAACGCAGACAAACGAACAAACACATGTAGCATTTTATTAAACGACTTCCACGGCCCTTACGATTTACGATCGTGAACGGTCCCGCGAAGTCCAGACCCACTGACAAAAACGGATGACCTGGGGTTATACGTTGGAGTGGTAGATTACCCATTTTAGGTTGCAACGTTTCACCGCGTACACGTCTACACCGAACACAGTTATTAACTGTCCGCCATGCGAGATGTCGTCCGTTTACTGGCCACACTGTTTCCCTTACAATAGATAATAACAGTA